>JAECUM010000470.1:0-200850 GCA_016617855.1 Megalonaias nervosa | reverse complement strand
TTTCCATCAGAGAGAGAGAGAGAGAGAGAGAGAGAGAGAGAGAGAGAGAGAGAGAGAGAGAGATCCTTTCAGGTAATATCATCATGCTGTCTATCAACAGAAAGGAGAGATAGGAAATAAATAGGATGGACCATTTAATTCTTTTTCGGGGGTAGATGGGTTTGCTGCTTAGATCTTTTTGTTAAAAAATATCCGCGCCTCCCCCCCCCCCAAGTGATATCTATCTGTCTATTTATTAATATGTTGACGCAGTCACACTAGACTATTAAGCAACCGGTGGTGCGTGGTCAAAGAAAAAGTAAAGACGGAAGTGATAGGACAGTCAGAAGAGTAATGATAGGAAAGGCAGAAATAAGTAAAAGAGTGTTAGTTTACGTTTTCGTCCCTTCATACTCAGACCATCCGGCTACCGTAGCGGCGATGAGATAAGGAACCTCAACCGGCATAGCCCTGAGAATCACTAGGTCTTACTTGTAGCTGACTAGTTCATTAGAATGTGATTTTGGAAAGTTCCTGCTTGTGAGATACCAAGTCAGGAGCTTCTGCAATTATTGATTATAATTTGTTCCAAGTCCCTATTGTACATGGGAAGAAGCTGAACTAAAAACAATTTGTCGATGCTGACTTTAACTGGAACTTTTTCCTGTGGTTTGCCCTAGTTTGGCTATATACCAGGGTGAGGTATTTGTCCTCTGGTATGTCACTAGGTTGTTCGCAATCTTGTACAACGTGGTCAGCTGGGTCTTGGTTCACATTGATTCGAGTGATTCCCACTGGAGATAGTTCAACATTGCACTGACACTGCTAGTGTTACGATACTTACTTGTGGTGAATCTAGCAGCTCTCCTCTGAACCATATCTATCTTATTTATTAGATATTTATTATGTGGGTTCCATAGAGTCGAACAATACTCAAGACCTGGTCGAACCAGAGTGAAATATGCTGCACTTTTTACTTCTTCATTGTTGATTTGGAGGTTGCAGCGCAGGAAACCAAGGATACTGTTTTCTTTTTTCACTATCTTTGTCTATGTGCATTTTCCAAGAGAGGTCTCTGGACAATTCAACCCCGAGATATTTTGTTGCCTGCTCATTGGCTCACTTGTGCCCCTTAAAAGTATATTCGGACAAGATTGGTGATTTCTTCCTGTAAACTCTTAGGATGCTGCATTTTCCTGGGTGGAACGACATACCCCAAGTTCTTTCCCAGAGGGCCAGTTGGTTCAGGTCTTCTTGAAGGATCTCGCAGTCCTTGGAGGCATTTACTTCCCGGTAGACTATACAGTCATCTGCAAAACGTCTGGTGTTGGATATGACACTCGCAGGTAGATCGTTGAAGAACACCAGGAAGAGGATGGGACCCAAAACACTCCATTGAGGTACCCTACTAACAACCGGTGCTGGGTCTGATGTTGCTCCATCTACTATAACTCTCTGCGATCTGTCAGAAAATCTCTGATCCATTTCTGGGTATTACCCCTGATGCCATAATGGTCCAACTTACTGAGGAGTCTTTCATGGGGGACACGATCGAAAGCCTTACTTAAGTCAAGGGTAGCAAGGTCATACTGCTTCCCTCTGTCTAAGGATTTGGCAAGCTCATCCACTTGGGTTATGAGCTGTGTTTACAGCTTCGTCTGGCACGGAAACCATGCTGGCAGTCTGTTAGAATGTTGAAGTGATCTAGATGTTGCATAATGTTGCTGATTATGATGTGTTCAAGCATTTCGCAGCAGATACATGTAAGGGAGAGAGGTCTATAATTGCTGGCCTTGAATCTTCCTCCATTTTTGAAGATAGCTGTAACGTTTACTGATTTCCACACATCAGGGACATAACCTGTTGAGAGGCACTTCTGGTAAATATAACTCGAGTATGGTGCACACTCTTCTGCTAGATCTTTCAGGATCCTTGCTGGAATCATGTCTGGTCCTGTGGCCTTCTGTGGGTTAATTTTCAGCAACAAACTGTATACACCTTCTTCAGTAACTTGGCTGTCAGGTATTGGTGGATAACGATCTCCATGTAGGCTTGGTAGATCACTCTTTTGTGAAGACTGACTGGTATTGACGATTCAGTATTTTAGCCTTGTCAGATGCCTCTGAATGCAGTTTCCTCGTGTTCCTTGGGGGGTGCTCACCAGTTATTATGTATTTTTGAGAGAGTGACATATGTAAGGTGAAGTTGTTTGCATTTAAAACATGCACGGTGGAGAGAATGTTGGCATACCTCTATGCTACTTTGATGAAATTTTCATTGTGGCTGACATTTCTTTGGATGTTGTACTTTTAGAAATTGTAAATAATCTTAGGACACTGCTAACTAAAATGATTGTTCCCTTGTCCCTCAAAAAATCAGCCTGAATTTGTCTAAAGTATACTATCCTTAGCAGCTATTAAAATTGGGAAAATGATTTTTGCCAGACTAGACATTACCAGCTTCTGAAAGTGCAATGAATGAATTACCAAGTATATAGAATGTAAAAAAAAAGTTATTTGCTCTTTTTTTTTTTAACAATTACCTATGAAGTTCAGGAAGTGAAAATGACTAAGTGGAACTAGCACTTTTTTGAAAGGTGCATATCTGGAGTAAGGACAAACTGTATACTCTATAACCCATATTACACCCATCAATCATACACCAAAATAAAGGGAATTAAAGGTTCTTTGAACAATACCTAAGATATACAAGGTCTTTTCTAAATAGCCAGTATAACCAGTGAGGAAACCCGGGGAAATTCTTTTTCTTTAAAATTCTAACCCTATGCAAAATATGAGACTGTAGAGCGCCACCTTGAGTGGTGCCAGACCACAGTTGTCTCTACATCAGGACTTAATGTAGTTCCAAAATCTCTTCTGCTTGCTTGATTGTTGTTCTTGATTTGGATTACCAACTTCTATCAAATTTTCAATATATCTCCAGTAGGTCTGCCGTTCTAAGCGTTGTGATCTTGCTTTTGCTTCTTTGTATAGTTTCCGATCTCTTGTTTTTCCTATTGTTTGCTGTCTTGCAAACAATTTGTTCCATCTTCTGTGTTGGGCTCTAATGGATTTGTCTCTCCAATCCTTGTTTGTTTTGTTTCCAGATAAGGTCTTAGATGGTATAAATTTATCCATTAATCATTTGACGTTCTCCTCAAACATTTTCCATGTGTCATTTGCAGAAAGATTATCTGTTTCACGTATGAATGATTCTTTTGATTACTTCAGTTCTTTCCATATTTGGCCATAGTCTGCATTCCTGTATTAGAAGACTTTACGAGCTGCTTTCTTCACTTTCATTTGTCGTAGGCTGGACTCTATATAAACTGCTTCATGGTCAGCAATTCCTGGTATGACACCACACTTGTTGATTAGTGTTTTGTTGTTTGTGAAAAACAGATCAAGAAGATTTGAAGAAAATTCAGTTACACGCGTTGCTGCATCTACAACCTGTTCCAGGAATGAGTCCTTAATGATATTTAGTAGTTGTTGGCATGTCCACGCCTCCTCTAGCGTATCTATACACCCGTCAGTGACTGTTTTCATTGAAACCTGAACTCCATCTAAATGTATTAGCTAATTTATTTACTTAAATGAGTAAATACACTAATGTGTGTCTAGCTAATTCATCGTCATCTTTGCTAGCCAAGGTTCCGATAACGCAATCTAGGTAGATAGGGTTATCGGAATCTTGGCTAGCGAAGATGATTAATTATGCTAAATGGGTAAGTACACTAACATGTGTTTAGCCAATTCATTTAGCAAAATTGGTAATTATTCTAATATCATTTTGACTACTTCAATGAGCTAAATGCCTAAATACACTTATGAGTGTTTCAGCTAATTCATTTAGCTAAATGGGTAAATTCACTTTGTGTTGAGCTTATTCAATTCGCTGAATCGGTAAATGCACTGTGTACAGATTACTCATGTGTTCAGCTATATAATTTTCAGCGCAATTTTGAGATCTCAAAATTTTTCAAGATAAATTTACACTAGTTCGACAAAACTGAAATAGAATTTATGGAAAATAAAATTGAAATGTCACATGGGAACTCTGTTTACGAAGTAGCTATTTCTGTGTCACTTGCATAAGCCTGTTGCGATGCAGTTGAAACATTTCAGGTTGGGACGGTATCGACATATTGTCTGATCTGATCTGATTATGATTTTTAACGTAGCTTTAACAATTTTTCAGTCATATCGCTACGATGTCTGCAGTGTGGCAGTTTATAGTGATGTCTAGCACTGGGGCATCATGCCGCAGACATGTAGCATGATGTCCCACCCAGTCACATTATCCTGACACCAGGCCGACCAGTCCTAACATTAACCTCTTAATGCTGAGCGTCAAGCGAGGCAGCTGTTAGTACCATTTTTGTAAGTCTTTGGTATGACTCAACCGGGGATCGAACCCACGACCTCCCGCATCCGAGGCGGACCCTCTAACCACTAGGCCACCGGAGCGGTTGTTAAAGTTTGTGAAAGTCGTATATCTTCTACATCGATGGCAGCATTTAAGCAAAAATCTGGGATAATACCAGTATATGTCTAAAGATTACGCTGCTTATGTGCTAGGAGTTTCTTGCAACACAGTGAACAAAATTAAATTTTTGCATTAAGTTTGTGAAAGTCGTATCCTTTCCAAACCCGTGGCTGCATTCAGCTGAAACGTTTGGTAGATCACTATAGATCCAAAGTTTGTGTCACAATAAGATATTGAGTTTCTTTTGCATCATTGTCCATACCATTCAAATTTTGCTGTAAATTTATGGAAAGTAACAGCTCTTCTACCCAAAGTGGCTGCATTCAAATGAGAATTTAGGATAATACCACTATGGATCTAAAGATTATACACTGATATGCTGAGACTTCGTCTTCCTTGTCTTTCCTGTTTGATCTGAAAGCTTGTGTGTGTATGTGTGTGTGATTTGGATTTTTAACGTAGCTTTAACAATTTTTCAATCATATCGCTACGATGTCTGCATTGTGGCAGTTTATAGTGATGTCTAGCACTGGGGCATCCTGCCACTGACATGTAGCATCATGTCCAACCCAGTCACATTATCCTGACACCAGGCTGACCAATCCTAACACTAACCTATTAATGTTGAGAGCCAAGAGAGGCTTTCTAATTATTCATTTCAATTATAAACATAATCCATCAAGGGGTTTAGGAAATTAAGTGACAGAGTCAATAACCAAAACCTTTATATAAATTTTCTCTCTGACCTTCACCCAAAGGTCAAAGGTCAAATAAAGTAAAAGGTCAGATACAAGTGTCACAGTTTCATAATTATTCCTCTCAAGAATTAACAAAATCCAAAAAATAGTTTTCGAAATATATGCAATGAAAAACTTTGACAAAAACCACCACAAAACTACTGACACTTCCACTGCTGTACAACTGACAGCCAAAAAGATATAGATGGGACAGGTACAGGACAATGCCTCAGAAGAAGATGGTGTGCAAAATAGGAACAAATAAGTCTTCTGACAACTGGGGCATTGGATGGTTAAAAGAAAAGCCATGATGAATTAAATAATTAAATACAATTTATCGTTTCTACAAGCAAATGCTATAATATTTTATTCCTAGAACACTATATCACAAAATCAGTCCTCTGCAGAGGCCCACATAGGAATGTTATAGAAACATATAATATAGAATTTTTATATCATAACATTTTAACTTGTGAAGCAAATAATGTCACTGCACTAGAAACAAGTGATAATCAAAAGAAGTGAAACATAACATTTCAACTTGTGAAGCAAATAATGTCATTGCACTAGAAACAAGTGATAATGTGAAATTAACATTGATCAAGAATGAAGCACAACACTGAAAAATAATGAGAAACAGACCAAGAGAAGTTTCATAATTACTATCTCTAGTTCTGGTGACAAAAATTCAACATTCATACACAGCAATTCCAGGTCAAAAAATATACATGTGCGTTCTAACTCAGCCACCCCCCTCTCCTTTTCCACACCACATTGGGTTTAAAACATGTATGTGCTGCACATATCCACAATTGTTGTGAAAAACAAGATCCCTTTGATAAAGATATATGAATCTCAAATATTGCATTGTGATTTCTATATGGAATTGATCTGAAATGACAAGAAAATATTATGTTCATAAGTTCATATGCAAATTAAATTGCTATAGCATAAAATAAAGTAATTAGTGTCAGAAAAGTTAGTCACTGTGACCTACCTCTTGGGTGAGAGGCACAATGATGCCACTATCACCATTTTCATGTAAATACTGTACCTACAATTGGAAATTTGACAGAAGGACAATAGATTTATACTGGAATTCAACTTAAATCAACAAAGTCATTAGTGTATGAAAAGTTAAGTTATTGGGCTCAGCTTTCAACTTGGGTGGTTCAGAATGATAGAAGTAATGCCATAATCAAGTTCAACAAATACAGCATACCTACAGCTGGAGATCTACCATTAAGACATAACGTACATAATAATAAGGTTAACCTGTAAATATCAATCATTAGTATAAAAAGGTAGGTCACGATGACCTTAATATCTCTAGTGGTTCAGAATGATTAAAAAAACAACAATAATCTAGTTCCTTGCAGATATCATGTCTATAATTTCTATCTCCCAGGAGGGTAACACGTTTATGATTAACTTAACCTGTAAATATTCTTTAGTGTAAATATAGTAAGTCACCATAACCTAACTTTCCCTGGACGTTTCAGAATAATTCAAGAAACACCATAATCTAATTCCATTTAGATATCATGCCTAGAGCTGGAGATCTGCAAAGAGAACACTTTTATAATGGGTTAACCTGTAAATAATAGACACTTGTATAAGAAAAGTAGTTCCATATGATTTACATTCCCCTTTGCTGGCTTAAAATAATACAAGGCTCGCCCTGATCAAGTTCCAATACACCAACCTTTACAAAGCAGGTCACTGCGCTTTACTTTCTCTATGGCCAGTTCAGAATGATGCAAGGAACACCTTTATTATGCTCAATGATGATAGAATGCCTTAAGCTGGCTATATTATCAGCAGAGCAAAACATTTATATTAGGGTTATCCAAATTATGTAGCCTTATTACACAGACCACTTACCTGGCACTGTGAAATTTCTGATATCGCTACCAGGTGGGTAGTCTGGTTAATGAAACTGCTAAGAAACAAAGTTTTCCTTGTTATGCCAGAAATATTTTCCAAACAATTCTGGCAAAGTAATTGGACTGGATGATGAAATAAGATCATGTAATATGTCATTTTAATGATGAGATGATACCGGTATGTTTTGCATAAACATTGACAGTTTCATTGCTTAACTGAAATGACACTCCTGCATTGTTGCCTGTTTACAAAGTTATGATTGATTAGCTTTCGATAAAATTTTGACTTGAATGATCACAGAAAGTATGTTGTGGAAAATTCTGAGAACAGAAGAAATGTCTTTGCAAAGTCATTTCCAAAAATGTTGATCGAGTCACTGTCTATCGCTAACAGAAAAAAATGAAGCATTTTCCTAGGACCCTCATTTGACTGAGATTTCATGAGCCATGTGAGTGTCTGGATAAACAAACCTTGGCCTATGCTGTTTGACACTGGGTGTACTTCATACACAAACAATTAAGACACACTCTGATTACTGTTTATATAACAATCTTATAACACACTTAAAACCCAAACCGTGATCTTAATTACAACAGTGATATAATCTTGTTTGCTTGTATATACATCTAGAATGGTGTCGACAGCAACATATAACCACTTATAACAGTTGAGTCCAATTGAAAACAACAAAGACCTTGATCTGTCACTACATAATGGACAAGCAAATCAGGGTCCATGTTGCTTGTTGTACTGATTACTCCTAACAAACAGCATATATTCAGATCTGATGGTACATTATGCAATTACAGATCTGGGTCTTTGCAGTTTGGCCTGACCTACAAGTTTGTATATAAAGTTTTAGCTGAAAATTCAAGTAAGTGAATGTCAGTACAATCTGTTTCAGTATAATCTGTTACAGAGAGATATACATAAGTGATCAATATTTTATAATGTTGTTTCTCTTTCCAAATAACAAATGTATATATATCTCAAACAATGTTAGAGAGAGATAAACACTGATCAATAATCTACATTTCTTTTTCCAAATAACAGATTCATATTATATATATATATATATATATATATATATATATATATAAAATTCCAAGTATGTCTCAGGTTGTCTAGCTTTTGATGAAAAAAGTTAAACCCAGGTCGATTTCTGAAACAATAATTATAGACAGAAGCCTCCAACATCGCACACTCTAGGAGAATCCTACAATTACTAGCCACTATTCAACGTATTTAAAACTAACTTATTATAAGCCATCCTGAAAGTAGAATACTTTTTTTTTCAGGGAAGTTACAGAGTAATTGATAGATAATTATACATAGTCAAAAACAGAAGCTCCTTGTTACTGTCATACAAAAAATATTCATTAGTTATTATTCCATTAGTTCCCTAATGCTTAACAATCAACTGCATTTACATGTGTGTAGTAAACACCCAATTGAAGACCCATCAACCAGATTCTTCTGACTCCATACAACCACTGCCATAGAGGGCTTTAAGGTGAATTGCTTTACTGATATCTGTTTCTGATGGAAGGCATTTCAGTAAAACTATGGACATAAAGCTAGATCAACATCTCTCCCTATCTAAAATTTTTTCTAGACATATTTATTACAATCATTCAAGTCAAAATAATAAATTACAACTTAAAATGATATAATTTAAGACTATTGATACAGGTGGAGTGTCTAAATTAGCCAGTGAAAATATCCTTTGTGAGTGAAATAGTGTATTCTTATTATTACAGTGATACAAGACATCATCCCATCTAATAACACATCTAATAACCTACAGAAACTACTTTTCAAGTTCTTGGGAAAGCCTATTCTAAAATGACAAGAAAATCTACATTTTTTTATATACATGTATACCAAAACCTTGTAAGGTAAAAATCAGAGAGAGAGAGACAAGCAAAAGCCTGGCTGAACAAGACTAACTCAAGTGCAGACAGCTGTGACCTATATTTGCTATGATAAGTCAGCAAAATCAAGGCCTACACTATTCGTTCTACATCATAATGCTTTTGATAAAAAAGACACTATTGATATATTTGTCAGAAGTAGAGACAGTGGAAAGGATACTAAAACACATGGAAACCATTTCTTTCTTTAAAAATAGAGTTCAGAAATTCCTCAAAATTGTGATGAAGCAAGATTCTTTGAAGCAAAATTTGACATTTTATGAATGTATTTTAGTCCCTGAGTGACGCCTGCTGAATATTCTGGATAAAGATCGTTTTTACTGTCTGAGCAATTAGACATTCAAAAATCTCAATTTTAGGATGAAATTGTAAGATGTTTAGGAATGAGGATCAGTATTCATGAACCCACCCACCCACTCCAAACTGATTTAATGATAAAACTCAATTTTCATAAAAGTTTAAAAGTTAAGATCAATCTAAACAAAGAGACTAAGTACTCTTAAGTTTTAATTTTCATGAAAAGCTGAACAAATTTTTTTTTACAATAGTCATAAATTTTAGTTTGAGTGTACACTCAAGCTGAGGAGCTTTGAATATGTATTGTAAAATGTTCTCAACAGTTGAGTAACTAAAGATTTCAAAATCTTGATATACAAATGCATCCTTTGGTCTTTGTGATTTGGAAAGCTTTCTCAATTTACAAATGCAGTCTTTGGATTGAGTAAGGTTTGGAAAGCTTCTTCAAATGATAAAAATGCAGTCTTTGGTTTGGGTAATATTTGGAAATCTTTCTCAAAAGGTACAATGCAGCTTTTGGATCGGGTAAGATTTGGAAATCCAGATTAGGTAATATTTCGAAACCCTTCTCAAAATACACAAATGCAGCCTATGGATTGGGTAATATTTGGAAATCTTTCTCAAAAGGTACAATGCAGCCTTTGAATTGGGTAATATCTGGAAATCCAGATTAGGTAATATTTGGAAATTTTTCTCAAAAGGTACAAATATAGCCTTTGGATTTGGTAAGATTTGGAAATCTTTCTCAAAAGGCACAAATGCAGCCTTTTTGGACTGGGTAATATTTTGAAATTTTTCTCAAAAGGTACAAATGCAGCCTTTCGATTGGTAAGATTTAAAATCACTCTAAAGAGGTACAAATGCAGCCTCTGGATTTGGTAAGATTTTGAAATGTTTCTAAAAACTGTACAAAATGCAACCTTCTGAATGGTCAGACATTTTTGCATTATAATGTTGTTGTTGTTGTTGTAGGGCTTAACGCCATTTTTCAGCACACGATAGGCTATACATGGCGGCCAGTATTAATGGTGGAGGAAGAAACCGGGAAATCCCCGGAAAGAACCACCGACCCACGAGAAGCTACTGGCAAGCTTTCTCACATATCCACATTCGCCAGATCCTAGACTCGAACCCACGCAGACAGAGGTGAGATGGCAGTGATGTACGAGCACTTTGACCACTCGGCCACTCGGGGCCCCGCATTATAATGAAGAGTCTAGATCTGCTAGTGCATCTGGATTTGCGCTGTTCCCAATTCGGTGCATCTTATTAAGAGGTATATATGGCATCTGGATTTGTGTTGTTCCCAATTCAGTGCATCTTATTAAGAGGTATATATGGCATCTGGATTTGTGTTGTTCCCAATTCGGTGCATCTTATTAAGAGGTATATATGGCATCTGGATTTGTGTTGTTCCCAATTCGGTGCATCTTATTAAGAGGTATATATGGTACTTATTTACATATCAGCTTATTGTTCTTAAAAATGCTACAAATGAGATCTGATTATATGATATGATTAAAACAATATTATAACCTTACAAGAAGTAAATAGTTCCAAATTACTATTCCAAACACATTACCAGATCATAATGATTTGTAGAAAAAGTAAGAATTGTATCACCTCACCTGGAATTAGCCCGACTTAGTCTTCTGACACATGACCAATACATACTTTGAGCCCCTTACGAGATTCTATCTTGGGTTAGTACAGATCAATGAATTGATGCGGTCGTAAGAAGAAAAAAGACTCACTCCTGCAAATCCAACAACAGCTGAGTAACCTACAGCATTGTAAAGCTGCTAAGTGACCTGGAAAGATAGCTTGTCAAGTTGCTGATACAGGTTCCACCAGGTAATACTGGGTTTCATTTAAATTCGTAGCTTTCAATTTGCGTGATTTTGTAAAAACAAAACCAAAAAAACCCATGGGTAATTAAATTTGTTGATTTGCCTATGTCAAAGTTCACATATTTATAAGTATTGCTGCCCAAAATAATGAATATAAATGAACAAAAATATGGAGACTGCAGAGGTTGGTCACCTGAATAGTTAAAACACTACTGATACCAGTATTAGCAAAAATCAAACTTCTGTCAAGATCAATTCTTTACGCAGCATTTTTGTCCAGGTGCTCAACACAAATCCAGGCTATTATTTAAGCACACCTGTATATGATCGTTTACTGAAAACAATGGTCCTTAAAGCTGCACCATAAATGTGTTATGATGATCATGGTGTTAAGAGTAGCAAAATTCAAGACAGTTCATGAAAAAAATGTCAGATCAGACCTAATAATCTCTGATTTTGATAAAGCTTTACCCGTGTCATTTTTCAATTTCAAGATTATTTACATGGCAACAGCTGCTTTATATATACACACACACATTGTATATAATCAGTACCTGACCATAATTAGCGTACACATATTATATATAATCAGTACCTGACTGTAATTAGTGCATATATACATATTATTTAATTAGTACTTAACTGTAATTAGGGCTTATATACATAGTACCTAATTAGTACTTGTGCTTCAAACAATAGTTTTAGTATTTATTAATCTTATTGTTCCTTGGGATTAAAAATATGTGGATAACATAGAATGTGTCATCAAAAAATGTAAATTTTAATATGAAAGTTTCCTACCATAATTACATGTACAAATGTTTGCTTTTATCTATGCTTTCAGTTAATTACTCATTCAGATAGTAAATCTTAAATTACAGAGAATTGCAGAGAATTATGTGCAATGGTGGCCAGTATATTTGGTGGAGGAAGAACCACAGATCCATGGGAAACTACTGGCAAGCTTTCTCAAATACTCACACTGGTTAAGCTGTGCCTTGAACCCATGCAGATAGGGGTCAGATGTGAGTGATCTCTAAAGGCGAATACCTCGGACCACTTGGCCATCCATGGGGATCCTTGACGCAAATAAGCATTACATCTTATTTCCTACATCATTTTCTTATCCTTTCTTTAATTTTTGATAATACAAGCACTTATGTGTTTTATCTTGTCCTCTCTTTCCTTACTGATGTTGCAAATCAATTTAAGGCAGCTACCAGGTACTGCAGACATACAAATGCATTTAAATCAAAATAAAACAAATTTTATATATTCTATTCAAGGGCTAAAATAAAATTAACACATGTCAAAGACAATATGTCATTACAGTAATGAAACTGGTTTTATTAAAGATCAAAGCTGTTTGAAAGTATGAAAATGTGATGCAAGTCTTCCTGCATCACATATGACTAATTTTTCATTAGGTCTTTAATTTCAAGGCTCAAAGCAACCACGAAATCCATGAAAATTATGGTATTTTCCAGCACATGATAGACTATACATGGCACCCATGTCAGGTTTGATGGTTTTTATGCCCTTTTCCAGCACATGATAGGCTATACATGGCAGCCAGTATATCTGGTGGAACAAAGAGCCCAGGAAAATCCTGGGAAGAACCGCTGACTCATGGGAAGCTACTGGCAAGCTTTTTTAATAACCATCTAGGCTAACCCGAGACTCAAACCCACATGGACAGAGGTGCGATGTCAGTGATCAGTAATGGCATACACCTTAGACCACTCAGCAAACCGAGGCCCCATGAAAATTGGTACCCTTCACAAAAGTGAAACCACATTATTTTGGAATGAAAAGTCTTCAAAGTAAAACCTTGGCAGTGTTATATCAGACTTCCATTCCAAGGCTTAAATGATGTACATGAGGGTATAGTTTATGTTCGGTGCTGTGCTAGTGGTAACTGTCTTAAATTCACGAGCCGATATGCATAAGAAATTCATCTGGTCTTGGGTTGATTCTTTTAGATTGCACTGATAACCAAGCTGATCCAGGATGGAAGAATTCATATTGAACTACTGACCTTTTCTTCTTGGAGTGTTAAGAACAAGTGAGACCTCCCTCTTCTGATCGGCTCAGTATGTTTCAGGTAACTCTTCAATGCTCTGATTGGGTCTTGCAGATGCGCTTGATAAGACAGTTTCAAAGAAGACAGTGGTTTCAAGATAAAGAACTGAGTTTACATGAGCGGAAGTCTGTTCCCAGCAGTAAAAGCAGAATCTGGTATGAGAGAAAACAAACCATCAAAGCAGAACTGTAGATAGTCTAGGTAAACCAGACTTTCAGTTATTCTGCCTGCTGTAGCTAGAGTGACTGAAAGAAGTCTTGTATAAAAGACAAGGAAGCTCTACAAAGTAGTTCAAAGGGTACCTTGTTCAACCAAGCAGGAACCCACATTAGGTTTTATTTTGGACCGAGAGCTAAAGCCTTTTGTCAAAACCAGTCAAAATTGGCTTGAAGGTTCAAGAGGTATTTTTTCTGACCTATGTCCTTCCCTACTTGATGGCAAAACATGTCTGAAAACATGCAATAGTAGTCACTGTGATTGGAGTTAACTTTTCTTAAAAAAGTCAAAGGAAGAAATCAGCTATTTGTGCCACTGAGGCTTTTATTGGTAAATGTTTCTCTGTTTGTATCACTGAAAGAGAACTTTGATTTCCCCTCAAAGGCCTTTCAAAGTGGCCCATCTTGCTTGAGCAAAATTGTCCACTACTTGTTACAAGAAATGTTTCTGAGTGCTTGATCAGGTCAGGCATACAGATTCAGGATTTCTGAAATGAAAAACATGCACGTGCAGTTGTTAGAGCAGGTGAGAATACAGGATTTTCCTTGGAATCTCAGCATCTAGATTTGGATTGTTGCTTGTCAATTATTATTTCCACTATAGGGGGAGTAATCAGAATTAGTCTGTACTTGAATTTACTTGCTTTCTGCAAGATCATGGAATCAGAGGGACTGAAGGAAAGACACATGCACTGAGACCTTTCCAGTTCAATGAAAGGGAGTCAAATGACCAGGCTTTTAGACCTCGGACTATAGCAAGACAAACACGCGGGCATTGGCATTATGCCTTGTCACAAAGAGGTTAAAGCAGGCCAAAATTTCACCAAAGACCATAGTCCAATGAGATCTGTCCTTGTTAACAAGAGCAAACAAAGGAATCACATGTCTTAATAAAAATACTGCTCATCTTGTGCTTTTATGTCCGAATAGTTCATGGATGTGGAGGCTGTTCTAACATGAAGACTTGGGGATGGAGATTTTGACTGAAAGTTAGTGTCCTGGACTTTTAACAGAATCCCTGAAAGTGAACCTTAGGAATTTTCTGAAATGACTGGTTAATGGAAAGATGAAGCTATGCACCCTGGAGGTCTAAGCTGACTGCAAAATCCCGCCCCCAAGGAAAAGAGTCATGAACCCATCTTGTGGTCTCCATTTTAAACTTAGATGCCGGGTTTTCCTGGATGAGAGAGCTTAGATCTGAGGCTGGTCAGAATTTGCCATGGGTCTTGACAAAAGGAAACATCTGAAGTAAAATCCTAGTGAATTTGTGTTGTAAACAATCCCTTCTGCCTTTTTCATGAGTGTTTATTTTCCACAGTAAGATGTCTGCCTTGTATTGGTCACTGGGAATGTATGATACAAAAAAGAAGCCTTGACTGCAGTGATTGGTCGAAAGAAGCCTTGACTGCAGTGATTGGTTGTGTAACATGATCTGAATGACCTCTGATATGATCATGGCAGATCTTCTCCTCCAAGTCCATGGTAAGGTGGTCAAGTCTTCTCTCAACATGGATCTCAGCAGGCGGCACAGGTTTAGCATTATTTTCCAAAGGGAACGGTTCTGTAGAGAGAAACTGAGCTGAAATCAGTGCTTCTCTTCCCATGTCTTGTTATTGCTTGCTCAGGGAAAATGGGCCCTTGCGAAGGGGTATGGCTTGAGGGAGGGTTTCCTTGTCTGGCATGCCTTGGTTGTATCCTTCCTACTTCTTCATCTCTCTTAGGAAACAAAGGCTGGCTCTGGGCCACTGGGATTTTGCTAGGACTGTTTCTTTGGAAGCCTGTTTCCTGACTTTGACTATGTGGCCATGGAATAGGTCAAAAGATAGAAATCTGAGCATGGCCTTGTGGTGGCATTTTAGTAGTACAAACAAGGATAAGGTTGCATCTCTCCAAGTACTAGAGATTAACAGAGGCATTTATGAAACATGAGAGTGAGTGTTGAGCTGCTGTGTCAAGTACATGAACCAATTATGAGAATGACTCCCAGGCATGTCTCTTAGCAGTATCTCAATCAAGGGGCATACCATATGCTCAGATTGCTGAAATAGACCCATCAAGACCAGGTCAAACATGGAGCCAGTTGTTGCATGTCCAGAAATGATTTTCAGTTCATGTGTACAGAGGAAGGCTTTAACATACTTAGGCCAGCAATATCTCCGCTGATGGTTGGGACTTTGATGTGTGATAGGTAAAAGGCCAGGTTCAAAACTATATGGGAGTCATCACTGCAGAAAAGAAAGACTTGTTGTTTCTTGAGTCTCGAATTTGCCTTTCAAAGCTGTGCAAGATATCAATGACTCAACTAGACTGGTGACTGTTTGAATGAAGGCTTGTCTAAGTTAAGCAATCAACAGATGCATGAATTCTGTAAGACGCCAATGAAAAGCAGGATGTGGACAGAACTCTGGAGGCAGAAGATGGAAGTCTTCTTCAATAGATTCACACAAGGCTGAATCTTTTCTTGCACACCATCGGATAGAGATGAGAAAATGGCATCTCACAGTATACATCTGTGAAATCAGAGGTGTGGGGTAACAAAGAACATCCTGCTATGACATGACTACTGAAGATGGTGAAGCAGGTACTTGGAGACAATGAATAAATCTTGGGAGTTCATTCATGCCAGGACTAGTTTTCTCCAGGCATTTACTTTTAGGGTAATCAAAACCCCAAGGCAGGTACTGCATGGCTTGGAGTTGGAACTCACCATAGCCAGTAGTGAATCACAGTGAAGCCATGGACCAGTAATGGAGCTATTCAGTGCCAGTCCATGATGTCATCATGGGTCTAGAATACATACTGTGGGAAACGTGTTCACCAAAATTGGAAACAAGTTGCACTATGCATGCATTATAGAACCAGGCTGAAAGAGGTGTGACCCGATACTGGATGCAGTATAGATGATGAGTCCAGGACTTGGTATGTTGGGAAAAGAAATCAAAAGACCAGGTATTTTAATTTTTAAGCTTGGGAGGACTGGCTTTTCAAGGTAGCAGCATGTTCTCCAAATGGATTATGATCAGGAAATTAATCTGAAGAAACCAATGATTTAGACCTGTGCCATTTGAATCAACTGGACTGGGCAGGTGAATACTAGCAAATACTTCTCTTGGATGTTGGGGAATCATCTTGTAAATTTATCTGTTTCAGATTAATAATTTTATTTTTTCACCTCCTTATGCTGCTTGTAAAAATGTATTATAATATTTTGTAACCAAAGGTTTCTTTATGAAATTTCCACAGTATATTGCTGTCAACAGGGTTATATCACCTGCAGATTGTGATGCAAAGGTTAATTACTGCAGAATGTTCTACAATTTAACAATTCTCCTAAGCTTCTGAATATGAATACAAGTTACAATAAATGAATGAACAATACTGGATTACAACAGAACAAAATTAAAAATTAAAAAAAAAAAATTAAAAACCCCATTCAAGTCTAAAGTTTTTTACTTTGTCGACTTGTGTGAATAATTTCTGGTGAACCTTGTGGATTCTGAATCATGCTCTGGTGGCTGGTGGTCACTCTGGGTCAATTATAAAACAATTGTCAAGGTTCTAATTAACAGTTTAGCTAATGACACTGGCATAACTAAGTTTCTGTCATGTACATACATTTAATTGTCTATGGTAATCATAAAATGACACTAAGTATGGCATAAAGTGCATCTTTTATAATGTTTATCATATGTACTTGCTTATGTGAAGTGTGATTTGGATTTTTAATGTTGCTTTAACAATTTTTAAGTCATATCACTACAATGTCAGCAGTGTGACAGTTTATAGTGATGTCTAGCACTGGGGCATCATGCCACAGACATGTAGCATGACGTTCCACCCAGTCACATTATCCTGACACCAGGCCGACCAGTCCTAACACTAAACTCTTAATGCTGACCACCAAGTGAGGCAGCTGTTAGTACCATTTTTCTAAGTCTTTGTTATAACTCGGCCGGGGATCGAACCCATGACCTCCCGCATCCGAGGCGGATGCTCTAACCACTAGGCCACCAGAGCGGTTGACTTGCTTATAAATTGAGTCCAACTGCAAACAACACAGACCTTAATCTGCCATTGCATAATATCAGAAGATCTGGGTCCATAATGATTACTTCTAGCAAACTGCACAGACCCAGATCTGATGACATATTATGCAATTACATAATTCATTGCTGCTTAAACCACAAAAGCTCAAATATGCTATAAATAGCACAGCTACTAATTCTTAATCTTGAGAACACAATCAAAGCATTGCTATAAAAATGTGATCTTGACTGCAAAAAGTTGACTAAGCATGTTACAGTATCAAATGTCTCAGCTTCATAACAATTCATTCCAAATATGAACAAAGTCCATCAAGTAGTTTAGGAAATATTAGCAAAAAAAGCAAAAATAAAAAGCTTCAACTAAAACCTTAATGCAAAGTTTCTATTTTGTTACCTTAACCCAAGATAAAAGGGGCGGGTGAGCATGTCATGCAATGAACTGTCTTAGTTTCATAATGATACATCACAATGGCATTCCTGACCAGAGGTCACCTGCTTTGTATGACCAGAATCCCATAGTACAGGCAAGTTTGTGATCAAGAGTATCCTTTTGGACAGCCACCCCTCTAATACATCCAGCATATTAGTGCATACGCTGTTATATTTACCTTTGTGAGCAGCCTCATAATGGTGTTTACAGATACAATGTCATGAACATTTGTTAATCTTTCAATTCAACGCATTGACATTTGTTCCAATATGCCAATCATGTAACTTAAATCCATTGAAAGAGGTAAGTAATCTATTTATTCTTGGTGGTGTTAGATTTTGTCACTTTGATAATTAGTGGCTATTATTACCACTGATAATTACCAAGATAACAAAAGCTAAGATTCACAATATTGTTGAGCTCAAGTCAGCTGATAATTTCCCAAGCTCACTAATTTGTAAACACTGAGCATCTCACATAAAAACTACAAATTGCCAATATGTTGTTGAAAAAGTGTCCAATGCAGTCAAACAATCCTAAGTTTAGAACATTAAAAGGAAGCAATCTGACCAAACAAAAAGAGGGAGTCCTTTGATCACTAATGAGGAATTTTTTTAGGTCAGAAAGATTCTAATAAACAATGTCAATATACATGTTAATGCAGTGGGAAAATTGATTTGATGGACAGGGATAGTTTGTGCCACAAGGAGAGGGTTTTACACCACCATGCCAATAGTCATATTGATATGGTGCTTTCACAATTATTGATTATTAATAATAATTTTAAGTAATGTTAATGTACGTTTTTTCATACTGATTTCATAACTTTGTGATTTCTAAATAAAAGTATTCAATTCTGAAAAGTTTGCTACACCCCTCACACTTTATAATTATGTAGTTATTATTCACATCAGTGTGATTCATTCTAGAATACCACCCCCTCTTAAGGCCACCCTCCTAAACCAATTGTTAAAATAAACTCAAACCTTAATGCAAATGTTCTGATACTAAGGTAATAGGAACCAGTAATCATGTCATAAAGTGAATTTTGTTGGCTTCATAATGATCAATTCCAAGTATGAAGAGAGTCTAGCAAAGGGTTTATAATGAATATGCAAATTACAAACTTTCACCAAAAACCTTAATAAAATATTGATACTGCAACAACTACCAACAGAAAAGTGACTGCTATGTCTTGTTTTTCCACTACCATGGTCTTGACAACTAGGATGTTTCTATGGTTTACAACATTATACCTAGGTAACTAAAAACAAAACATTGACCAAATGCATGTATACAGACATCATAGAGCAATATCTATTTAATGTGGCCATACATATATTAGTTATGAAAAAATACTATACTCAGCAGTTTTACAAGTGAAAACATAAATATTGCACTTATTTACATGTTTTGGAGCATAAGCTGACACTGGCAAGAACTGCACATCAAATTGAAAAGACAGATAGAAAGAACCATATATATATATATATATATATATATATATATATATATATATATATATATATATATATATATATATATATATCACATTCAGCATAGGTGAACATGAAAATGTAATAAAATATGCATAATCACAATTTTCAGTCAAAACTCGTATAGAAAAAATATCCATTGTCAAGTGCACATTTCTCAGTCCCAGCACAACATTTGGAATAGAAGCAGTTGTTCAAACCAGCCTAGAACATAATTTTCACTGTATTTACCACCATGCCTTAGAATTTAATATCATGCATGACTGGTGATTTTTTTTATTACACAACTTTGTGGGTTAGTCTCAAAAATGGATCTTGTATGTGCAAAATGGGACATAGTGAATGAACTCATATGTGGAGAAGTCCCACAACAGACAAAGAAATCACATTTTTTTAATGCTAAGAGAATGTGGATTACGTTACACATGATGGGGACACTGCTTATGACATCATCAGTGTGCACTTGCAATGATGACCTTTAACCTCATGAAATTTACCTAAATATAAATGTTAAATTGACCTAAAGCTATTACAATGAATACAGTCCAAACATTCACATCATGTTCGCTGACAATATAGTGCATACATTCACAGAAAGTCAACAGACAATACAGTCCATGAATTCATAAAAGGTTCACAGACAATACAGTCCATATATTCACAGAACATCCACTTATAATACAGTCCATACATTCACAGAAAGTCCACATATAATACAGTATATACAGAAAGTCCACAAGCAATACAAAAACTCTGGATTCTGCTGCAACCTTTTTTAGCAGTAACATACAATACTATACTAACAGTCAACTTTCTTGTACAACACATTTCTGGTTTTTCATTACTGCCATTTTCCACACCTAATAACCTGCCCAGTCAATGCCAAATCCTTTCATATCTTGGTTGGAATGTTAAGAAAATATATTGCATTATATCAGATAAAAATCAGTTGAAAATAGAATTTCTTGATTAGTTTTTGTTGTTTTACAAACTGCATTGCACTGCACCACTTGGCTGAGATTTAATTAATGGATGATTTCTTAGTTCATTACATTTGTTTATGAAAAAACACTGAACAGTTTTGATAATGGCATATAAGATGTTACATGACACTTATTTACCTTGATACAGACTAGATACATAAAATGTAAATTAGTGCATGGAATATATGAAAAACAGAATAACAAGAAAATTTTTACTAATACAAACATTAATCAAACCCATTGCCCTAAAAATATTTTTAGTATGTAATGAAGATCTGAACTTTGTCACATAAAGTCTGATTATGGACCAATCTGTTTTCTAAACTAAAGAGTCGCTATCTGTAAACAGGTGATTAAATTTCCAACTAGACAATGAAAGAAGTGCATTAAATATACAATTATAAAGAGTGAAGAATATACACATAATGTGGTTATTTCGAACACAGTCAAGCATTAAATATTTTTTTAAAGTTTTATTATTCTAAATCAATTTTTAGTTGCACTAAGTCCAATCACTCTCCTCTTCTATATTCTGTTTCAAGTTATATAGAGGATTTGGACTGTCCTCCAAACAGTCCATGCTGGGGCCATCTTGTGCATTTGAAGAAAACTGAGATTTGGGTACATCTGATCCAAAAATACTTGGTTCACTCACAAACTGATGACTATTTTTATCCTTAGGCGAGTCCTTGACATTATATATATTTCTGTAGTCTTCTAATTCAAATTCTTTGTTTTCAACTAATTTGCGTGAAACTGGTGAATCAGGAGAGTTATCCAGGTTTTCTGAGTTTTCCTCACTACTCATGTAGAAAAGTTTCTTTTTCTGTATGCCTTCCTCACCATGAGCCTTGGATTGGCTCTTTTTAACAGCTTCCTGAGAAATTTCCTCAGATACAGCCTCTGGCTTGTAGTAGTTTTCGCTGATTTCTAATTCTTCTTCATCAAATACACTCTGTGAGAATTTAAGGGTTCCTTTCAATACATCCCTAACCTGTAAATATAATCAGTCATCAAAACTGCAAGGATATATATTGATTTTGCATACAACAGTGTATGGTCTATCAATTACTAACACCAATAATTAACTGAACAAAAGTCCTTTGAAGAGACTGACACTCTACAGGTAAAAAAATGTTCAGGATATCTTTCTTCCAACCTTTAATTCTTTATAATTGCTAAAAATGTATAAAATGTCAGATATTCCTGAGAAACTCCAACATACCAAGTCTGATAACAACATTTTCTTATATGATTGAGGTAAACAAGTTTAGTATACAAATCTTTGCCATGGTCATAAACCTTGAACCTGATATCACTGAACTTTTCCTATATACATGTACTCCAAATATATCCACATGCCAAGTTTGGTTTGATTCATACTTAATGTTTAAAAAAACTAAAAAAACCAAAGTTATTGAATTGTATTCTTCTGATAAACTAGATATGATAAAAATACATCTGTGGTGGCATTTGACCTTAAACCTTGTATCATGGAGAGAACAGCACTGAACTTATCTCTAGATGTCAAGATAGATTCACAGGCCAAGGTTGATTTAATACTTGTTTCTGTCATCATGCTTGCATGCCAGATACAGACCCAAGTCAAGACATTTGATCTTAAAATCAAGAACCAAGTGCTGACTATCAACATGTTCATTGAAAAACAACTAAATACAAACATAAGGAAAACTTTATCACCATATTACAAGTCACTGCATTTATAAGCTCAATGAACCACAAGAAGTCTATTTCTCCATTTATTGTTTACTGTGTGTGTGTGTGTCTGATTTGGATTTTTAACGTCAAATTTACAGTCATATCACTATGATGTCTGCAGTGTGACAGTTTATAGTGATGTCTGGCACTGAGGCATCATCCCACAGACATGTAGCATGATGTCCCACCTAGTCACATTATCCTGACACCAGGCTGACCAGTGCTAACACTGAACTCTTAATGCTGAGCAACCAGTGAGGCAGCTGTTGGTACCATTTTTATAAGTCTTTGGTATGACTTGGCTGGGGATTCGAACCGAGACTTCCCGCATCTGAGGCGGACACTCTAACCACTAGACCCCCGAAGCGGTCATTGTTTATAGTAACAGCAGAGTACTGAAATCATCTCTGATAATCTTCTGAAGCTGAAAGACTGAATTGGGCACCAAAAATACATTCTTTCATGCTTGTGTTATGTTGTTGTTGTTGTAGGGTTTAATGCCATTTTTCAGCACAAGATAGGCTATACATGGCGGCCAGTATAACTGGTGGAGGAAGAATCCTGGAAAACCCCAGGAAGAACCACTGACCCACGAGAAGCTACTGGCAAGCTTTCTCACGTACCCACATTAGCCGAGCCTGAGACTCGAACCCACACAGACAGAGGTCATGCTTGTGTTAACAAACAAGTACAAAATCTTTGAAGTGGCTTTTGATCTTTCATTTTAAATCTTGGAGCAAAGATCACAGAACCCATCTCAGATACAATCAAGTTTATCCCCATACTCAGTTTGGTTTAATGCATAATTAATACTGTTTTGAAAAACACAAGTCTCTAAATGGGACTGATGCTCTAGTGGCTGAAAAAAAAATTTCCAGGAATTTAAAACGAGACCATTTCTTTCCTTTAAATGTGAAGTGTTGAAGCCATTTCTGATATTTTTCTGCAATAACAAGATTTTCAAATTAGCTGCTTTGTTGGACATTTTGGTTGTCTAAGCGGTACCATTTTCATTTAGAACCAAGTAGATATAATTATAAAGCTTTTGATGAAAATCCTGATGTCAATACATTAAGATGTAGTAGCAATAATAAGATTTTCAAGAGTACCGTCATGGCAGCCATATTTGATGTATAACTAGCACCATTTTCATTTAGAAGCAGCCAGACATAATAAGAAGTCTTCTGGTAAAAACTGTATGTTGATATGACTTTCCGTTTTGAAGGAGTAACAACAAGATGATTTTCAAGATGACTGCCATGGTGGCCATACTGGATATCAGATTAGCATACTTTCCATTTAGAACCAACTTAACATTATAAGCAGTCTTTTATTGAAAGTGCAATGTCGATATGACCAGCAGTCTAGGAGAAACAGTGATAATATATTCAATGCGGCCGCTGTGGCAGCCATATTGGAGGCCAGATTGGAACCATTTTCATTTAGGACCAACTAGACATTACAAGAAGCTTTGTAGTAAAACCTCATCAGGAGAAGCAATGCCAACAATACTGTCAAGATAGCCACCAGGGCAGCCATAATGGATGTGCTAGCAGCACCGTTTTCATTTAGGACAAGCTAGACATCATAAGAAGTCTTCTGGAGAAAACCTTGTGTCAGGAAGGGTAGTGATAAAATGATTTTCAAAATGGCTGCTGTGGCAACCATATTGGATGTCTGAGCAGCACTATTTTTATTTAAGGCCAAGTAGATAACATAAGAAGACTTTCTGTGAAAACCTCATGTTGAGTAATGATAAATAGTGATGGGGAGATCCTCAAGATGGTCACACTGGCCATCAAACAAAACAAGTCATGACCTTTGACCCTGTAATCAATGACAGGGTGTTAGTGACTTGATTACCTTCTTTACCAAAAAACAATTAAATACAAAAGTCTTGTAAAAAATCATTTATATACGTATCTGTCACTATGTGTGTGTGTGTGTGTGTGTGATTTGGATTTTTAATGTAGCGTTAACAATTTTTCAGTCACATCACTACAATGACTGCAGTGTGGCAGTTTATAGTGATGTCTAGCACTGGGGCATCATGGCGCAGACATGTAGCATGATGTTCCACCCAGTCACATTATCCTGACACCAGGCCGACCAGTCCTAACATGACTCTTAATGCTGAGCACCTAACAAGGCAGCTGTTAGTACCATTTTTTATAAGTCTTTGGTATGACTCCGGCCATGGTTCAAACCCACAACCTCACGCATCCGAGGTGGAAGCTCTAACCACTAGGCCACTGGAGCGGTCTCAGTCACTGTGTTCATAAACTCTGTTAAGTACAAATATATATGCAGACATCTCTAAATTTACCCAAGGTCAAGGAGGTCTGCTTGACAAAGTTTTTCACAACAGTATGGACATGTCGATGTTCAGATCTGTACCATTTGCATTCAAGACTAATTACATATTGCAAGTGGGTTTTCATTTTAGTTGATGCAACCATTTGTTTCCTAGTAATAAGACTTTTGAAATTTCCACTATGGCTGCCATGCTGGTGGTCAGACCAGTACCAGTTTCATTCAAATCAGCTGCACAATGTTACCGTGTTTCAGTAAAAACTCTGCAATAGAACAATCATTCAGGAGTAGTAGCCTAGTGATGGCTGCCATGGAGGTTAGAGCATTAATATAATATAAGACAACTGCAATGTATATTTCACGAAGTGGTCATTAGATTTTGATAATGGACACTGTGATGGCTATTTTGAGAGATTATATCAGCATCATTTTATTCAGGATAAACTACATATATGTTGATATGATCATCCATTTAGGAGAAGTAAAAATAGGATTTTCAAGATGGCTGCTGTGGTGGCCACATTGGATGTCAGACGGACAACACCAAGATTTTCAAGATGGCTGTCAGGGCACCATGTTGTGTGTCAGATCTGCATTCTTTATATTTAGGATCATATACGTGTCTTAAGAAGTCTTTTAGTTACAACCACCAAGACTTTTAGTTACAACCACCAAGTCTTTTAGTTACAACCCAATGTTGATACAACCTGTTCAGGAGAAGTAATGGTAACAACATTGTCAAGATGGCTGATTAATTAAAAATTACACTTAAATATATACCAAGCCATGATCATTTACTCCTATAGTAAATTTATATCTAATCCTGCTGAATTTCATATGACTTAAGGAAAACCAATCAAGGCTTGACTTGTAGACTATTTTGAATAGCACTATATGACTAACATACTGGAAAGTTGTTTGATCTATGGCTGACTGTATCTAACATCCGGTCCACACTGTAAATGCGTCATAATATTATACTTCTGAGTCTCCCTCATACTGTCTGATTGTCAGCCTGTGTGTCTCTCTGACTTTCGTTCATGTATCTTGATTTGTTTTGTTTTTTACCTGTTTTATACCAGCAACGGCTACAAAAATTTCATCCTCTCTTTCAAAATTCTGATGAAGAAGCTCTGCTTGCAATCTCTCTGAATTAGAAAGAAAAAACAAGCCATAGTAAATAAATTAAACTGAAAAATACAGACAGCCCCCATGTTTTTGTGCTGCAAAAGGATTATGGCTGATTATATAACATTTATTATATCTTCAAAAACTGATCAACTGGCAATCAGTGACACATCAGTACATGAAAGACTATTTCATAAAGATGCAACGCAAGTAAAGTGCCCTGAGATTCATCATGGCAGCCCACCCAGATTGGTGTGGGCAGGACTTGAAGCAGTAAAGCATTGATTGTCAGTCGTTCAAGCTAATTACTAAGTCACTGTGGTCTCCTTAATACTGTATTTGCTGGCCTAAAAGTCTATGCTGAGTTTATGTCGAATCAACAACAATTTTGTAAATTTTCCATCCTTCATCCATACATACTGTATATTAGTTATATAGCGTAAACAATATAGATTACAACTCTCCTGAAACCTACCTCTCTCTATCATATCATGGTATATTTTATTTGATTGTGAGGTGCAAGAACAAAAATGTGATGGAATACCTGTCTTTGTCATGGTTATGCATTTTATATCTTGTCTAATCTAATGCACATATACATAATTAAATTTAAACAATGTATATTACTAGTGTATGCTGCTTTAGCACAACTACATCTGATGTAAGTTAATTTAATACTGACAATCATGCAAACACTTTAATATCCTTTAAATATGGGGTCCTATATTTTTTCCTACATGATCGCTTCCTCAAAATGAAATATTTTTTACACATTATTTTTCATACATTTGGAGATTTTGTTTTACTTACAAAAAATTACATGATAACCCATATGTAAGTCAATTCAGAGTAAAAGATGAGGCCTGGATTTCATAACAAAAAAGTAATGACTTATAGGCCAGCAAATATGGTATTTTGAGGACATTACACACCTGCCAATATTAAACCAAATTCATACAAGAATGAAAATATACTTAAAATCATTTTTCCATCATTCTATTGATATCCTTTACATGTGTTTCTAGATCCAAACTATAATTTTACCTGTTTCCTTGACAGAAGTCATCTTAATCATACAAAAGCTTGGCACTGCTTCTAATCAATCAATGTGCTTTGAATTGCTTATATTTAACACATAACCTGAGATTAATATGGCAAGGTATGCCTGCTCTAGTCTGAAATGCTTAATGATTTTTCAACTACTTTAGTTTTAATGAACCAAATCATGTTTTCTGACAATCTATTTGATACATATATTTTATTGAAAATGGAAGAGAGTTTTCAACAGTGTTCAATATTCTAGTTTGTTGACTTGTGTTTGCTTGGTAAGCATCCTGCAAAGACTTCTATCCTTGAAAAGACATAACTTAAATTTGAAGTCAAACTATTGTATTGGTGCGATATGATCATAGGGCACCTTTATTCCATAAAGCACCTGCCAGTAACAGAGTTATTATTATGCAGGCTTAATTTATATTATGTAACATGAATAAACAGATTAATTCTTTTTTTATGTTAAGGACTTCTTATAGCAAACAGCTTTTTTTTATACCAAGAAGATTACAGCAGCAACTTCTACTACAACTACTATTTAAAAAGGTAACTTCTCTACAAATCAAGAACAAATTATATAACAGTAATATTAGTTTATAATATTAATCCTTTTATCTACAATAAAGGGACATTTGAAAATAAATTACTATAAAAATTATTACTGACGAGGCTCAGAAGGTTGAAACATAAGCTTATGTGTTAAATATACCCCAAAATATTTGTTTCATGGAGAAAAATTCTCAATTCCAGGGATGGAGACCCCATAATTTTATTGTTGGAATCATCCCTGCTGACTAAACACAGCAAGATAATCCAGCTTTAATGACTGTACAGCAAAACTTGGATCATCCACACACATCAGGAGACAATGATTCTATCCAGAAAATGGGTCATCCTGAATATATTCCTTGCACTGTATGACATTAAAGCTAAGAGTACTCTTATTGGTTAAACTGATGACTTTGTAAGGTATTATATCACACTCACATGCATATGCAAAGGTGCTACAACATTTAAATGGTTTGTCTGATATCTAACTGCCAGTGTAGCTTATCTGATGTGTAATTGCCAGTGTAGCTACTCTGATGTCTAATTGGCAATGTTGTTTATCTGATGTCTAATTGCCAGAGTAGCTTATCTGATGTGTAATTACCATTGTACCTTATCAGATGTCTAATTACCAGTGTAGCTACTCTGATGTCCAATTGGCAATGTTGTTTATCTGATGTCTAATTGCCAGAGTAGCTTATCTGATGTGCAATTACCATTGTACCTTATCAGATGTCTAATTACCAGTGTAGCTACTCTGATGTCCAATTGGCAATGTTGTTTATCTGATGTCTAATTGCCAGAGTAGCTTATCTGATGTGCAATTACCATTGTACCTTATCAGATGTCTAATTACCAGTGTAGCTACTCTATGTCCAATTGCCAGTGTAGCTCATGTCTAACTGCCAGTGTAGCTACTCTGATGATTAACATCCTGAATAGCTATTCTGATGTGTAATTGCCAGTGTAGCTACTGTGATGTGTAATTGCCAGTGTAACTTATCTGATGTGTAATTGCAAGTGTCCCTCATATGATGTGTAATTGCCATGTATCTCCTCTGATGTGTTATTGCCAGTGTAGCTACTGTGATGTGTAATTAGCATTGTAGAGCATCAGATGTCTAATTTCTAGTGTAGCTACTCTGAAGTCCAATTGCCAGTGTAGCTCATGTCAACTTGCCAGTGTAGCATATCTGATGTGTAATTGCCAGTGTAGCTACTCTGATGTATGATTGCCAGTGTAGCTCATATGATGTGTAACTGCAAGTTTTGATTATCTGATGTATTATTGCCAGTGTAGCTACTCTAATGTGTAATTCCCATTGTAGCTTATCAGATGTCTAATTACTAGTGTAACAAATCTAATGTGTAATTGCCAGTGTAGTTACTCTAATGTGTAATTGCCAGTTTAGATGATCTGATGTATTACTGCCAGTGTAGCTACTCTAATGTGTAAATACTATTGAGGCTCATCAAATATCTAATTGCTATTGTAGCTTATCTGATGTCTAATTGTCTGTGTATCTCATCTGATGTGTAACTGCCAGTGTAGTTCATCTGATGTATAATTGCCAGTGCAGCTACTTTGATGTCTAATTGCCACTGTATCTCATCTGACGTCTAACTGCCAGTATAGCTACTCTGGTGTCTAACTGCCAGTGTAGCTTATCTGATGTGTAATTTGCCAGTGTAGCTCGTCAGATGCATAACTCCCAGCATTGCTAACTATGATGTCTAACTGCCAGTGTAGCTACTCAGAACATGAAATTCTGCTTTACTGTGATTCATGCATTACTTATCACTGATGGAATGTATTTTTTCCATGTCATTTGTCTGTCTGTCCTGTCCTGCCTGTCTGCCTCTTGCCCCTTTCATCTGTCTATATTTGTGATCTTAATGAAAGTCTAACGACTACAATTAATGGGGAAAAAGTAAAATAACTTTTTCCAAATTTCACTTTTTTTCCATTGAAATGATATTGATATAATGAATTCACCTACATATGTGAAAATTTTAAATATTGGGATAACAAGTCAGAAACACCTGCAGTGTTTGAATACTGTCTTTATTTTTGCTATCTAGAATCATCTGAGTAAAAACATGATAAGACTGCAAAAGTAAATATCATGCTAATGTAATTTTACTACATCTGAAGCACAAATATCACATGTTTCAAAACCATTATACATTACTGAGGAACAAATACAAGCTTGCAGAAAAATTTCTTGGTATACAGTCAACCCAACAAGATCAAGTGGCCATTGTAACATTTCACTCTCATCATGATGTACGTAAGGAGGATAGGTAAACGTTACTTAGAGGAATAAGATTTGCGTCGAGGACAAGTTCTACCAAGTCGCTTATAAAACTCATTCTTCTGAAACATAAAATTTCCATATCCTGTCCATATAGGGAAAAAAAATGTCTTTTGTCTACGCGTTATTATTCAGATAACAATTTTTTTTTCCAAGTAAAATATGTTTCTTTGATAATACTTACCCAATCATAACAGCTTAGGAAAACTAATACCACCATGCAAATCCAGCCCTCCCAGGCCAAAACTTTTAGCAAAAAGATATTATTTTCTATTGGTGAACCCATCTACATGCAGTTCCGACAAGATGAATCAGTATCACTCATGAAATACCGCTCATGGGTAATCAGACATTGTAAATATTTCCTGTCTACTCTGGACACTTCATCTCAAAGTCATCTACAGGACCCAGTGCAAGCTATGAAGTGGTATTCAGGAAGACTGAGCCATGGCATTGAGGGAGATCATACCTCATTCTGCCTTCATAAGAAGGGTAGGATGATATATCAACATGGACACTTTCATCCTGAATTCAGTGGGCTATCTGTCCCACATATTGGATTAAACCCACACAAATAAATTTGCTTTGCATATCAGCTCACAAAGTTAGGACAGCTGACATAAAAATTGCATATGAGCATCTCTAGCTGTAAAAACTGCATATGAGCATCTCTAACTGTAATTATCCATGCCATGGGATGGAGATCCAAGTACACTTCTCCAGTTTTGATTGGAGATCTTTCAGCTTAAAAGGCTCAATTTGATATGGAGGAACCTTCACCCATAGTGCAGAAGGTTACCTTCCCAGGCTGTTTGACGGCTTCATAAAGATGCAGCTTCATCACTTCTGCTAGATTTGTGGGAGGGAAACTTTTTTCCTTTTGAAGCTGCTCCCTGACATATGGAGTCTGTTTTCCTGTTGGGTTATCTAGATGCCGTCTCACATACCTTAGGGGACCACAGATGGTCTCTTCTAGGTAAGTGAATGTATCTTCTACCTCTTACCTATTCTCCAAAAGCATTATGGTTGGGTAATGCATTTGAAGAAGAACCAATTGTTTCTAGTAAAATATGTTTCACTGATAATACTTACCCATTCATAATACACATATACCCTCCCAGCCTCCCCAGTCACATCCATATAGACAGCTTGCCTTCCACTCCAGTAGTAACTGATGATTTCACAGGATTTGGTGCCAATCCCGGCATCAAGAGGAGATCACTTTAACTGCCACCTAGGTGGGCCAATAACTTTTAGCTTTTCACTTAAAAGTTTAACCTGGGAGGCCTGGACATGTGAGGCAGTAGTAGTAGTTATCCTAAGGTATTATGATTGGGTAACATATTTGAAGAAGCAACAGTAAAATATACTAAGTCTGTGTGCAAGTTGGGAATTACAATATACACATCAATAACATGAAATAAACAAACCACAGAGCTGGCAAGTCAATTTATAACCCTAAGGGTAAGATAGATTTATCGAGTGAATGGCAAAACCTGGGAAACCCAATTCCATTTGACAAGAAAATGAATTCTCTGATACTATACTTACCTATGTGGATATCCAGTTTGCTAGCACAGTATCGACACATGGCTTCTTTGTCATGTATCTGGCTCTTCACCAGTGCAAGCTGCTGCTGTACCTCTTTCTCCTGAAATTAAATTCAATTGGGCCATACTATTATCATGAACTTAGAAACTTAAGTCCTTTAATTCTGACTAACAAGTGATTTGATACATAAAATGCACATGATTTTTTAAAAATGTTTTTGTTCATAAAGCAGTTCACTGCCTAACATAACGTAACATGGTAATTCGAACGTATCTGTCTGCATCATATTGATGACGTCATAATACGATAATCACATCATTTTGAATTGTACAGTAAGCATCGCTTTTACAAAAGCAGACTACTGTAAGATATTTACAATCTTCAGTTTGTTGATGCAGTACAGCTGAAAAATAAGCCAGAATTTGGAATTCCTTGAGTTTTTAACAACCTGCCATTCAGTACCCACAGTACTTCTAGTTAAAGTTCAACTACAAAATGATGTACACATCCCTATTGCATCTGTTATGATGTACATGTATCCCTACTGTATCTGCTAGGAAGTTCATGAACCATTACTGTATCTACTATGATGTACATGTATCCCTACTGTATCTGCTAGGAAGTTCATGAACCTTTACTGTATCGGCTATAATGTTCATGTGCCCCAAATGTATCTGCTATAATGTTCATGAACCATTACTGTATCTGCTCTGAGGTACATGTACCCCTACTCCATCTGCTATGATGTATATACAACAGTGCTGCACATTGGATCCAAAGGGCTGGGGATACTATGTCCCTCTAACCTCGAAATTTGGGGGACACAAAATTTCAATGGGACAAAGAAAAATACTAGATAGTATTTATGTACTAGAATCTCACCCTAACAAAAAGCAGGATAATCTTGGTTACTCTGACAATTTTGCCAGCATAACTCTGCCTATCTGTATATAATATTCATTTTTCTATTGACATTAGCATGATAGTAATATGTTGGTAAAAAGATTATTAGAGCCATGCTGAATTGTTGTTTTAAACCATGCTTATATTAAATAAATGTTATATGTTTTATCAAGTTCTCAAGTAATCCATCAACAGCATTTGGATACCTGGTTCACTTGAAAACGGGTGCTCTATAGAATTTTCCATTTTAGACCTTGCTTTCATGTATCTTCTGTGTTTACTCATTATATACCAGTGTTATTTTAATAATTCCCACTTTTTCTGCATTAGTTTTGTTTGCAAGCTAGTAATTCACTGATTAAATGCCACCAGTATATTTCTGAAACTATATCAACCAAGAAATTTAATCCTTTTGTCAATACTTCAACCCCCAAAATACATTACATTACTGGCCGTCAGTCACTTTGAATTGTAACCTGGCAGAGAACAACCAACCTTCAATGCTTTGATTGCCAAAGATGTTGCTTTAAATAGGAAATTAATTGCCAAATGAAAGATTTTATCTCTTTTGGTGACTGTGACCATTGTTAGCAAATACAAAGATGCTGACTGATATACTACCAGACCTGCCAACCCTGGCGAGTCCGTCTCAGTAAGGCAGTTGATTTTTCTCTGTAAGATTGACCAGTTTTCAGTAAGGTGTAACAAAATATCAATAATTGCTATTGTAAAGCTGGAAAACAAAAGTAAAAGTTTGATGCAGCGACGATAAACAGTATGTTCAACTGAAAAGTTTGTAAAGTACGCATAGATTTTATTTACCACTAGTACAGTTGCACAAACTTTAGTTCCAAACCCTATGCAACTCAATGGCTAGTTGCTATTTCTCAGCTTGACGTAATTCTTGGAAATTCTTTTTCCATTTCACATGACGATGGCAATCATATCTGCTGCCACGAGACATACTCAAATTGGCACGTGATGTCCAATAAATGTAATTGTGTCCTGTCCAGCTTTTACTCACAAGAATCTGAATACTCCATTTTTATTAACACTTTTTTAGAGGCTTATTTTCCCTTTCGTCTTAAACATGCATCGCTTTCTGGATGCCATTTTAAAAAAATTCTATAATCAACAGTTTGATCATGCAGACGCTTTGCATGAACAAATAGGTGCAGTTTAAAGCATCTGGGGTGCTGCTGTAAAGTTAGTCTGGTTCCTTGACTAATTTTACTAATTCTAATATGAAACCCGGATCCACAGCAAACACGGATGAACCAATTATCCGGGTTTTTCGGCAACGATCAATTTTCTGTAGGTTTTGCTTGTATACTGTAAGTCCATATTTTAAGCGTAATTTTCGTAAGACTTATGTCAAAATCATAAGAGTTGGCAGGTCTGTACTACAGAAGAATAGTAGGCAGATTTTTAAAAAAATGTTTATCCTAATGAAAAAGCACACCCAGTGGGTGCACATAATGCTGGGGGACATAAGAGAAAATAACTGAGGGCTACCTGCACTACCCCACACAAGGTGCAACACTGATGTAACCTTACTGTCTCTGCTACAATGTGCATGCACTCTTCTGTATCTGCTATGAGGTACATGTACCCTAATGTATCTGCTATAATGTACATGTACCCTAATGTATCTGCTATGATGTACACATACCCTCATGTATCTGCTATGATGTATATGTAGTTCTACCATATCTGGTATGATGTATATATTACCATAATGTATCTGCTCTAACATATACCATGCTGTATCTGCTATATATATATATATATATATATATATATATATATATCCCATTTGTACATGTACCCTTCCTTTATCTGTCCATGATGTCCATGTACCACTATTGAATCTATGAAGTACATGTACCAGTACTGTATCTGCTAAGATGTACATGTACCCTAACTGTATCTCCTATGTACATACACCACTACTGTATCTGCTATGATGTACATGTACCTAGTTGTATCTGCTATGATCATATACCCCTACCATATCTAAGTTGCAAACAACTGAACAGAAAACTCTAACACAGAATCTTAAGTTTAATGATGACCCCACTCTAGAAAAAGGACACAATATAACACTGTTGCCAAAGTGGCCATTACTGCCAGAGTCTGATACTTGCATTCAACTATTTTCTAATTAGTATTGTTCAACCTGACTCTCACATGACTCCACATAATTACCACCATACAAGGGTCTCTTTCTTACCAATACAAGGAGCTTTGGTAAAATGCTGTAGGTGTGAAACTACAAAGACATCTCTCCCTACCTCAAATTTTCTTATACATATTTTAATCTTCATACCAAAATTATACTAAAACCTTAAAAGAATATAAATTAACACAGATGCTGACAAAGGAAGAACATCTCAATCACCTAATGAAAACATTCATTTATACTTGCAATGAGACACAGTCATAATCAAAATGATGCCAAACTCCCATTTCATCTAATCAACCAATTAAATTCCTTTTCAATTTTTCAAAAAGCCTCATTTTATGATGTTATGAGAAAAACAGAGTTTGTAACCAGACCCTTACATGATTTGACACTGCAATGTGAGAAGTTTGACTTAATAAGACTATCCTGTAATCAGATGGGTTGGAGACAAATATACAAGTCTTACATAATTCTCAAAGTTAACATCATAACAATCCATTCTCGAATTTACATCCATTTTGAAATTTTGGTGGTTAAAATGTAATGAAGGCAAACCAATATTTCCTCTAGCTGTATTTATATTATGCAAATTAAAAGAAAAATCTGCCACATATACGGAGTATATAACAGTCAAGTCCAACTGCAAACAACATAGACCCTGATCTGCCACTGCATAATGCACCAGCAGAATAGGGTCTATGTAATGGGTACTACTTATTACACCTAAAAACACCAGCAGAATAGGGTCTATGTACTGGGTACTACTTATTACACCTAAAAACACCTGCAGAATAGGGTCTATGTAATAGGTACTACTTATTACACCTAAAAACACCAGCAGAATAGGGTCTATGTACTGGGTACTACTTATTACACCTAAAAACACCAGCAGAATAGGGTCTATGTACTGGGTACTACTTATTACACCTAAAAACACCTGCAGAATAGGGTCTATATACTGGGTACTACTTATTACACCTAAAAACACCTGCAGAATAGGGTCTATGTAATGGGTACTACTTATTACACCTAAAAACACCAGCAGAATAGGGTCTATGTACTGGGTACTACTTATTACACCTAAAAACACCAGCAGAATAGGGTCTATGTACTGGGTACTACTTATTACACCTAAAAACACCTGCAGAGACCCAGATCTGCCAGTGCATTATGCAGAAGTCCTAAATTATAGATTTATTATATGACTAGGTCTCAAAGTTATACTAGTGTTTGTATAAGTATGATTCATGGTAAAGAATAACATATCAACAATAAAATGTATAAAGTTAAGATGTTCAAATACTTAAAACTTTCTAAATTTATGAATAAATATTTGTAAACAAATGTAGGACACAAACGAGTAATACACAAATATGGCATCGTTGTTTGGTTTTTTTTTTCCTTCATGAAACCTATGCGCAATTCAAATTTACACATACTGCCTGAGTTATCTTCCTGGCCTTGACCTTGCCTTTCATAGGCAATGTAGCATATCTTGGTGGACTGGTTGACTCTGAGATATCGTCAGGGCTATATCCAGCTGGGGTTGATACAACTGATCTTACATTCCCAGTAATTAGACTTCCACTTGAGGGAACTGATCTAAACATAGTGTCTTCGACTTTGGAGAGACTGGCTGTAGATCCTCGTTTGTGTTGGGGAACACTTCCTGGTGTTATTCCACCTGGGCTTCCTGAAAACAGCAAAAACTTCCATATCATATAAATTGTGTCTTTTGTGTAATATAACTCACATATAAGCTACAGTACTCAAAAAAAATTTTTTCTGACACAAGCACAAAGGCCAGTGACATAAAACAATTCACAAGTGCATACTAGAATTCCACAAGCCTGACTCAAATTTCATGTGCTCAAAATGGCCCTATTTTTACTATTATTAGTCACATGTTCAACATGTCAATTGCTGTAAGTAATAAACAAAACATTAAGCTTATTCAGATCTCATAATATTTTATGCAAAGTAAAGTTTTCCTCCACGTCCTGACGTCAGTCATTGTCCAACTATTCTGTCAAGATCCTTCTTTCTCTTTACATCTGTGATGTTGTTCATAGGTGCCACTTAATATGTTTCAGTGTTGCATTACTTACTCATGTTTCTGCCAAAATCATTTTTTAATCAGTCTTTCCTTTTATCTCATCTCCACCAAAGAATGGCCGATTGTTAATCAAAGAATCAAACACAATCATCGACCACCTTTGATCCCTTTATTATTTATAAAACCTCAAAAAACATCCCACTTGTGGCCTAAACTCTCTTGATTACAACAATATGGTACTCATTTTAACAGCTTGTTGTGTACACATAATAACCTCAATCTGATCACTCAGCCATGCATCACTGCATGGTTGCAAGGATTGATGTAACAGTTCCCCAGTAAATTAATTCTTCCTGGTATTTTTAATGCATGGATAGAACATGCTAAAATACTGAGTTTTTTCTTTGTTTCTTTATTAATTTTGCAAAATCTGTTAATTTTCAAAAGCAATAAATTTCAACTATAAACTGGTTATGTGTGGCAGGTGGCCTTAAAAATGGTATTTTTGTCTTACTGCTGGTAGAATCACCATGCATGTTAAAACCATATGCGCACTAATTATAGGTAATCCATTCACTCTGAACATAAAGTTTACAGCTTTGTATAGGTAAGGGACATACATAGGGGATAAATATGAACAACTTACTAGTCTTTCAACAACTTCAAAATAAAATTCCGCATTTTGTCAGCTTCATCCAAGTTTCCTCAGGCAAATCAACATTTTTTTGGACAATACTGATGGGCACTTCACTCAGAATACAGAAGAGGCCGAATCTAACATATGAGAGGCCTTAGACATTGGGCTATAAGATTTTTTAATCACTGAGATCCTTCATAAAAGGGAATCCACCGTCACCTCTGCCACTAGAAAAGTGTTACGCATGTCTCATTATGCTTACAAAAACAAATACTGTAAATGATAAAATTAAAACTACTTTGGATAATTTAATTACTTTCTTAGTGTTTTGGTGGGTATTGAATATCCAAGAAATTAAAGCCCAAACTGCATAATCCCAAAGAAAACATTTATTAACACTGAAACCACAGAAATTTACCCTGCTGAATAATTCTGAATTTAACAATTCAGTGACTTTTTTATAATGGATGATGATGGCAAGAAAGCATCAGAAGCATTGGCATGAGATAGGAAAATCCCACTGGAGTATCATCAGAAGCATTGGCATGAGATAGGAAAATCCCACTGGAGTATCAGCATCTGAAGGCTTTGCTGAGTTTTTGCCCACTCCCACAAATTCCGACTGCTCTGGTGGCCTAAGTGGTTAAAGCGTCTGCCTTGGATGCGGGTTCAAACCCCAGCTGAGTCATACTGAAGACTTAAAAAAATGGTACCAGCAGCTGCCTCACTTGGCGCTCAGCATTAAGAGGTTAGTGTTAGGACTGGTTGGCTTGGTGTCAGGATAATGTGACTGGGTGGGACATCATGCTACATTTCTGCGGCATGATGCCCCAGTGCTAGACATCACTATAAACTGTCACAGTGCAGACATTGTAGCGATATGACTGAAAAATTGTTAAAGCTACATTAAAAATCCAAATCTCTCTCTCTCTCTCACACACACACACACACACACAGACTGATCCCAAGGCTGGGATTTCCATATGTTAGAGCTTTAGAACTTTCATGAATACTGCTAGTCAAACTTGCATGTACCAGCAAAAAAAGTGAAATGTCTATCATCTAGTTCAATTCTGATAAATTAGACTCCTCAGATAAACATAACACAGGTTAAAACTTCCAAGCAATGCAAAATTAAATTCGATAAACTATGTTACCCTTTGTTAGTTACTGATAGTCAAAATCTGGTTATGTAAATTCTAGAACATGGAATGCAAAGTATTTTTATCATATTCTAGGACTGCTAATGCAAAGTAATTACATTATGTGTTCTAGGACACAGTATACAAAGTATTTATATTATGTGTTCTAGGACACCAGGGGTCACGCTACCAGGCGAAGTGGGCGAAAAAGTCGCCTGAGAAGCGTAAACTTCGCCTTCTTCTGTTAGGAAAGCGAAAACGACTTCGCCCTCTGATTTTTCGGACGTAAAATGACTGTAGATTATGACTTTGAGATGCCCCCTTGCTGTAGCTAGTAAGTTCTGACACTGTTGTAACCCAAGGCCAAATGTATTTGCGTGGTGTTGATACCAATCAGCTTACGGCGACAAAGAAATTCTTGCACATTCACATGCAAGTTTTAATAGCTAACTGACCATTAACCCTTTTCCAGAGCAAGATATCACTGCTTGAATTCATGAAGTTGGGCACATTGTTCTATGATGAAAATATACAAAATTTTGTTTCGAAATTTAAACATCAATATGCAATTTGCTTTTAAAAATATGATTGGTAAAAAGCGTTTTCCAATTTATTTCTTTTTTTAATGAATGGAGATTTTAACGACCGTATTTGCCTATTTTCTGTATAAAATCAGTTTGAAACCGTAAATGAACTTGTGATGGCGGACATCGTTGCGTATATAACATACCACTTCATTAAACTGTCTGAATTCGTAAGTAATTGGGCAAATAGGTTCAGGAAAATATATAATGTAATAAAAACAAAGTGTAAATATTATGTGATAGGAGATTTAGCCTAAATATTTAATAATGTAGGTCAGAAACATGGGAATCTCGGTCGTGGAATTCGAAACAATGCTGCAAGGTCAAGGTTTTAGTGAAAATACGAAAAATATACATAGTAATGAAGCAAATACTATTTAACCAATGCATATCGTTAATACCAGTAGGTAGGCAAATAATACAACCATAAATATGCAGTCCTATTAATGATTTTTGTAACGAAGCAAGAAAGTGAGTAGTTATATTAAGAAAAGCCCTCCTTCTAAAAAATAGATGCACTCGCACTGTGCAATACGAATTCTTGGATTTTCGGTTGGGGGATAAAAGGGTCCAGTTTAGTTATATATCGACTTTAGTGCTTCATTGTGTTGTCTATGAATAGTTACAGTAATGTTTTATAGGGAACAATGAAATCAGGACGAAGAGTATGGTTGAAGTCACTTGTGTACTTATTCCTATGTACATGTATTAGGGGCTGTTTCAAAGAATGCAAGAAACCTTTTTGACTGCAATTTTACACAAAACTTGTAGAAAATAAAATAATTAAGTGGTAGTTTATTAAACATTTTTACCAACTCGCAGTTAAAAGACTCTAATCTTGTTACTGCTGTCAGTTAAAATTAATTACAATGCATAGCTTCTGATGTGCTTTTTAAGTCATATGACCAAAACACACTGCATTTACTTCAGTTCAAACACACATATACTACAAGTACGAATATAATGGGTATGAATATAAATTTTTTTATACGTATACAAAATATGTTGATACTAACATATAACACATATTTTTCAACTTGAAAATAAGGCATTGCTTAAAACTGTTAAAAGCATACTGAGAAAAAGAGCACATCATTAAAATAAGATAATGCAGCTATCATTATATATATATATATATATATATATATATATATATATATATATCGCGTTTCTTGCTTTGGTCTCACTTCTCCCTGTTAGCTCCCACTTCTCCCTGTTTAGCTCCCACTTCTCCCTGTTCTGACCAAAAGGAGAAGTCACTTCTCCTAAAATTTAAGTCTAGCTTGACCCCTGGACACAGAATGCATATTTACATTATGTTTTAGGACACAGTATGCAAAGTATTCACATTATGTGTTCCAGGACATGGAATGAAAAGTATTTATATCATGTGTTCCAGGACATGGAATGCAAAGTATTTATATTATGTGTTCCAGGACATGGAATGCAAAGTATTTCCACTACAAGTTAAAGGACACAGTATGCAAAGTATTTCATTATGTGTTCCAGGACATGGAATGCAAAGTATTTATATTATGTGTTCCAGGACATGGAATGCAAAGTATTTCCACTTCAAGTTAAAGGACACAGTATGCAAAGTATTTATGTGTTGTAGGACATGGAATGCATAGTATTTACATTATGTGTTCCAGGACACAGAATGCAAAGTATTTACATTATGTGTTCCAGGACATGGAATGCAAAGTATTTCCACTACAAGTTAAAGGACACAGAATGCAAAGTATTTATATTCTGTGTTCTAGGACATGGAATGCAAAGTATTTATATTATGTGTTCAAGGAGAAGGAATGCATAGTATTTACATTATATTATAGGACATAGTATATAAAGCATTATATGTGTTCTAGGACAAAGAATGCAAAGTATTTACATTATGCGTTCTAGGACATGGAATGCAAAAAGTATTTACATTATATGTTCTAGGACATATGCACAGAGAAGCTAGTGTTACCTATGCAATTATCCTTAATATACCTGGTGATATCTCAGTTTGTAGATTCATGGGTTCACTAGATGACTTCAGCATTTTCTGACGCCCCAACACTGATAGTGTCTTAGGTCTAGATATAGCAGAAGAGTACATTTTGTGCTTGAAGGAGGAAAAAGTTGAAGTGAGCGTGCTGCTAGTTCTGGCCCTGTCAGTACTACTGCCAGTAGCTGCTGGAAAATGAGGTTAGTGACAAAGCATGTTAGCATGAAAGCAGGTTAGATCAAAAAGCACTGGTAGGAAAGACATCTACTAGACATTTTTATTATATGTGGAATATAGAAACTTATTGGATAAATAAATTTTGAATTTTTTCTTATTTTCACATCTTAAAAATATCAATTTCGCATTATGCCATGCAACACTTCATTTTGTGTGCCTACAGAAGTTATACCTGCAGCAAACTTTGTAAGCTAGACCAAATATATAGAAACTGCATTACATTACAGATTTGGAAATTAATTTTTGCTGAAGAAGTCTGACTCGATGCCATAAGTGTCTCTCTGAAGTTATTTCCCTTTAATTCACTGACAACAATGATAAACCTGCTGTGATGTTTTCCACTTCACAAGTGGAATATTTCCTTACATTCTGTGTCACAGTGATTAATGGCTGCATTACGACATTGATAAAAGAAGTTCAAAAATTTTGCAATAATATTAGGACATCAACCTATTATAAATTAACTTGTACATCTAATGCTTCAAATTGTGTATTTAGTCAAATTAATGACTGTTTTCAAATGCAAATTAAGAGATTTTTATTTTCATTAACACATTTCTTGCTCAGATTGACACTGTAAACATTGTTGGCGTGTGGGGACGAGAAACAGCAGAGTGGTCACATCCAATAGATTTCAGAACATCTTAATGATCCGAAGTTTACTTGTATGGATTTTTATCATTATTTATTCATTTCTACATTCAAATATGAATTTTGATCATGGCAAGTTTGCAGTCTAGTTTGGTCACAGATGCCGCACCCAAATTTTGATCGTCATCTAATTTCTGTTTGCAAAAAACATTCATCAATGCTCAATTTCTCCATCATTTTCTAACATGATTATGACTGTTTTGATGTATGATTATTATTTGAACAATTTTAATACTACATTTAATCAAGAGTTTTTTCTAAAAATGTGTCTATTTGTTGTAGTGTGTAAATGGCATAAGATACTGTATGAGTGACAAATTATGCTGAACGGTAACTGTTCGTACAAGTTTAATCACTAATAATTTATAGGCTTCATGAGAAAAACTAATTTTAAAAAGTTAATACTTGAAACCTATTTTTTGTTGTGAGGAGTTTGTTTTAGGCTTTATTTTGAGGGTCTTCATTCTTGATACATTTTAAGATCTGTTAAGCCCAATGGAGAAAGCGAACAAGAATACAAATAGGAATAATATACATATGGGTAGATATATTCTCTAAATGGGAAAAGAAAGTACTTCCAAAATTGATATCTCAATTGTGGCAATTAACGTGGTATTACCAATGCAGAGATATCAATTTTCTCCAACTGATATATATCAGTATCTCATTATATGTAATAAACATATCTTCATGCAGCCTTGCCTAAAGCAAAGTCCAACCATTCAATACTGGCAATTTGCCATACTGCTAGATCGCAAATAAATTAACTGAATTCATGCCACCCCCAAATCAGAGCAAATTAATGGCTGCTGCCATTAGTCAGTTTTTTTAACCACCAAATCTCATTAAAAGCAAGAAATTATGACATGCTTAATTAAACTGTGATCCTATCTAACAGACATGTTGTTGTTGTTGCTGTTGTTGTTGTTGTTGTTGTAGGGCTTAACGCCATTTTTCAGCACACGATAGGCTATACATGGCGGCCAGTATTAATGGTGGAGGAAAAAACCGGGAAATCCCCGGAAAGAACCACCGACCCACGAGAAGCTACTGTCAAGCTTTCTCACATATCCACATTCGCCGAATCCGAGATCTAACAGACATCATCCAATGATCGATGACATGAATTTATTAATTAAACAATAGTCACAGGACCTTTCACGACAGCTCATTGACAAGCTATACTAGTTTTTCAAATGAACTGAAAAGTGATTATGGATGCTTTGTGTAGTCTTGCACATAAAAAGTGCAAAGACAGGTTACCAGCAAAGCATCATTCATAAGTTTTGGTCTTATTAAATGAAATTAGCGTTACTCATTTTTGATGCAAATGAACCACCTCTAACAGATTTTCTGATAATCAGCAACAAAACTGTCATGACTCTTTGGAAATACTGTTGTTTTCTCTAACTGTATGAAGAGCAATTTAACTCCTTGATAAAAGCACAGACTGTGCATTTCTGACACAATTGCTACACCCCTTAATACCTTAGAAAAATATAAGGATTTAACTTATCAAAATTATAGAAGCAATGTCTCCATTTCTCCATACAAACAAGTGCCATCACCAATATGATGAAAATGAATGGAAACATGGCATGTATGTCAACTGCAAATTTCTCAGACACTGGTCTAACTGTTCATCCTGGACATATCACAGAAGATTTATAGTACACAGTATGACATCCAATGAGTGTTGGACTGTAATAGTCAGACACAAAAAGAGATCAGATCTACATAGGACTGTAATAGTTCAACACAACAAGAAAACTGATCCATGTAGGTCTGTAGTAGTCAGACACAAAGAGAGATCATATCTATATAGAGCTGTAGAAGCCAGACATGAGAGATAAGATCTACATAGGACTGTAGTAGTCAGATACAAAGAGGTATTAGATCTATGTAGGACTGTAGTAGTCAGACACAAGGAGAAAGAAGATCTACAAAGGACTGTAGTCAGTCAGTCACAAGGAAAGACAAGATCTACATAGGACTGTAGTAGTCAGACACAAGGAGAGGTAAGATCTGCATAGGACTGAAGTAGTCAGACACAAGGAGAAAGAAGATCTACAAAGGACTGTAGTCAATCAGTCACAAGGAAAGACAAGATCTACATAGGACTGTAGTAGTCAGACACATGGAGAGATAAGATCTACATAGGACTGTAGTAAGTCAGTCACAAAGACAGATAAGATCTACATAGGACTGTAGTAAGTCAGTCACAAAGACAGATAAGATCTACATAGGACTGTAGTAAGTCAGTCACAAAGACAGATAAGATTTACATAGGACTAAAGTAGTAGGACACAAGGAGAGATATGATCTACATAGGACTGTACTAGTCAGACATAAGAAAAGATAAGAACTTCACAGGACAGTATTAGTCAGACACAAGGAGAGATAATGTCTACATAGGACTGTAGTAGTAAGACACCAAGAGGGATTAGATCTATGTAGGACTGTAGTAGTCAGACACAAGAAGAGATAAGATATATGTAGGACTGTAGTAGTCAGACACAAGAAGAAGTAAGATCTATGTAGGACTTAAATAGTCTGACACAAAGAGGGGTAAGATCTATGTAAGACTGAAGTAGTCAGACACAAGAAATAATAAGATCTATGTAGGACTGTAGTAGTCAGACACAAGAAGAAATAAGATCTATGTAGGACTGTAGTAGTCAGACACAGAGGGATAAGATCTACAAAGGACTGTAATAGTCAGACACAAGAAGAAATAAGATCTATGTAAGACTGTAGTAGTCAGACACAAGAAGAAATAAGATCTATGTAGGACTGTAGTAGTCAGACACAAGAAGAAATAAGACCTATGTAGGACTGTAGTAGTCAGACACAAGGAGAGATAAGCTCTATGTAGGACTGTAATAGTCAGACACAAGAAATAAGATCTATGTAAGACTGTAGTAGTCAGACACAAGAAGAAATAAGATCTATGTAGGACTGTAGTAGTCAGACACAAGAAGAGATAAGATCTATGTAGGACTGTAGTAGTCAGACACAAGAAGAAATAAGCTCTATGTAGGACTGTAGTAGTCAGACACAAGAAGAAATAAGATCTATGTAGGACTGTAGTAGTCAGACACAAGAAGAGATAAGATCTATGTAGGACTGTAGTAGTCAGACACAAGAAGAAATAAGATCTAATAGGACTGTAGTAGTCAGACAAAAGAAGAAATAAGATCTATGAAAGACTAGTATTCAGACACAAGAAAAGATGAGATGTATGTAGGACTGTATAAGTCAGACACAAGAAGAAATAAGATCTGTGTAGGACTGAAGTAGTCAGACACAAGGAGAGATAAGATCTATGTAGGACTCAAGCAATCAGACACAAGGAGATATAAGATCTATGTAGGACTCTAGCAGTCAGACACAAGGAGAGATAAGATCTATGTAGGACTGTAGTAGTCAGACACAATAAGAAATAATATCTATGTAGGACTGTAGTAGTCAGACACAAGAAAAGATAAGATCTATGTAGGACTGTAGTAGTCAGACACAAGAAGTGATCAGATCTATGTAGAACTGTATTAGTCAGACACAAAGAGGGATTAGATCTATGTAGGACTGTAGTAGTCAGACACAAGAAGAAAAGATCTATGTAGGACTGTAGTAGTCAGACACAAGAAGAAATAAGATCTATGTAGGACTGTAGTAGTCAGACACAAGAAGAAATAAGATCTATGTAAGACTGTAGTAGTCAGACACAAGAAGAGATAAGATCTATGTAGGACTGTAGTAGTCAGACACAAGAAGAAATAAGATCTATGAAGGACTGTAATAGTCAGACACAAGAGATAAGATCTATGCAATACTGTAGTAGTCATACACAAGAAGAAATAAGATCTATGTAGGACTGTAGTAATCAGACACAAGAAGAGATAAGATCTATGTAGGACTGTAGTAGTCAGACACAAGAAGAAATAAGATCTGTGTAGGTCTGTAGTAGTCAGACACAAGGAGAGATTAGATCAATGTAGGACTCAAGCAGTCAGACACAAGGAGAGATAAGATCTATGTAGGACTGTAGTAGTCAGACACAATAAGAAATAATATCTATGTAGGACTGTAGTAGTCAGACACAAGAAAAGTTAAGATCTATGTAGGACTGTAATAGTCAGACACAAGAATAGATCAGATCTATGTAGAACTGTAGTAGTCAGACACAAGAAGAAATAAGATCTATGTAGGACTGTAGTAGTCAGACACAAGAAGAAATAAGATCTATGAAGGACTGTAATAGTCAGACACAAGAGATAAGATCTATGTAAGACTGTAGTAGTCAGACACAAGAAGAAATAAGATCTATGTAGGACTGTAGTAGTCAGACACAAGAAGAGATAAGATCTATGTAGGACTGTAGTAGTCAGACACAAGAAGAAATAAGATCTATGTAGGACTGTAGCAGTCAGACACAAAGAGGGATAAGATCTGCAAAGGACTGTAGTAGTCAGACACAAGAAGAAATAAGATCTATGAAGGACTGTAGTAGTCAGACACAAGAGATAAGATCTATGTAGGACTGTAGTAGTCAGACACAAGAAGAAATAAGATCTATGCAGGACTGTAGTAGTCAGACACAAGAAGAGATATGATCTATGTGAGACTGTAGTAGTAAGACACAAGAAGAAATAAGATCTATGTAGGACTGTAGTAGTCAGACACAAGAAGAGATATGATCTATGTAAGACTGTAGAAGTCAGACACAAGAAGAAATAAGATCTATGTAGGACTGTAGTAGTCAGACACAAGAAAAGTTAAGATCTATGTAGGACTGTAATAGTCAGACACAAGAATAGATCAGATCTATGTAGAACTGTAGTAGTCAGACACAAGAAGAAATAAGATGTAGGAGTGTAGTAGTCAGACACAAGAAGAGATAAGATCTATGTAGGACTGTAGTAGTCAGACACAAGAAGAAATAAGATCTACATAGGACTGTAGTAGTCATACACAAGAAGAGATAATATCTATGTAGGACTGTAGTAGTCAGACACAAGAAGAAATAAGATCTATGTAGGACTGTAGTAGTCCGACACAAGGAGAAATCAGTTCAATGCAGAAATGTAATAGTCAAACACGAGGTGGAGAAGGCGATACAGTGTCAAGTTTGGAAGTAGACAACATGGTAACCAGGCCACAAATTCAAGTCTCGTATAAATTTAATAATCTACAAATTGTACTTTGTATGATTTTAAAAGAAATGGAAAGAAGAGACAAGAATAGCTCTGGCTGGTAGAGAACTAGAAATATTCAACACCCAGAGAGGAGTCCTGAGTGAAACTCGCCTACCTGAGGAAACTTGCCTACCTGAGGAAACTCAACTTGCCACAGATGGAGCCTGCTATATATTCTCCTGGAGTGTTCAAAGCACAGAAGAGCGATGTGAAGCTGGTGACTGGTTTGCCATCAAATCATAGCTAGTCAGCAATCCCATAAACCTCCCAATGGGGGTGAATGACAGACTAAAGCAAATGAGACTCCCACTGTCAGGAAAAAGACTTGCAACTATCATCAGCACCTATGCACACACCATGACCAAACCAGATGAGATCGATGACAAATTTTATGAAGACTTGGAGTCTCTTATTACACAAATACCGAAGACTGACAAACTCATCATCCTTTGTGACTTCAAAGCCAATGCTGGCACAGATCAACAGACATGGCCAGGTGTCACTAGCAAAAATGGCTTTGGCAAATGCAACAACAATAGACTCTTCCAACTGAGGAAATGTGCCGAACACGACCTCTTCATCACGAACAGTTTTCTGCCTGCCAAACTGTAACAAGACGTCATGGATGCACCTATGGTCCAAGCTCTCACTGACTAGGTTATCATCAGGAGAAATAGGGAGGATGTCCAAGTGACAAAGGCCATAAGAAGTGCATAATACTCGACTGACCACAGGCTCATAGTCTCCAAGTTCAATAACCAGATTCAACCTACCAGATGACCACAAGACAAAAAAAGTGCCCAAAAACTTTATGTTTCCAAAATCAAAACAGGAGAATGTGAAACACAACTGTCAAAGAACTGTGCAGCCAACTAGAAACAACTGATATGAACTCCGAGAATATCAAGTAAAACTAGCCATCCTTGAGAGACTCGGTGTTCTCAAGTGCATCCAAAACCCATGGTCACACCAGACATAAACATCAAAATTGGTCTGATAAGAATGATGCCATACACAGACTTCTGAATCAGAAACATCAGCTACAGATGGTCTGTTTAAAAGACAGCACCGTCTTCATCATCTAAGAAGAGAGCCTTCAACATCATCAAGAGGATTGTCCTATGCAAACTCAGAGAGTTGCATGGCTGAGCAATAAGGCAGATGAGATTCAGTTCAACACAGACAGGAATGTCATGAAGAACTCTTATGATGCTTTGAAAATGATCTACAGGCCACATTCATCAGGAATATCTCCAATACTAATTGCTGACAGCACCACACTGCTCACTGACAAAAAAATATACTTCACAGATGGGGAGAACACTTCAACAGTATCCTCGATTATCAGTCATCTATCAGTGATGAGACAACTAATTGCCTCAAGTGGAGATCAAGACATCACCTACTGATTTTCCAATGCTGAATGAAACTGCAAAATCAACTGGCCTGTTGTCAAATGGCAAATCAACTGGAGCAGGTGCTATACCAGCAGAAGTGTACAAAGCCAGAGGCTAGCACATGACCCAGAAACTACTGAACTATACAAGTCAATGTGGACTCAAGGAACTATATCCCAGGAGTACAATGATGCATCCATCATCCACTTGTACAAGCAGAAAGGCAAGAGACAATCCTGTGACAATGATTGGGGAAGCTCCTTGCTGTCATTAGCCATCAAAAGCCTTGCCAGAATTCTGTTGAATCACCTTGTGCATCATATTGATCAATTGCTCATGCCTGAGAGTCAGAGTGGCTTCAGGAAAATATGAGGGACCACAGAAATGGTTCTTGCAGCTCGTTGAATCCAGAAGATCTGCTAGGAACAGAACTCCAACAACAGTCCATAGGTATTCTCCTGGATATCTCTGCTCCAAAAAAAGATTTTTCATTAATCTGAACTCGCCAAAGTTTCACTTTCCTGAATCACTGCTTTGCTGACTACTATGACCAATTTCTTATCTGTTCTATAATGCTGTATTATGTTATTAAAAATATCAATGCCATATACTGTCTGCTTATTCAGACGTAGGTATTTTGATCAAATAAATATGCTTACTTTTTTAACTTCTTTTAGATTCTTATTTATTCAATTTATCTTAAAATGCCTTAGTTTTGTGGCACAAAAGCTCTCATTGCTGATTTGTTTAAGAAATGAAATGAAAATTGCACACTACTTTACAATTGCCTGTATTTTAATTAGGCATGGAATTATTGATATACAGTTAGAAATAACACTGAAAAAGGGGCTGACCAGCATGCCATCATTTTTGGGTTCAAAATCTCTTACTGGTATTTCCAGGAAACACTTAAGCAGCTCCAATAATATGATATATTGCAATACTTTCAGAATCATTGTCATCATTGATATCCTCATCCTGCATTTGCCAACGAAATCATCTGAAGATGAACTATGTTGCACGTGAAGCATTTGGGGTTTTGAAGGTAGCTGATAGTTTAAATAGGCTTTGTAAAATTCCTTCATGAATGCAAGGTAGCAAGGTTAAAACTTGACTGTATGCTTGTTCAAACGACTCAATGTACCAATCAAATTAACTTTAACAACCGCCCCTGTCAAGTTCATGGACCCTGACGTGCAAAAAGTTGCCAACCTGAAAAACAACACATCACAACAAGTGCTACAAGACCTCTATTGACAGGGTGACTTATATGCGACAATCCAAAACTGTACTGTAGAGTGTAAATTTTTATATGTATTAATTTGAGCTAATTTGCTGGAGTTTTTGCACATCACTTCTTTCCTAGTGTGCAAAATAGTAATTTTTAATGAGGATTGGGAGAAATTCACAAAGAGAATAGATGGCATACTTCCACTGTAATAAGAATACTCCTTGGATAGCTCAAACTTGAGAAAGTGCTCAAACTTGAAGAAGTACACAAATTTGAGAAAGTGCACAAAATTGGAAGGTATATGCATGGCCTCTGAACAAGTGCAATGACAACAACATTTTAGCACTTTTATGTTACAATAAGCCAAAAAGATACTAACATCTTAAGAGTTAGGGAGGGTTGGACTTGCAAGGTAGAGGAAGTAATCACATGATTGGGTACTCTATCAAAAGAAGCACAGTTGTGCCATTTTGCATTCATGGCAACTATGAAATCCACAAAAACAACTATCCCACAAATAAGACAAACACTTAACAATCTGATTATCAAATGCACAAAACCCACATCTATGTTAAAATTTTCAATTCCAGCCTTGTCAATAAGCTATCAAGCAGAGAATGTTAATGGAAAAGTTTGATGGCTATACAATATTTTCCTCTAAAGGTCAGGAGAAAATTTGATACAAATTATGAATATAAAACTTACGTTTTTGTTCTTTGGTTCTGGGTGACTGAGATGCTGTAGTCGTGTATGAATGGTAAATTTGATTTGCAGGACGAGGGTATTGCTGAAAAAAAGGAAATTTTAAAGTAAATTACATTTCTCTGAAAATAAACAACCAATCATATTAAATTCTACTACCACCAGAATCCAGCCTTGACTTGAAAAAGTCTATCTATAGATGTAAAAGGGGAAGTAAGTAACTTAGATTACCTCCCCTTACCCCACTAGGTGAAATTCCATATAGGAATCATGGTACTAATTCAGCTCCCATAGTTAACATATGCAAACACCATGATATTAAAAATTCAATAACTTAAAATTTTTGAGTGCTCATGACCAAACCTATATTTATCAGTACAGATGAAACCTGGAAGTCAGCTTCTGTGCAGAGGAAAGGATATGAGCCGTGGCATTTTCTGGACCTGCATATGTTTGAAACATGTGCTTTCAATTCTGCACCAAAGAGTCAGGTGCTAATTTTAGTAATGAGTGTTCCAAACTCAAGACTGTTAAAGGACTGAAATTCCATCAATAAAACAACGTCTCTTTTTTTTCACTTTCAACTAGGATAAGGTCTCAAAAGATTCTTTTTCCTAAAACATAACTTACATTATTAACCAATCCAGGTCAGCCAAACCCGTATATACTCTATTTAATGTTCACCCATTTCTAGGCTGGTTCCCATTTTTCAATACCATTAGTACTGTGTGTCCTATATCAGATACCAGCATTTTTAACTTGAGCACTGTCTGAGACGAGATGATGTCATTGTGGGATGCGTAGGGGTGATTTATAGTGTTGTAAATTAAGTAACAGAAAGAAGTGAAACCAACAATTTAAGTAAAATAAATACTTTATTTCTATTTAAAAAACACAGTATTGTGAATTAAATCCCAAATGTCCAATCACAAGTCCAAAAATATAAAATGTTCCAAATGAATTCCATTAGCCCTGAATGTCCTTATGTACCACATTGATGCAATCCAGAATGTCTTTGAATGAGTTCACCATAGGCCAAAGGTAGTGTATATCCAAAGTCAATGAGCAGTTAGCAATTCCAAAGAATTTAAATAATTCCTTTCTAATCATTTCTGAACGCAACTGTAAACTGTGATAATAAATGGATTTCCGAGACTGATCTAAGATAGAAATGAATTGTTTGTTTATCAAATCCTTATTCATACAAATTTTTCACTTGACCTAGATATGAGTCATTCCAATGGAAAATTCCAATCAAACTGTCAACAAGTCTGTTTTATAGAATGTTCTCAACATAAAAATTATGTCAACATTTACAACTTCCAATCATGGACAAAGTGAATCATGTAAACGTCCTGTTTGCAATGAACATTATATTAAAGTACAGTCTATTCTACAATCATGGACTTAAGTTAAGCACACAATACAGATATGCTTAACAATAGTAATGTGATTGAGTAATCTGATGTAATGTGATTTCTTTTCTCTGTCAAATACAATCACGCTGACATTAATAGAATAGGTAAGAGGAGGATGAAATGCTGAGCATCCAATCTCTATCTACAACCACCCTGTAGGGTCAAAAGAACTCACCACTTTTAGGGTGAGACTTTCCGAATGATATTTGACACAACCAAATATAAGTGTATGCTGTATGCATAGCAAGGAACTAACTTGTTGGCTGACATGCTTAACATTACAAAAAATGATTTTTCTAAAGAACTGAGTTGAAGTGTGAATTTTGAGGATTTGATGGAAATGATGAGTTTGCTTAAATCTGTAACTGGGTGCAATTACTGTTGGCCTTCCTGACCAAGAAAAGCCTTGAACAGAAGCCTGGGGATGCTGGTTTTCAAATGATCTCTACTGTCTAGTAATGCCTTTATTCCCTTCTGTAATATGTTAGCCTTCATGGGGTTGGTCTCTATCATGAATGGGACTGATGAGAGGGGAGTGGGCTGACTGAATGTGTTATGAAGCCCCTCTGATACCAATTGCATCAACCACTTGTATTGAGGTAATAAACTGGTCCATAAGCTGTGAGACAGAAGGTGTCTGGCACCTACTTGATGGTGTCCAAGGGGTGGAAGTGGAGAAAAGTCATTGTTTTGGATTGGGAACACTTATTTACTACATGATGGTCTGGCACCGATGGCTGGGATGGCACAGACAAGCAGGACACGATGTATGGTTGGGTTGTTTATGGCCGGCCAGCTTGACTGATTAGACTGCTGCACTTGTATATATTAAGCCAGCATGATGGGTGTGGCTGGGTTGCTTGTGTAACTGGAAGGTTGGATGGAGATTCAACCAGCTGGCTGGACAGTCCAGGCAGCAAAGTCAGCATACGACATCGTCGCTGATGATATGAACAAACAATGTCTGAAAACTGAATCTGTACCATTATCTACTGTGTCCAAACAGTTGGACAGTTCTGTTGACAGCTGGGACTGCAAATATCTTACTGTGGTCAGTTTGCTGGCTGGGTGGCTAGATCCCTGTAATTGTAATTGTATATAACTGTAACATGGTAGACTGGGCAGATTTATCATTATGATCTCTGTAAAATGTATAAAAATTAAGCCATAGGCCTAGCAAGGTGGATGGATCTTTCAGTAAGATCTCCTGAAACAGACGGACTAGCTGGCTCAGATGGACTATTATAGATGGCTCCAGAATGTGATGCAGTAATATAAGATGAATCTGTTGAATGCAATAGAAAAAAACATGAACCTGGACAAACAGGCATGAAGGCCATGCTTGGACAAACCGGGAGACTTATGCCACTTGGTCTGCCTGAAAAAATGGGGGGGGGGGGTACACTCCCCATGGGATCATAATTACTTGTCGGGATATAAAATTATGTCACTCTTTCTTTTGCCTGGGTCAACTTAACAAAACCATAGTTTGTTCATTCTCAGACCATATGTGTGCATTTTATACAAGCAAGGTAGGATTTGTAATTTTTTTTCCATAAACAATTTAATAGCCATGCTGTCACAGACTAACTGAATATATGAAAATATAAACACACTAGGTACAAATACAAGATGAGATGATGGCTTGCAGATTACAAATTATTAGGAATGTTGTATGGCTTACAGAAAAAATTTATATATAGATTCTCAGAGGCCCGTTGACAGTTTTCAGTGAAAGTTAAAACCAACAATATCTGGTATATGGAGTGCCATCTAGTAAAGTAAGGGGATGTAATATGAATAAGTTTCTTCCTTTCGTCCTGTACAAATACAGGCAGACTTTTTCAAGTCTATGGGAGGGCTGAATTCTGGAGGTAGCAGAAGTAATTCTTAATGTTAATGTGATTGGGTAACATAAAAAAACATAATTTGTTTATACATCAAATTCTAAAAGAATCATATCACACACATACCGTACATAACATATGAATATTTGACACTGATTTAACCAAGATTTGTCACCAGGCAGATCATCATTGCATGATGTAACCAAGGTTGTCACCTGAAAGACAACACTATTATCACATCAGTTGCATTCACACTTTTGATTTCTAATATGACCGCCATATTGTCACCAGGTAGACAAAACTATCATCACATCTGATGCTATCCTACTTATGACCTTCCCATTGTTAATAGGCAACCAATATCACTCACTCATGGTCGGTGATGTGACACATCTTTTGTCACCAGGTACACAATACCACCATCACTCCAATGGTCACTAGTGTGACATATATACTGTTGCTAAATAAACAACTCTATTATCTTCCTGGATGGTAATAAATTTGTGACACCAACCACCTAGATTATTTAAATGACTGAATCAGTCATTTAATAATGTAGACACTGGTATTAAAAAATTACTTCCTTCATAGATGGTGAACATTTTGAAAAAAACACCCCTAGTGGGGTTGCTTCCCCTTAGTCCTGGATCAAGCATGTGCAAGCTATGGCCCACAGGCTGGATCCACTTATTTACATTATAGGGTGTGGCCAGATTTATCCAATTATTTACATCACTGGGTGTGGCTTTAGAAATAACTTATCCGGTTCATGCCCTTGAGGAAGTTGCACATGCCGGTCATAGACTGAACTGTTCTTTGGGTGACCATTTTGGATGGTAATACTTGAATGATACTTGCATATCAAATCTTGATATGGTGCAATGGGTGTGGTGGGGCTTATAAAAAGTGCAATGAGTGTGGGTGGGGCCTATAACAAGTGCAATGAGTGTGGGTGGGGCTTATAAAAAGTGCAATGAGTGTGGGTGTGGCTTATAAAAAGTGCAATGAGTGCAGCTGGGGCTCATAACAAGTGCAATGGGGGTGAGTGAGGCTTTTGACAACTGCAATGGAAGTCTTAGGACAAATACTGTAAAGTGCTTTATATCTAGTATTGCCATCATCAAGATGGTCCTAATTCAGACTTGCCAACCCATCAGCATGCTTATCTGGGAACCTAGCATCCATTTTTCAAATGCAGGCTACCAATCCCGAATAAACAACTATGAGCTCATGCATAGCTGTGCAGTCAGTAAAAGTTAAGATCTTTATGAAAAGAAATGTTGTACCTACTCCTCAAGCATGAAGACCTTTAACAACGTTAGTCCAAATATTAATTTTCTTCAAGTATTATCTAAAACATTTACTCCTCTTCATTTCTGCAACCATTATTCACCTATTTACTGTCCAATCAACTTGTTTCTTTACAAGTGCATTCATTTTGTTATGACTCTTTGTTTTTAAACTAAGTAACAGAAAGAAGTAAATCAATGTGTTTTGTTAAACTTATCAAATCTTGAATTAATAAAATGAAAACTTTAGAAGAACTTACAGTACTGTGAATTAGATTTAAACCAATCCACAAAAAAGTTCTATCACAAGTGCAAAAGAAAATAATGTTCTGAATGAATTCCAGGTCTCAAATCTGTTGATGTGCCAGTATCCTTGAATGTGCTTAAGTGCCAAGCATCCTGATGTATCACAATGGCATTGTCCAAAACTCCTCTGAATGAAGTCACAATAATCCTAAAATAGTACAAAGTCCAAACAGGCATATGAGCCCTTAGTAATTCCAATAAATAATTTAAATAAATGTTTCCTCTCAAATTAAATCTAATCTAAAGACTGAAAATAAACTAAGAACAGTAATAAAAATTGGAATTAAGAATGAATTAATTGTTCTCTTCTTCCTCCTTACATACATCCCATCGACTCTATTACAACTTTATGTTGCAATACCTCCCACACTACTTGTCACAAAACAACCCACCTGACTTATGTTGCAACACATCATCCATTATACCCCAAACTGTAAACAGGTTCATTATGTAAAACACGAACCCAATAAACAACCTATTTATATCTCATTATCTTATAACAGAAACTACACTCATGGACAAAATTAGCTATGTAATGTGTTGTTTACACATGATCATTAAAATCTACAATCATGGAAATTAAACATCATAATATTGATATACATGACACTTTTTAATGGAGAAACAAGGTGTTCACTCAAAAACAATAATGCCAGATCAGAAATATGGCTTCCTGAATGGTAACAAATTGAGCCAATCAGATGCAAGATCACCTCCTTAATATGCGCGTATCACACTCATTGAACCTGTCTGAGATTTTGATAATATAAGCATATATTTTCAGGTTCAATCAAAGTTGAATAAGACATTATGAACTCCAGAGGCAACAAATTCACCCAATCAGCTGCATGATCACTTCAATTATAATTTGATCAAAGTTAGCTCAAGAGTGGGGACAAGCAAATGTTCATGGATAGATAAGAGGTGATGAACGAAGTGCCATACCATAAACTAATATGGCTTTATGGAGAGGTGATATTAAAAACCTTGAAAGCATGAATATGCATAACTGCCAACCTCTGAGTACAAAAATACAGACTGCTCATGACAAAAATACTGATTTTCAGGAACAAAGACTGATTTTTAAAATTTTAATGCAGATGTAACTATTTACAACATCTACATTCATCAGTAAAGTAGGACAATACCTTACTTAATCATTTAATGTCAAAGATGCATGTGATGCATTCTTGCACCTTCTGAATGGGCACCCTGTTCCATTCGGGTATCCATTTAGAAGGTGCAAGAGTGCAACACACACTCAGACACATGCTATTTATAGAAGCCTTTTCCACACCTTGTTTTTATTTTGTAATCATTATGGATTTCTATGTACCATCTTTCACTGATGTCTGAATTCTGTGTGATTTTCTTACTGAACTGTTTTCATTCTAGTATACTGGTAATCCTTTGCAATTTTACTACTGTTTGGAAAACATTTGCGAAATAAATCACCAGCAACACTAGTAACTGAAAGAGGAAGGTTCATTTCTGAACTTTTGATCAAATTATATCAATGTTTTCTCTGGTATTTATATATGTTGAAAGTTCAGGCTGCGTTGTTGATGATGAAGTAGCAAGCTGATGTTTATTAGCTTTTTCATGTTCTTTTATGTCACAGGTGTCTCTGTGCCCAATAGCTAAATCACATTACACAATTTGCAAAACAAAGTTTTCTCTTTCACTAGATGGTTTCACATATCTGAACAAGACGCCACAACTGTCCTTTCAGTTCTGTTTTCTTGTCTTTCCTGGAGAAAATTCAGAATATTCTCCTTTCCTTTTCAATATGATTAGAAGCTGAATGTTATGAAGATGAGATACAGTGATAGCAGCAACTATTTGTGCAATCCAATATAGTGGTTAAAGACAGGCATAGTAGCCTCAATTTCGAATGAACCAATCATATTTTAGAACTCTATTTCTATATAATAATTATGTGCTATACATTTATATCAGAATGGAACCAAGTGCCCATCCTAAACAGAAAATTGCAAGGAAATTTTTAATTAATTTTTAGTTAAAAAATTGATTTTTAAGAACAAAATTGTACACCCATATTCAGGTCCAAAATTAGGGAAAATCGGGACACTTGGCAGCTATGTATATGGTCACAGTGACCTAGTGATTGTATGACTGAGTTACTCAAGTTGTGGTTCATCCACATACCAAATTTCATGTGTAGCTAAAATATGGTCCAAGATATTCAGGGTGGAAAGAATGGTTTGCTGAAAATTCATAACACACTCAAGTGTGCAAATTAATTCACAGTAACTCGAATTTTGACACGGTTGAGTTACTTTCTTTTAGATGCAATCATACATCAATTTTCACATGTAGCTGAAACAGGGTCCAAGATATTGAGGGTGTAACAAAAGGATAGCTATAAATACAAAAGTCACTAAAGATATTTCAGGTGACAAATTAACAGCTAATATGATTGTGTATGCTTTTTCAGAGAAATATAATTTAGAAAAAAATGTGATTTCTCCTTGAATACATTCCCTGTACACATTAAGGCTAGGAGAATATGTAACAGGAGCAGAAAATGCTGAAAATCCTACCAACCACAGGAACCCTTCCAGGCACAAATGACTGGACTCCCTATATAAATGACAACCTGCTCTTCTAACAACACAGCAGTACAACCGACAGTCTCAAAGGCTGTTATGATGATACACGGATAAGAACATAATAAATTATTCTTACTGATAAAAATTCCAGGTCAACTCCAGTGAAAGTACTAAATCAACACCCATGAGTTGGTTGTACTGACATCAATTCTTGTCTCTGCAGAGCTAAATCATGGAGATGAAACTAGAGAAGGTTGACTGTGCATGCCAGCAAACAGGTTCTATTATGACTTGGATGAAAACATTACAGTTTATTCGTGGCCTGCTTACTTTAAGCTCATGAGCTGAAATCAGATCTTTTGAAACTCTGGTGTATGTCAAGCACATTACCTACATCAGCTATGAGACTAGGGCTTGAGTGGTTATATTATTATTATTTGTGTGAACCTAAAACAATTACTCTTCATACTTTTGTTGAATTTGCTAATACAATTTGGAATGTATCTATAATAATTCCACCAAACCTGGAATGGTTGTTATGTCTGTACCCATATTTTACAATCTGCTAATAAAGGCAAGGTAAGAAATCTGGGGTGAATATTTATGATTGGAATGGTGTTGTACTACTTACATTTGGGTCCCTCATAAAGCGTGCCATGTTAATGAAGTAGTGAATATCAGTGACAGGGGGATACCTCATCAGCGTGTTCATACATGACGGGTAATCGCTGAACAGTACTGGAATTAAATAAGAAAACTATTATTCTTATAACCTACAAAGTACATTTCTTAATTGTATAACAGCTTAGTGACATATCATGTTCTAACTAGATCTGTTTGTAAAACACGTCTCCAATGCAGACATAAAAACTCTTACTAAAAAAATGTATGAAATGACAACAAAGTTTGCAAAAAGTTGGTGAATAGAACAAAAATATGATCAGGTCAGCTACTGTATACATTCACTTAAGTCAGGTCACACTGCAAACAATATAGAACCTAATCTGCCATCACATTATGCACCTGCAGATAGGGTCTATGTTGTTTGCTCAACTGATTACTCCCAAAAAATTGCATAGACCCATACTGGCCAGGGCATGATGCAATGGCAGCTCTGGGTCTATGTAGTTTGCAGTTGGATTTGACTTATAAGTGAGTATATGTGATAAAATATACATGCAAACCAGATTTCAATTGTGTATATCAGTTTTGTGTCATCTTACCAATGAAGTTCTCACAAAAAGTATAAATCCATAGATTTTTAAAACAATTTTTAAAAAAATACACAACTGAATGAACATTCACAATTAGAAACTTTGAACACCCATATTCATATAAAGAAAGACACTGTGATAAGACATTCAATTCTTCAAGAATGCAACAAATCTTACCAAATTCTTGTTTATTTTGGTAGTAAAACTGAAGAACTTCGAGAAATCAGTGAAATTACTGTATCATTTTGGAAGCCAAGTTCAATTGTATTATATGCACATTTGAGTTATAATGAAGCAAATTATAGCAGTATTTCACTATATACATACAAAAAATGCCCAAAAAATTAAATTTGCTTATGTCAAGCTGCTTTTGTCAAATCAGTGTAACAAGATTCCCATTATGGACAGAACAGTCTAATTGTCTGGACACACATATGAGATGGATGGATATACATATGAATGTTTATGGACTGAATATAAAAACTGTCTCGCCCTGTGACATAAAACCTCACATCACATAGTAATGTCAAACAGTAATCTAATAAATAGAAACCAAAGATCATCTTGATGTGTGCAAAAAAGGGAGTTTTATTACAATTAACATTTTAAAATTCTCTTTCTCAAATACATAGAACAATTGCACAATAGCCACATAGCTTGTTTGTGAGCTTTATCAAGCATAACTGAGTCTTTAAAATATATATAGTGGCAATCATACATTGCTGTTTTTACATACTGACATATAGATACAAAGACTAGAATTCTGTGGAAATTGTATTATCTCACAATAACAAATAGTGCTATAATATATGTACAATCACTTGTTCAAACCTAAATTTTGCAGTCAATTGTATTTCTCAGAATAAATTTCTCAATTACACTGGCACTGGGAAGAAACTCCACTACCTGTGTGCTTCAGCCATTGCGGAGAGAAGATAATTTTTTTTCTCTCCTGTTTATATGCCATGTAAATAATGGAAAAAACTCTTTCTAATGCTTCCTTACCATCTCTAGGTAGCTATGGTTGCCTACTTACTTTCAGTTAGAGTGAAACCTCATGGAGGACACTCACATTTGCTGGAAGGTGTGGGAGTGTTTAAAAGTAAGGTAATTGGGTAAGTATTCTTAGAGAAACACAATTTACTAAAAACTTTGCTTTCTTCTTTGAAAACATTCCTTAGCCATGTAATGTTTAAGGAAATAGGTAATAGGAAGAGGCAATGTTGAGCATCCCACCACTACCATTGTCAAACTTGAGGGAATAAGGATTTCTTCCTGAAAGAGGGTAAACCCCACTCCTAATACCCAACCAGCACAACTTATGGTCATGTAAGCTGTGACAATAATACCTGGATATGAGAAAAGGATCCAAATGATTTTTGATTACTGAGCAAAATCTTTGCTCATGAATATAGCAAAAATGTTGTTCTACACCCATGGTATGAATGTGCGGACTTCAAACTTGTCTGGTGATGGTCTAGGCTGCAGCCATCCAGATTTAATTCCTTTCTCTGTGAAGCTAGATCATGTAGATACAAACCTGAGAAGGTTAACTGTGCATGCCAGTAAACAACATCTATTATAACTCAGATTGCCATATAACATTTGAAAGGGATTTTCATGAAGTATACTTCTGAGACCTCAGAATACACCAAATGTATTTTCCACTTCAGCCACAATGCTAGGGCTTGAGTGATTATATCCTGTATCCAGATCCTGTCCTGAAGAAAGAGGCTGGGCCTAACAGTACTTTCCTGTGCACTTCACACTGCATTTGAACTCGGACTGTAACCTGCACCACCTAAACTGAATAATGGTGGAGGGGGGACAGATGACCACTCTCTGATGACAGCCTGTTCTTTGGTACAAAGCATGGTTGTGTCATCAGAACCAACAACCAATATGAAATGGAGATAGTTCAGGTCGACTGCATGGGCATGCAACTTGCTCACCCTTCATGTGAAAGTAAGAACCATCAAGCAACACATTTTGTGATAGCTGCTTCAAGAAGGTTCTGGCCATTGGTTCAAGCTGATCTGAACTGAGTCATATCAGCACCCATGACAAATTTCACTTATGAAACAGGGTGAGGGATTTTGAGATTCTAATGTCAAAATTGGCTAACAGGTGTGATAAATGCTTATCGTGACCTGTATTCGCTCTTCCATGATGCTTAAATGTGTCTGAGATCATGGAAAAGTAGCCTTTTGATTGCAGTGGGGGGCTAACTTTTGCTCCTCAAAAAACCAGAGAAGAAAGTTAGCCCATTGTGGAATTGTGGTACTCAATGGGACAATACTATTGGTGTTGCACCAGGAACTAAAAACCTGCTTCTTCCCCTCATACATCTTCAAAGTGGAGGGCCTTCCAGCTCATGAGATTCTCTACATAAAAGAAGGCTTAAATTCTGTTCTATTCAAGGCTCCCCTGACAAAAGCTGGACATGAAGGAGTTGCCTGTCCAGGAAAGGACCAAATACCTACAACCATGGCTGTTTGAGCAGGTTGGGTCTTGGGGAATTTTCCTGGGAATGTCCATTGCTAGCTCAAGCAGTTCCTTCACCCAGGGCTTGTCCAACCTGAAATGGACTATCAAAATCACGTTGCATTTGTGACCCTTCATTTGTTGAATTATTTTCAGTACCAAAATCTTCAGGTGGGATGAGGGTAGGCATAGCCCCAAAAATCCATCCCAACTTACAGAGTGCATCCATGGCCCATGCGCCTAGGTCCAGGACTGGCAAGATGAAGGTGGGTGGTTTGTGATACCACCTCGTTATGAACAGATCAGGAGATCATGTCTTGTTGATTAAATTGACAAGAAAAGGGATAATATTGTGCTAGCACAGCCAAGGGCACAAGAAAAGGCAGCATAGAGCTAACAGAATGGTTTAAAAACTTTGCCAAAATACACTCTCATGAGCTCAATAATCCATGTCATAAACAATTGATGAAAGCAAAGAAAGTTGAAGTTGATATAAAAACTCAATGCCCAGATGGTGCGAGGTCTGACTTATGCCAATTGATCCGAAACCCTAAATGACTCAAAAGGGAAGAGTGTTTCTGTCCTTGACTAAGGGTAAAACTTATGATACATATTTCGTAATAAAATTTTTGGTTTATTTGTAGATAACAATCTACCTTGGTCTATTCACATTAAACATGTTTTAAAAAGGTTAATTCTTATCTTTGGCAACTGTATTTACCATATATATTAATTCTTAAAGTAATTTTTTGTGCATGTGTGTGTGTTTGTGTGATTTAGATTTTTAACATAGCTTTAACAATTTTTCAGTCATATCGCTACAATGTCTGCATTGTGACAGTTTATAGTGATGTCTAGCATTGGGGCATCATGCCGCAGACATGTGGCATGATGTTTCACCCAGTCACATTATTCTGAAACCAGGCCGACCAGACCTAACACTAACCTCTCAATGCTGAGCGCCAAGCGAGGCAGCTGTTAGTACCATTTTTTAAGTCTTTGGTATGACTCGGCCGGGGTTAGAACCCTCGTCCTCCTGCATCCAAGGCAGATGCTCTAACCACTAGGCCACCGGAGCGGTTTTTGTGCAATGTATTTTCTGGGACAAATCCTTGGTTCTGAGTTGTTAGTTTAGGGTTACCTTTTCAATCATAATATTGATGGTTAGCTGGTAAAATGAATAATAAAGGGTGTCACTTGTGGGAATTGAAAATAAATCAAAACTGGCATCTCCAAAAAATGAACTCTTAACTTACATTTTATTTAAATAATTAAATAAAAACATGTCAGTGTTGTTTGTCTGCACCTTTCTTCTTAACTGCAAACTTTTGAAGAACAAAATTTGATAAATCTAGCAGCAATATTGGAAACTCTAGATGTTTGCAGTACATACAAAACTACTGTAAATTCAAATATTTTAAAATTTTCATGCTGTTATTCCCAGCCAGAAATGCATACAGACTATGGCATATATTGTATTTGTTTCATTACAGTACTCATTACACATTACTAGTAACTAAATTTTATTTCAATTCGAATAATATTAAAATATTAAATTAAATATTACTCACCAAAGAGTGAAATGTCCATTACTGTTGTTTACCCTGGGGTGTTTACTAGTAAGTATTTTGCTCCCATTTTTGGGTAAGTCCAAATAACCCGTATTTGTACATTTTATGTTTTGATGTTCAGTTTGCATTTGATGCAAAAAAATTTCTGATTTGATTTTTATTGTCTTTTCTTATAAGCCAGATTTAATTCCCAAACAATATTTCCTTAGTTCTCTGCCAGTGCAAAGCCCTTTGCTTGTAGTGGCAGCACTCGCTTTTTGTCTCCCCAACCCTGTGATCGAGGCACAAATCTGAAACTTGTTCCATGCCATGTAGAGTCCTATATTTAACTATCAGTTTATCTGAGCTTGCTGTGATCATGCCACACAAATGACACCTATTTAGTTGCAGCATATGATTTTACAAAATATATGCTCAAAGTGTCACTTACAGAGCCCCAATAATTCCATTTTTTTTCAATATTTTTTAAAAATTTCCTCTGAATACATATAAAAAAAAGCCTACTTAGTATATAACAAAATCGGCACACTTAAATGAATCCAAAGTCAACTTCAGGGGTTGGCTTGCCTTGTAAATAAAGCAATATTTTAAAGTTGAAACAATGGGTTTATTTCTCTCTACCAGGTGTGTTTATTCTACTGTCTGCTACTTTATTATCATAACTGATACAAACAGGCATTGATGTCTGCAGGGTATAATAGCATACATTTTTTAAAATGCAAGCTAGCAAAAATACTGTCATCTGAACTCACAGTGAATGTATTTAATAATAATAATGTTTTTTATTTGTGATATATTGTTATGTTAATCTGGATATAATACTCTTGGTTATTCTACACAATATACTGAGATATTTCTATATCTCTTGCTCTCTTGTTTCTGATTTTGCTGGACCCAATTTTCAGTTTGATAACATATAGAAACCCTTGAGGAAAACCAAACATGATTTGTTTATATGTCTTCACATCAATGAACAATATGTCAATGATTTTACCTGATGCAAGTGATACACACTATGCTACATTATAGGACCATGCAGATTTTGGATAGTGTATATGTTTATGCCATTGGCACATAAATTGCCTATGAAGAACAAAACAAAAATAAAAATAAATGAGAACTGAACAAGTTAGTTTCTTTCAGTGTATTATCAAATAAGCATTCTATTTACCTACTTTACTGTAATATGTGGGGGGAGGGGGCTAACTAAACACAATTTGTTCCGTTTCTTACCATTTTGGGATATATGGTCTAGGAAAAAAAGTGTTAACTGTAAGTTATGGGGCAGAAAAAATTTATTTATTTTATTTTGACCCAAGACATATGGTAAATATGGTACATACCAAATCAGAACATTTATTCCTTAGTAGTAGGGTCTTCTTTTATAAAAGTTACGTTCAGCCATATCTGGAATATTGTAATGTAATTTGGAGTAATACCTCTAGTTCAAACATAACAAGACTTTTAAGACTCCAAAAGATGGAATGCCATTTAATTCTAGATCACTGTATAGACAATGATGCAATGAATAATATAAAAACTTTACCAATATATGAAATAATATTTCTTAGAAAGGCCAACAAATTATGCATAAAGTGTCCAGAACGGTTATTCGTGTCTACCGATGCAATATTTTCCACCAAGCGATGCTGATGGTATTCCAAATCTAAGGTCTGATAGATGTTGCTGTTATGGGTTCAACACCATTTTTCAGCACCTGATAGGCTATACATTGTGGCCAGTATATCTGGTGGAGGAAGAACCCATAAAAACCAAGGGAAGAATCATCAACCCACAAGAAGCTACTGGCAAGCTTTATCACATACCTTCTCTGGCCAAGCCTGAAATTTGAACCCTTGTGGACACAGGTGAGATGCCAGTGATCTGTAATGGCAAGTACATTAGGCCACTCAGTTTTTGTACCATATAGTAATGGTGTACTAAAAGCCAAGGGATGATGCAGCTTAATGGCAGACTAGTAAAAGCAGGTATCTAGACTCTTGTCATCCAGGTTAGCCAAATCCATCACTGTGTGGTGCACAACCCTGTTGATCACCTTGGCAATGCAAGCCATGGATTTCCATACAAGATTGCTACCTACCTTTTGGGCCAGTTAAAAAATTAATAGCCAAATCTAGCATAGCAAAAGTAGCAATCATGTACTACACTAACATGGCAGTGGTATGCAAGAGAATTTTGTCCACAACTGGTCATATTGACCACTGCACTGTTTTTGTCTAAATAAGGCAGCTCAGTGGCTGGTCAACTCAGATGTAGGTTACATGGATAGTGTGTTTGTCAGATGGATGGCCAGCTTTTTAATTGCCTGGTTGGTCTGTGTGGTCATACGGATTGGCTCCATATAACTCTGTATACTAAGGTGTGGCTGGCTGAATGGGTTGCTTTAGTGACAGATTCCCAATTTGTGAGTTTGGAATATGGCAAGCCAGATGGCTGGACTGGTTGGTCAGCAGCTGGAATGGCATTTTAAGCCTTGACTGATGGCTAAACATGGGCCTATGTCAAAACAGATTAGTTACATCTGAAAAATACCCCATGCAGCCCGCCTTACAAGCCCTAAGGCCAAGCTCAGAAATGCCAGGATATTTATGCCCGCTGGGTAGCCAAGAAAACAGAACAAGTCTGCCAAAAACACTGACCTATTATTGGAGAAATAAAAGGAAAATGAGGAACATATCCAAATGGGGCCTGCAACTGTCTCGTCACCTCTTGGACTAATCGCTGCATGTGACCCTGACAATGCCTTTGAACACTGTTCACAATTCTGCAGGTCCTTGTTCTTTGATCAACAAAGGACACATCAATTTCTAGTGGGCACGGAGAATGGGGGAACCATCAAAGTGTCCCTCATTACATTAGTCAGTGATGACATTTTCAGCCAAGTATATTACAATCAATTTTTAATAGACTTGCTTCATCTCTCTTTGATCCTAAGTCTTCATTACAGATTTCCAACCATGTTGCACAAACACTGCAAAGGATTAATGAACATATGGTACATGTCAAACTGGTCATATGTGTACTCTCCGTTACCTTAAATCACATTCATTATACACAATTTCTTTAAAGCCGATTAATTTTCTGAAAGACACAAATGACAAAACAATGTTGGGAATTAACAAATTGAAAAAAACCCACCCACACAAATAATCAATGCATGGTACTTAATATGCAAAGAAATACCAGCAGTGTGTGTAAGAGCAACCATCAATCAAAAGAGTCACATAGCTATCAACAAATTTCACACAATAATGGGACAATATGTGATAAACACACTTACATTCAATATTATACCAATTCTGTCAATGGATGGTCAATAATCAACCACAACTTAGATTTTATGAGAGGTATGGGATACAGTATATTGTATCAAGTGAAAGCTAAAACTAAGTAACCTACCACAGCCAATTAGTGGTGGTAAGGGAAGGTAAACAGAAGTGTTGGGAAGAGCTTCCATATCATACAGATGGGAACAACAAACATTTTACGTCTTGCTGCAATTACTGGATTGAGAGACAGTGGAGTTTCTAAAGTCACTGTGATCAGAGAAATGTATTCAAAGGAGAATTAACATGTGACAATATCACCGTTCCCACTGGCAAAGTGATACCTATGTCTCCCCATCTGTTTATGCATACAAGACAAAAGTATGTGAATTCTTAATCTTATTTGCAATGATGTTACTGCAACCTTTTGTAACAAACAAAATTCCTGTAACTCTGACCTTTTGACCTTTGAACCACTTCATTCCTCTGTTAAAGTACCATATTTGATGTGTTGAGACACCCTAAAATCATGTTAAAAACTAATTTTTGTATGCACTGCATACTTTGGGATACTTCAGGGCACAATATATTTTTTTCATGATGAAGTTTTTGGGACACTAGTCAGCTTCTTCAATGGGATTAACTTGGCTATTCAGCTAACATGAATAGCTAATTATCACTATAATAACTCCTAACTGAAAATCAGGTTGATTGAACAATGCAAGGTGTTTCATAAAAGGTTAGCTTATTGGCTGTGTAATCATATTTAGTTTCATGCTGACATATCTGCCAGCCTTCTAGACAGTGGTTTGGGCCGGGGTGGGTGGGTGGAGGGGGCTCGGACAAAAAAGTAAGTCAGGATATGTGGCCCAAATAAGTTATCTACTTATAAAAGCCTATGGAAAATAAATATGTTTTCTTTGAAACATTTAATACACTTCCCGACATAAAATATTTGGTCAACCAATTATTGTCATATAACAACATACATGTGCATATATTCACAACCACAAAGTTTGTGTTGTTAAAATCCACTGGACTGTGGAATACAGTATTAACTTGCAGTTTGCTGACTTTGCTGCTCCCAATAGCTCACTGGAAGGTTTGAAGGTGGTACAAATGTCATTACTGTTCACTGAATTTGGGGTGAGGGATTGTTGGGGGGCTGGGGACCCATAGATTTGTTTCAAAATATTTTATAAGCTACCCTAATAGCTTGAAAAAACTTACTCTTGCTCTGATATTTAGGACAAAAGAACCAATTCTATCCATCATATTAGATGAAAAATTTATCAAGATAAAAGAACAAAAATTACCAAGGTTGGAAACAAATCCCATACTGCACCATTGATTAAGTGGTCAGTCACTTAGAGACTGAATGGTACTGTTGTTGAAACTTTCTGAATAAAATTATTTGGTTTAATTTTTCTGAACACTTAAATTGATTTTTTTCTGCATCTGCCCTGATGCTGCTACTTTGATGGATATTGTATACATTACTCTGGAATGACTGATGTCAAAATAGTGTTTACAGTATAAGAAAAGTATAAAATAGGTAGGGGTGAAACGATACACCTGTGCCTTGTATCAATATGATTCATGATAAAGAGCCTGCAATATGATACATATCGATACACATATAAACTTAGTCTTTCCATCTTTAGAAGGTAGGTGGTGCCTCTTTATGTGTGTTGACATATTGGAAATTCATCAATTAACATTTTCAGGAGTCCCTAACATGACTGCTTTGCATCTGGAATTGCATTACAATGAAAGGTTTTATAACAGAGCTGTAGCATTACTATATCCAAAAGCTTTAGCCACTGACCACTGACCTCTGAACAAATGCTCCCTACGACCCTGACCTTTGACCTCCTGGACCTTAAGTGAAAGGCCACACCAATATATTTGTAGGCACAGTCTGATGATCCACTGATGTAAACAGCAGATATTGCCCTTCCAGTAGTTCAAGATTAGAATAATGTTTTCCTTTTAATTGTCAAGTGTTAAACTCATCTCTGATATTCTTCAGCAACGAACAAAATTTTCAAACAAGCTGTTGTGGTACACATATTGGATGTCAGCTCTTCACCATTTTCATTTAAGACAATGTAGACATCATTATAAGTCTTCTGGTGAAAACCCCATGTTGAAACAGCCATCCATTTAGGAGAAGTGATAAGAAAGATTTTCAAGATAGCTGCTGTGGCAGTCATACTCAATGTAGATTGGACATATGGGGCATCAGATTAGCACCATTTTCATTTAGGACCAACTAGACATCATTAGAAACCTTTCAGTGAAAAGTTGTGATAACAAGATTTTAATATTGGATATACTGGATGTCAAATTGGCACCATTTTCATTTTGGACTAAGTAAACATCATGGTAAGTCTTTTAGTGAAAACCCTATGCTGATATGGCAATCTGTTCAGGAGTAGTGACAGAAAGATTTTCAGGCTGGGTACTATGACAGCCATAATGGATGTCAGATCAGCTCCATTTCATTTAGAAATAACTAGACAGAATAAGAAGTCTTTTAAAGCAAACCCCATGTTGATATGACCATCCATCCAGAAGGAATAGCAATAACAAGTTTATCAAGATGGCCACCTGGACAGCCATACTGGATGTGCAAGCAGTGCCATTTTCATTAAGGACAAACTAGACCATGGGATGATTGTGTGTGTGTGTGTGAAACATCAAGGAAATCCTCCAAACAGTTTAGGAGTAGTGGTAACAAACTTGTGTTAACAGACGGATGGATGATGGATGATGGACAGCATACAATTCCATTAGCCCTTCTGGTCTATGAGCAGCCGTTTACACCAGATGGGCAGATGAACAAGACAGATGATGGATGAAAATTGTGACTAATATGTCTTGCCTTTTCCTGCATTCTTTAGAGAGAAGATAAAAATAGCATACACAGTTCTCTGATGTACAGCAACATCGCAACAAAGATGTAGTCAACTAGATCAAACCCAATTCCATCTGCAAAAATGGCATCCCACAGAACCAGCAGGTCTTGCATTGGAAGTTCTCGGCCAAACAAAAGTCTAATCCAGCGACTGCAAGATAAAAAATTAACAGTCTGTAATATTTATTGTATTAAAAGGGTTTTAGGTATGTTATGAATCCTTCAATCAAAGTGTTACTTGCATGATATCATACTTGTACATTACTTGGTTTATTTTGGAGGGGGGGGGAGGGATTCTAGCTGCCACCAATTTACAATCTAACAGAGAGAAAAAACATGATTTGCTATGTGTAAACATTTTGTTGGAGCATGAAGGACACATTTTCCCTAAAGTGTTCCAAAAAATACTTGTGCAAAACACATGACTGTTATTCTTACATGATCAATGACTGTACAAACATGAAGCCATCTTTTGCCAAGTATGCCTCTTCATTAGCTACCAAGTTGGAAACAAAAACTTCAGAATTTACCTGAATGTAGTGTGGAGAGAGGTGTAGATAAATGCATGGATGTATTGATGGATGGATAGCAAAGGTGATCGTGTAAGATGTTTGTGGCTTTGTGGGTATAGCACCATTTATCAGTACATGATGGGCTATACATGGTGGAAGAACCCAGGAAGAACCACTGACCCATGAGAAACTACAGGCAAGCTTTCTTGTATACCCACACTGGCTAAGCCAAGACTCGAACCCAGGCAGACAGAGGAGAGAGATCAATGATTTGTAAAAGCCAGCACCTTTGACCACGTCCTGAATATGTAAGACTATATAATGTAAAGGTGTTACAAGCATACCAACAAAGCAACCCAGTAGTATGTTGTGCTTGATATGATACAGGTGTTATGGTATCAGTGAGAAGTACCATATATTTACACACAAGTTGGATTCTTCTGCACAATGAATAGACCCAGATCTGCCATCACATAATGCACTAGAAGATATGGGTCAATGCAGGTTGTTATGACTAATTAGTAGAACAAACATAGACCCTTATATGTGATGATAAATCAGGGTTTATGTTGTTTGCACTTGGATTTAATCTGCACACAAGTATATATGGTAGGTTCTATCCCCAGAAATGAATGCCATGGTCCAGCCCTTGATCCAATCAGCACACTGCAATTTAAGATTCTCAGTCTGTTTACAAGCCAAAATATTAGCAATTTTCATCCTCTCTTATACCGGCCTTACTCATTTACCTAGGTCTTGGATTCTCTTAGTAACAAATTGACTTGGTACACTGGTGGCACTAGTTCTGGGAGACACTTCTAATACATAATGATCCTACATTCAAATCTACTTACATTCCATATATCTGAGGTGCAATGTCCAACCTCTCAAGGTGTTGGTGAAGTTCAGGGTCAGTCTTCTTCAGCAAATAGTCTTGAATCCTGGTCAGTTTTGAGACAATCACATTTGAGGGATTCAGATCCTGGGGCCTGGCAAATGGCTGCGAATCTTTGGACTGTGAAATAGAAATTATAAAGGCCATCCTTAAAGAAAGCAAATTGTTAAGTAGATTACATTTCTCTGAGAATACTTACCCAATCACATTACCATTAGGAAAATATACTCCACTACTTCCCAATCCAGCCATCCCCAAAAGATGTCAATTTCATCTTCATGTCAATATACCACATAGACCAAGGGAAGAAACTCTCATTCATTTCCTCCCCTTGACCTCTGCTCCGTGGCATCAGTTTTAACACCCGTAGGGTGGTTGGAAGGGTTATACTGTTATGTGATTGGGTAAATACTATCAGAAAAACAAAATTTACTAAATAAATTTGCTTTCTCCATTGAATAACTTCCCCAATCACGTTAACATTGGGAGAATAGGTACAATATATACTTGATTATAAGCCAATTTCTCTTTTACCCTCTAATAAGTCGGGGTGCATTTTGCAAGTCAGATCCATCTGAAGGGGTGACTTGTCATGAATCAGAGGTGCACTTGGGAGAAGTAATTAAACCAAACTGTAAAAATAGATGGGAAAAAATGAAGACAAAATCAGTGTAAAATACAATTATATTATTGACAACTGACAATTGGTCAGTCTTTTGTATTAATAACCATTAAAATCAATAACACTTGACATTTTATATACACTTACATGATAAATCCATTATTTCAATTATAGGTCACATACATGTATGAAAATATCAGTTGAGAATGATTCAATTCACAACATCCCATAATGTTAATTCCACACATCTTACAAATTAATAATGAAGGTTAATTCAACATTTTTTTTATTCACAGTATCCTATAAATGTCCCTATCAAATGTCATCTCAAAAAAAGTCCAAGAATTCATCCCTATATTTGTCTGACAAAGTACTGAAATCTTCCATCACCAGCCTGTCATGTAAACTTTCTAGTCACCATAATTATTATCAAACTCCATTTCCTTGGCTTCATTGTAATATGTGGGTGTTTAAGCAGAGACTGAGCATGAGGTCTGTAAGTAACACTCTGATCATACCATTAGTGAAATATATTAAAGGATGCAACTGAACATGTGTCAATTGTGCAGCAAGATCAAAAGAGTTCAAATAACCACCATCCGTTACTTGACACTAACCAAATATCAAACTCATGCCTTAATCAAAGGGTTGTCATGTAGAAAAACAAAGAAGGTGCTATCTTTACAAGCTAAGGGATTATTAAGGTCAAACATGCACAGGAAGTTGTAGAACCCTACTTGGCAATGAGCAAGTATTAAACTCACAGCTCAATCAAAAGGCATGTCAACTTGAAAACAAAGTGAGGGCTGCCTTTATAAGCCAAGGTCACATTAGGCCACATGCACTGGGAGAAAACCTGGGAAATATGAGAATGAAATCTAACTGATTGAAAAAGAAAATACAAATTAAATCAAAACTTCTTTTGCATCAAACAGTGTTTATACAGCAAGACATCAACATAATACACATAGAGGTTGTTCAGACTTTCATGAAAATGGAAGCAACATACTTGCAAGTAAACAGCATTGACAAACACTTCACTTTGTGGTGGTTAGTATTTAATTTACTGGTAATATTTTCAAATTATTAAAATTCAAATAACTGTAGATAATTGTATTGTGTAATCAATACTGTGATGAAATGGATAACACAGTGCATAGCATATATGTATTGGTGAACTGGGATAATGGCGTGGAAACTAAAATATTTGAATTGACAATATTGTTATGTATTGCAAACATTAGAGTTTCCAAGATTACCCCCAGATTTAACAAATTGTTTTGTATGTTGTGCTTATAAGATGACCCCTGATCTGCATGAATTTAATTTTCAGCAAAAAAAAACAAACACTGACTTATAAGCAAGTACATATGGTAATAGGAGGAAGTCATGATGAGCATTCTGCCTCTATCACAGGCACCATTCAGTGGAAAGATTGGCTGGATTTTCTATATTAAGGATGGTCCCCTCTCCTAAACTGAGAGCAGCACAATGAATAGTTCTTTGATCCGTGACAACTATATATGTGTAAGAAAAAAAAAATTAAGGTAAATTGACTCTGCACCAGTCAATGAACACATGACACATTCCCTTGTATGCCTTTAAAATGAAGGGCCGTCTAGCTTGTAAGATTCTCTCCACAACTCAAGCCTAAAATTCCTTTCTTCTGAGAGCTCCCTACAACAGCCAAGCATCAAGGAGGAGCCAGTCTGGATAGGGATGAAATACCTGTGTCATGACTGATTGAGTAGATTCATCTTTGCCAGAATTTTCTGGGTATATCTATCGCTAGATCAAATACATCACTGACCCAAGACTAGTCCCATCTGGAGAGGGCAAGTTCTGACCTCACAAATTTCTGTATTAAGTATTAGTACTATGAGGGGGTAGGAAAAGGTCCCAAACTCCTCGCACCTGGTTGACAGTGCCTAGGCTTCTTGGTTCAGGCCTTTTGGTCCAGGACAAGAGAGAGGCGGATTGTAATACCACTTTCATGCAAAAAGGTCCATCATTAGATGCCCACAAAGCATGCAAATTTAATGAAAGTCTGATTGATAAATGATGAATGAACCACTCTGTATGAAGGATCTGACCAGGACATTGAACTTGTTGGGAATGAGTTTGCTTTGTATTGTTATATTTAGCTGGTTGTGCCATGACAGAAACTTCCTAACCAGAGTACATAGGTCCAGTGATTCAGTTCCCCCCCAAATCCCATGTGTTTGAGGACAGGTCACCACCACCAAGTTGTCTGACATGATAAACTATAGAGATTGTCCGTCCACACATGAAAAGCACTGATACTGATTATAGTCTTCATTTCCAGAAAGTTGATGTGAAGAGGTAAATCCTACAGACTCCACTAGCCACTGACCATGTCGAAGCATGGCAACATGTGGGTGTCCCAACTGTAGGAACTAGCATCTGTACATACCGTAAGCTTCAGCTGGGGCTTCTCCAGGAATTCCTGCACTGATCTAACCTTTGTTGCACCAGTGATGCAGGAATAATATTACTCGACTGAGTATGGCAGAAAAGGTGCACTTTTGGACCAACAAATTTGCAAGGGTTGCATGAAAAGGCAGTCAAGCAGAATCAGATCCCATACCACACTGGGTAAACTGAGCAGCTGTAGGAACTTTCTCGCTGTAATCCACTACCCGTAGAAAATTGACTGAGCAAGTTTTATAATCTGTAACATGTGATGAAGATGAACAAAGTTGAGATTGCTAATATACTCCATGCCCAGATGGACAAAAGTCTGAGATGAGTTGAGATCCAACTTTTCCAAGTTCAATATAAAGCCTAGGAAACCTCAATGGGACAGGATATCATTCACCAGAACAGAACATGTGTTTTCATAGTATCCTCCGAACGTGTTTTCGGAGGATATCATATATACTACATTTGCTGATGACTAAGTCAACTGGAACAGGGTCATGATGCAGTTAATAATTTTTGTGAATATCCATGGACTTATGTTGCGACTACATAGGTGTGAACAAATCTGATAGGCAAACTGAAAAAACTCACGTAAGGGTAGGTGAAAAGGGATGTTCAAGAATGCATATGTCACGTCTAGACTGATTGCATATGGATCACTTTTGATTAAAAGTCTGATTGATTGAGCAGCTTTTATCTTGTTGCAGTAATATATTTGTTGAGATGGCTGAGATTGATGATTGGTCTGAGCTTTCTGTTGGTCTCTGACACTAGATAGAGTCTGCAAAAAGCCCTGGAGAGTTCAGATCCAATGCCAATCTAAATGAAGACAAATGCAGCTAACTGGGGGCAATCCAGGCAGTTGTCAGGAGGCTTGGGGAAAGAGAAACATTTCTTATCCTCTTTATTAAGCTGCTGCCTAAATTTAGAGGCATGAAGTCTCTGAAACTGAATTGAGACTGAAACTATTGCTTGGCATTATTCAGCCTGTATGCCTGAGGAAGAGGCACAGCAATTTGGAGTGGCAGATCCTGTGCTGCCTTTCTCCTCCTTTTTTCTGTCCTAGTGCCAAAGAGTAATGGTGACCCAAAAGGTGTCACACTGAATGCTAAGGAATGATGCGACTTGAGTGATGATGAGTAAAGACAGGCACCTTCTCTCACCAAATCTAAGTTGGTAGAGTCTATCACAGCATTAGCCGTAGAATGGTATGCAGCCCTGTTAATGATCTTGGTCATCCTATTCATAGATTCCCAGGCATAATCACTATCTGCTTTTTTGGCAAGCTAAAAAATGGCAAATGACGCTTGATCCAACACTGAAGATGTTGCCTATTTTTTATGCATGAGCTTTGAGGTGGCACAAAAGACAGTCTTGTCCACTTTGAACAACAGCAGGGTAGTCATATTCACTGCCGGAATGTTCTTGTCTAGCAATGGAAGCTCAGTGGTAAATGCTTCCAAAAGCATTCTATACCAACATTATGAAAATGTCACTGGTAGTTGACATTCCAAGAAAAATACTTTAGAATTGCTAAAAACATGGATTTTATCTGACAGACAGTCTGAGATTTTCGTTATCTTTGCCAAATGCAACAGCAGGCAGAAGAAGGTATGTCTGACCTAGTTTTCAACGGACGCCTTGATCTTATAGGCCTAGCTCACAATTGGCACCGGCAGGCATTCAGAAGCCGGCAACACATGATACATTTCCTCTGCAACCTTAAAACTGAACTCATTCTATTTCATAATAAGATCCAAGTGTGTTAAGGCATCAAGATTATCCAAAAACTCACTCTGTGGATTATCTTCATCAACTGGCATGGACAAGATGCTGTCAATGTCCCCAATCATGTCACAGTATCACCAAAGGATAAACCATTTGCCAGCTGAGTTGCTAGAGCAAGTATTGCTGGTACAGACAGTCTGGAAGTATGATGGATGGTGTGCACTGCTGACAGCTGGATGGTCTGTTGGACAGCCAGTTCTGGAATGGTCTGTACAGATGGTGTGTGGAAATTGGTATATTAGTCAGTCTAATTCCTGTATGGTTCCACATACTATGGTACTATCTGTCTGTAACACAGATCACCGAAGTGACAACATTTTTGGATTTTCAGGAGGGCTGCATATGGGAGGCAGTGGAGATTTTTTTTCCCTAAAGGTAATGTGATGGGGTAATATTTTCAAAGGAGAAATTATTCCTTTGCAGCTATAACCAAACCAACAATACCACTTCAACTTAGTTTTCTTCACAATTCTTGGAAAAGTGTTTCTTTCTTTTACTGCATAATGCCCAATCTTAAATGTTCAAAATTTTTCAAATTATGCTGGTAAAAAAATATATCCACCAGTCAACTGCACATGACAGGTAGTAAACAAAATTTACCAAGCTACATGTTAAGTCTAACTTCTGCATTTGTCTGAACAACTAAAGGTGAAGCTCTAAAAATAAACATACTCTCATTTATTTTTTATTTAACATTACATAAAATTACCTTTATTCTTAGTTTGTATTCATAATAATGACTGAATGTTTCACACAAAATTGTAAATCCTCTCTTTGGATGCCAAAGCAAGGGAAAACATAACAATTTAAAGGCAAACATGCCTGAATAATATTAAATGTGCATCATCAAAAAAAATCTTGTATCATAAGGTGTGTATTACAGTTCGGTCTGCATTCAGCATGCCGCAGTTGGTACAAAATTTATTGCTCTTGATGCAAGGATGTCATCTCACAAACCTGGACCAAATGTTTGACCATTTTCTGCTAAGTCATACACAGGCATTGTTGAGAGACAAATGAAGAAACGACAAAGTACACTGCACAAAAAACAAAAGGTAATACTATGGCAAATTCCCATGCTTTTTGCAACTTACTCTCCTCCCAAAACCCCATTGCCGACCATAATCTAGAAGTTGTAACCCAAAATCTTGATATACTTGTCTTCCTACAATGACTGCATATAATATGCCAAGTTTTGTGAAAACAAAAAAATATCTAAAAATGTCATTGTAAATTCAATTTGTATATATTTCATACCCTTGTCCCACATGGCAATGTATGTACAAGGTTGGGTGAATCTCGACCTTGTGATTTAGAAGGATAGGATTATGAACAGATGGACAAAGAAAATCAATATTCTCCCACAAACGACTTAATTAATCAATTAAGAAATACTTCTCAAATAATTAATTCTTCTTGATGTATCTATGTAATATATAGAATAGTTTCACATATGGAAACATGTTGATCTCTACTGACCTTGGCAGGCTCTACTTCTTTAGAAACATACCAGGGTTCCATGGTCTGCATGATTTGAGAAAACATGGCACTAAAATAAAATAAACACAGAATTGATATGAAGTAAGAATATATGTGGGTGATATTTATCCATTCATGGTGAATTCTGTAATATAGCATACATACTCGTTTAAAAGGAAAATCCAAGAACAAACTGTATAGACCTAAATCTGCATTGCATAATTCGCCAGAAGATCTGGGTCTTTGCAGGTTGTTAGGAGTAATCAGTAGAGCAAACTACAAAGACCTCAATCTGCAGATGCATTATGCTATGGCAGATCATAATCTTTGTTGTTTGCAATTTGCCTCACCTTATAAGAAGGTAAACAAAGTAACCTCCCTACTCAAGTTGTTCACTAGCATGCACAACACATGCACACAGATGCAGATCCTCTCCCAAATCCAAGAACTTCAATTCTGTATTACATTAACTGGTCAACAAACTTTTGACTAAATTTATTGACATTAATAGTTAACATGTACCTCTATGCACAGCAGCAAGGAAACACTGATAAGGAAAAAGGCAAAATATGAATTAGACAGCAGAACGAACAAACATTATCAGAAGTTAAAATTTTATCAATCTACAACAATCCAGTTGTGCTGAAAGTACACAACATAAAAAAAAGCAACTTCAATGGCTCTCAATTACAAATCATGATGCTTTTTACTGCATATTTTATTCCCTCCTCCATACCCAACCAGGCCCCCAGATGGTCAAGCAGTCTATGGTGCTCACCTTCACAAATCACTGATGTCTCATCTCTGTACACATGGGTTTGACTCTCAGCTCAACCAATGTGGGTATGTGAGAAAGACTGCCAGTAGCTTCCTGTGGTCAATGGTTCTTTACGGGGTTTTCTTGGGTTCTTCCCCCACCAAATATACTGGCTGCTGTGCATAACAATGGTGTTACACCTATAACACAAACCAGCCATACCCACTCAGAACTCCGCTCTACCTTTCAGTAACAAATCTACCAGTTTTAATTCTCTGAGGCAAACACTACTCCAAAATCCTGCCATGATGGATTAAAGGAAACATAATTTTCAGTGCAAAATATTTCTTTTCACAATTTTTGAATATGTTCAATCTTCTCTATCCAAGTCTGCTTATAATCATCAAAACTGCTTTTTAATATGGTCCATGTCACAATTCATTCAATTCTGAAAATGTGTGGTCATATCAATCCTATGAGAGTGACTCTAATTGTAGCTGAGCAACTAACAACGATTATACCATAGTCCCAAATAAAGACTTGCTCAGTGAGCCTGCAATTACCCATGCATATCAGTCTGTTCCAGTAACAAACCACTGAAATGCACATTTGTTGCATACAAACCATCCAACTGCATACTAGGCATCCTGTTGCATACCAGGCATCAAGTAGCATACTTTGCATTCAGTAGCATACTAGGCATCCAGTTGCATACTAGACATTAAGCCAATGTCCTTCTGCATAGCCAGAGTTGGGATAAATCTGTGCACAACAAGGTAGGACCATATAGCTCTATTCTTGTAATGTTCATCCTCAAACTGATTTGCCATAATGCAGAATTGGTGTAGGAGTGAAGGAGTGTATTAAAATTTTTAAACACAACTCTTTCAAGATTAAATAATTATGACATAACTTATCTTAGAGCAGTATTTGGACACACAAAAAAAACCAACTCATAAACCTACTGCAGACAATTTTCTTTATCTTCCTGTTTATTATTCTAGTACATTAACTGGTAGTTGTTTCTCTATGATAAAGTTTGACTTAATAACGAGAACTATTTAAAGCGGTCACCTATAGTCTTCAGTGCCTTCTTGTAATATTTTGTTCCTCAACACCTTACCTTTGGGAAGCCATGGTATGTCAGTTGGTCAAACATCAAACTTGGAACCAATGGGTTGTGGATCTGATGCCAGGCCTGCTGAGTTCAGATGCCATACTGTGTCTTTGTGAAAAGCATTAAGCTCTCATTTCCCTGGGTATAATGTTTTAAATGCAATTTTAAAAGCAACAGAAACAAACAAAACACTTCAGACCTTCCCTGTAGCATAGTGGTATCAGTTGGAAAAGTACTAGACACATAATCCAATGGTCAAGGGTTTGATATCTGCCCAGGTCAGTCTGGATCATCTGCCCTGGTGTGTCATTGGGAAAGACACTTAGCTCCCATTTCTTTGGCATGATGTAACCAATAATGTGTTACAAGTGCCATTAAAAGCAATGAAAAAAGACTCCAAAACTTACTACCTTTCCTCTAGCATGTTGGGATCCCAATGGGACTGACTGTGTAATCAAGAAATCCACCATTATTAGATAGTAATTAGTAATTTCAGATATTTGCTATACTGCTAGCAATTCTGAACTTCCAACCATTCTGAATTAGTTACCAAGCACCCTAGAACTATTCAAGAGCCATAAAAGTATACCATGTTATAAGTGAGGTCACCTTATACTGGGCTACATTTTTCATAATACAGTAAAATCTGTCTTGAGAGATCACCTGTCTTGAGAAACAGGGTTCTACATGCACAAACTTATTCATTATATAGTCCTACCCACTTATATCGACATCACTTATGTCGACAAGCCGCCTATTTCGACAAAAAAGCAAAGTCCCAGTCCCTTGGTCTACTATTACTACCAAAATTGTCATGTTTATCTCTACGTTGAGATAAAAAAATAAACGTACATGTCGACAGAAGCCCTTGGTCCCAGCTTGAACAAATCCTTTGTTTTCTAATCATTTATGTCGACAAGCTGCCAGTTCCGACCCATGCTTTGTTCAACAATTAGTTGATCTTGCTGCCAGTCTTTAATTTTCCCGCCTAATCATTTATGTCAGCAAGCGGCCAGTTCCGACCTGTACTTTATTCAACAATTAGTTGATCTTGCCGCCAGGCTTTAATGTCGCGGTCAGATAAAAAAACAGGCTTTTGTTTGGTCCTATAAACTTGTCCTCTTGCGGTGACTTAAATAAAAGCAATGAAATCTGATTGATTCTTGCATTTTCAAAAGTGATCGGTGATTAAAACAAGTTTATTGTTCTGTGAAAGTTTCCTTTTTAACTTTATTTATATTTACGATGGCTACCAACGGCAGTGTAAAACGCAGATTAAATTTACAGTCTCTGGAAACTAAATATCTGGCTGTTAAGGAAGTTGAGGGTGGGGCATCTCACAAAGATGTCTGTGAATTTTCTCTTAAACATAACACCCTGTCAGGATGGATGAAAGCTACTTGTTGACAGGTTTTCATTTCCCTGTGAATAGCCCCATCCCCTTGGTAGCCTCAATAAGATGGGGACAGAATGACCAAAATCTATGCCAATTTAAGTACATGTACTTGAAGCATGTAAATAACAGCTATGCAACCATGTGCTAATGCCGATATTAAAAATCGTTGTGAATGTTTTTCATATCAAGATGTGACCGATGCAATATTTTATTGTGGAATTTTATTACACAAAGGTAACCATGATGTAATTTGTCAATATGCAAGAGTATTTCACACTGGTTTTGTCTTCATGTACTCAAAATTTCCATTGTTTTCTCAGAGTGTAAATGCTACTCACTGACGACAGGTCACCCCTTACTGACGAATTTAACTTTTCTTCAGACCCCCCCCCCAACACTTATCTCGACATCTGCCTATGTCGACAATATTTCCTCGGGCCTGAGGATGTCAACATAAACGGGTAGGACTGTATAGTATTATAATCTGTTTTGAGAGACCCTTACTTTTAGGCAGAAGAGGTTAGGCTGTCTATCAAGACAGGTTCTATTGTATAATTATTACATGTACATATTATGGAATCCATGATCCACCATATAAAAGGGAATGCATTACAATGAGGTACCTCATAGTGAGGTACAACAATACTTTAATGAACATGAAAATGTTTCGCTACATGTTATCACGAGAAAGTTGGTTGGGTCTTGAACTTGAGCACAAAAGAAAGCAAATTTTTAAATAAATTGTGTTTCTCCTAGAATATCTACCCAAACACATTAATGTCAGAATATTAGCCTCCTACATTGCGAATTCAGCCCTCAAAAAGACGAAAATCTATTTCAATAGACAAAGGGCAATAACTCTTGCCCATTACCCCTCCCTTTTCCATCACCAGGTGACATTAATTTTTTAACTGCACAATATATTAACAAGGATGTTCGCATGGCGGGGTTGTTGGTAGCATTTGTAAGTAATGTGATTGGGTTTAAGTATTCTCTAAGAAACATAATTTTACTTAAAAATCTGCTTTTTACTTCAAATATATTCCCCCGTCGCATTACATCAATAATAATAAGTAATAGGAGGAGGGACTACTGAGCATCTGACCTCTACCTCGGGTATCCTTCTAGGGAATGATGGCTGGATTTCCCATGTGAACGCTAACCCATTCTCCTATTACATAAGCAACACAGCCTGAGGGTAACCTGATGTATGTTCCCTACATATGGATAAGAAGATAATTACTGAAATCTTCTTACCTATAAAATTTCACTGGCAAATCCAGCATAGCTGATAGGCTGTCTTGATTGTTTTAACTGGGCCTGGTGGTCATCTGGGTTGTTGCCACTGGACCTACCAGAATCAAAGTTTGCCTATGCAAAGCTAAAACTCTGATACAAAAGCTCAAGAAGGTTGACTCTGCATGCCAGCCAACAGCTTCTACTATATCTTGGATCAAAATGTTACGTTTAAATGCGAGGCCTGCTGAGATCACTCTAATCTCATGAGCAGTAACCTTCAAGTGGTAACTCTGGTTTTGTGAGACCTCCAAGTATGCAGAGCATATAACCCATTTCAGCCACAAAGCATGGACTTGTGGGTCATATCCTGCTTCCCCCCTTTCACCTCAAGAAAGTGGAATTTAAGCATGTGCCATGACTTGTCTTGTGTGTTTCAAGTAGTGCTCAAGTGCATAAGTAGAATTTTGCATGAATGCTGTTCTCAACCTATCTTAGGATGAGAATGAGCAAATGATGACTGACAGATGGTAACCTATTTTTGGCTACAAAGCCTGGTTGTGTCAAGGGGACCACCAAACCATCCGATCCAATCTGAAGATAGTTTGGGTCAACAGAAAGGGCATGTAGCTCGCTCACCTTGCATGCTCAAGCTAAAACTATCAGGAAACATGTTTTGGATGAAAGTAAATTTAGCGAAGTGTGGGCTAAAGGCTAGAATTTATTTTAACTGAGCCATGTTAAGACCCAGGACAGATTCCATTTTGGAAACAGTGTGAGAGATTTTGGTCAATCAAGATCAAAATTGGTTAAAAAATCCAGCAGATCTTTATCATGCCCATTATCACATCTACTTTGGTGATGGAATGTGTCTGATATCATGGAGTCACTGTAGTAGTCTTTGATAGTAACTGAGGCCAAACGTTTCTCCTCAAAGAGTCAGAGAAAAAAGTTAGCCAGCTGAGAGACTGAAGCACTCAGAGGGACAGTGTTATTGGTATGGCTCCAGTCCCTGATAACACACCACTTTTCCTTGTAAGCTTTCAGAATGTAAGGCCTTCTTGCTATCAAGATTCTCTCCACAGTCAAATGTTTAAATTGTTTTTGTCATGCAAGGCTGTCTGGACAAGAGCCAAGCATGAAGAAGACAATGGTCTGGGCAGGGATGGAACAACTGAGACTGTCGTTGCTTGAGAAGATTTGGGTTGGCCTGAATCTTCCTGGACAGGCCTATCACTAGATCGAGTAGATCAATAACCCAAGACTTGTAGAAGGGCTATCAGAATGATCTTGCTTTTCTGACCCCATAATTTCTGGATTATTTTTTGTATCAAGACAGTGGGAGATAGGCAAATGTTACTGTAGCTTATGGTTGCAAGCGACTAACTTTAGGTTGAGTTGGGGTGGCCAAGCATCCCCCACAAGATTCGCAATGGAGGTTTACTTTGGATGTATAATGAGGACATCAACATTATCTTTCCTTTACTTATCCCATCTTTCCTTCCCTTTTGCTGCCTTCTGGACTACTGTAGCTCTGACTTCCTCTGTCCATGTATTACACACACTGCATGTCATAAAGGTGACAAAGTCACTCAAATCTGGAAGAAACTGTAAAAATAATGTATACAACCTGTTGAGGAATCATTGTCCAATACAATAAATCCACAATTAATGCTGGATTGTCCAATTTTAATGCTAAGATGGCTTGATTGTCTGAAGTAAAATGTACATTATCAGCACAGCAGTGGAGCTAAAATACTAGCGACACCTGTTGGTGGCATGGGGAGGTAATGGGCAAGAGTTATTGCCCTCTCTGTATAAGAGATAGACAGAAAAAGATGATTTTCATCAAGATCACAGTTAATATCATAACATTAATGTCATTGGGAAAAATATTTGAAGGAGAAAGTCCATACTATCTAGTTTTATAATTTGAGCAAAATGAAATATACATTGTATATATCTGAATGCAACAATTGGTGAAATTATAATATGAGAAGCAGCATAACTATACTAGTAATATACTTTCTTAGAAACATGAAATTGCAGACTTACTATGCATCGTGTTCCAGATATTTTGGATCCATGACATCCTTTATCACTTCCCTGAAACAGCAAAATCAAACTACTGCAGCTGTCAATAAATTCTGCATTATTAGAAATGGTATGTCCCCTTTTGGTTGTTTATATTCCTGTTAAAATTATCAATAGCCACTGTTACTGTAAATGTACTAAAAAAGTTTACTACATTTGGGATGCATGTACCTTAGAAGAATATTAGTCTGCAAAAGAAGGCAAATAATTAGCTTTTTTATTTCTAAGAAAAGTGTGTGTGTGTGTGTGTGTGTGTTTGTGTGTGTGTATGTGTGTGTGGTTTCATGGCATGTCAGCAACATACCTGCCATAAAGTATATATAACAAGGCCCTAAAAAACATTCGTTGGCTAATTATCCTGCAGATCAAGTGACTTAGAAATTTACTTGAATTCTGAATTTTACTCATCCTATGCAATAAAGTATCTGCTTAAAATGCCACTCATCCACTAGGATTAACATCTTGAAAAAGTGATTTGCCATTCTTTACCCATCCTGCCCTTTTAAATTCGAGTGGATGAGTGAAATTTTCAAGCCATTTATAGGATCTCATAAAAAAATGAATACCTGGACTGCACTACCTGTAGCCATACGAAAATCACTCTTCTAGAGTCAATTTAACCTAATGATGCAAATGTATTGCTTAGTTCTCATCTATGTCACTAATAAAATCCATGCATGCATCAAAATGAAAAAAGCTAAAAAAAATAAGCAAATAACACAATGAAAAAAAAATTAGAAAAAATAAAATGTGCAAATATAAAATTGAAATATGCTTCTAGGACAGTATTTCATACCTTTGTGATTAGATGGCAATAAGGTTTTTTGCCCAACGGATTAATTATTGAATGAATGCAGATATATATAAACAAAATTATCCGAAGACCCTACAAGACTACAGAAAATATCTTCATACCAATTAAATTTCACCAGTGCAATGAAAACTTCTTTATATTTTTCTCTTTGCATTTAATGTTAAAATGTGGGGGTGGTCGCTAAACTAATTACAATTTTTTATACTTACCTGCATTTATGGCACTATGTCTTTTCTGGTCCTAGTCAATAGTCCAAGAAGATTATTCCCTCATTCCACTAGTAAATGTGGAATGGGAATATGAATATGACCCGAGTCTGATACCACAGTTCATTTTTGACAAATAGAACATCAACCTTGTTTAGACTTTGATCGAGACGGAAAACATATCAGAGCTGGAAGGGATTGGGTAATAACGGTAATTAAATTAAAATTAGTTTACCCCCTCCAAAGCTACAGTTTAATAACAGTAACACAGTACCTGTTATCACTGCACTGCTAAATTTACAAGCCTTGTGGAAGGATGTTAGCCTAAAATAAGCTGTCAAAGTGAACTTTTCATTTCTGTCAGTAGGATGCTATACTGCATAATGGAGGATGGCTTGACAACTTGTTTGGCTAATACAAACTGGGCACAAAGCATACATGGAAATGGGTTGTTTACGCTTCAGTGGTAATATGATTGAGTCTCTCTTCTTTGCCAACCTGGGTTTTTTTGCCAAGAATCAGCCACCTTTAGTATCTCCTGTTCTAATGCCCGGTTGTATCTGTATTGAAGAAGATCAAGATAGACCCCTTGGCCCAGTAGGGCATGATGTTTCTATCTGTCTAAATCTAAAGAGAAAAGAAAGGGTCATAACCATCTTTTTCCCCTCCCTCCCCTCTGGTGCAACACTGATCAAAAAGTAAAATGACAAGGAAGTGGAGTGAGATGGCCGAAAGGTAGCTTTCATATCATCCAAAGAAGAACGATTAAAAGAGAGAGAGATCACTCGCAGCAAGAGATTGATAAAGTCATTTGATAATCTGCACAATCCAACTCGATAGTGGCTGCCAAAATATCAGAGGTATCTTTTGGGAGGAGAGAAAGATGGTTATGATCTTCACTCCCTTCCCTCACTAATGCTAGGGAGAGAAGGATAGCTGTTTTACAGGCAAGGTTCTTGAAGGAAACTTCATCCAAAGGTTCATAAGTAGGTTTAGATGACAACAAGAGTGGTTCCATGTCATCATTACAGAGTGAAGAGACTGGTCTCTGGAGTTCAAAAGTACCTGATGAGTTCTAAAAAATGGGAATCCAACCATTCTGAAAAATGAAGGTCCAATCCTATAAGTGGAGTATTGGAGAGTGTTGCTCTGTGGCCATTAATGGAGTATACCAGGCAACCCTTATATTCAAAGTGAAAAGGAAGAAAATCTGCAACAATTACTTAATTAAAAGTAGGCAGATAAGATCAATACATTTCCAGATGCACCAATTAGTGAAAATTCTCAATTTGTCATCACAACCTTGGAAGCTATTTCCTTCTAGCTTGAGTGATGCATTTGGCAACCTTGCTCAAAAACTCATCATGGCAGATAGATCATTTGATATGATCCAGGTAAGAAGGTAAAGGATTTAAGGAGTGCTTTGCAAGAGGGATTCTCTGTTTTGTGATGGTAATTCCCTGGGATTGTCAACAGACAGGTCAAGCTCAATGAATCACAATCACTGACCCCACAATGGATCGATTAGATTATTAGGATAAGCTGTAACTTTGAAGTCCTGACTATGTGAATAACCTTTGGGATTATTCGCCTGTTGGGAAGGCAACTGTGTAAAGTCAATCCCATCTAAGACTCAACATCTCCACTACCCATGCTCTCTGGTGTGGAAGTGGAGAGACATAAAGTAGCCTGTTGTTCAGCTTTGTTTAGAACAACAGTGCAGAGACCATTCCATGAGGACTGCCTGTTAGAATATCTTTTAACCCAGAATATTGTGAACTCTAAAGCTGTTCAATGGGAATGGTTCCAGACTACCAAGCAGAGAGAATGGATATGAATGCCATCTTGATATCTTAGGTACACTATGGCTGATGTGTTGTCCATAGTGACCACGACACAAAGATGAGATGTCCAATGCGGTTGATGACCCCTTGAAGTGCTATGAAAACACCCCACATTTACAGATTATTGATGTAAAGGGAGGATTGTTCACAAGACCACAGGCCCTGCATAACTACTCCCTTGGAACTCGAGTGAGCCCCAACCTGACTATGAGGCATCAGACATAATGGAAGGAGCAGGCTTCCGGAGCATACACTGAAACTCCACTCAGAAACCACTGCTGATTTTCCCATCAACTCAGATGATAACGAAACTTGGATCCTAAAGGGATCAGAACAGATAGGAGGGTCATTGTGGGGTCTCCCGTTTGCTATCAAGAACTGAGGGTCACATATAAAGCCTGCGAGGGGGAACTAAGTCTGCTGCAATGTTCCGAGTCTCTAAGAAAATGAGGTAGAGATGCGAGCAGACAATTTTTCTCTTCCACATTACTACGAGTGAGGTATTTGTGAAATTCTATCTGGAAGAACAGAGACTATTCACTGATGCATGAGAAAATTCATCCCACATATATGAAATTCTGAAAAGGGATTGATCCAACTTCTCCTGACTGGGGATTAGACCAAACAAGTCATCTCCTAACAGTGAGACAGATCCTCAGAAGGCATGTTTGAGGGCACTGTGCATCAACCAATCCAAGTACTGGAGGATGGGAACTCCTAAGGGCCTTAATTAAGCCATTATGACACCCATCAACCTAGTGAAAGCTCTGGAAGTGGAAACTTGGCCAAAAGGGAGAACCCAAAATTGCAAGATCTCCTGTCCAAGACAGCTGGAGATAATAATTCCTCCTTTAACAGACTCAAGGAGTTCCTCAGACTTGAGAGCCTTGACAAGAAACAGGTCCAGGTCTTGGATGGAATTCCCTACTGGGAAGTAGCCTGAGTCTTAAGATGGTAGAGTTAAGGGGCCAAGTGGATGAATAAATGCTGTAGATTGAGGCTGAAACCAGATCCTGAATTATAGACGAGGGTACAGAACAATCCTTTTTGCTCTCCAACCCCCTCCTTGGCTTGAGACAACTTTGAAGTCATCTCCATTTCCACTGAGTGAGGGGGCAACAGCAGGTATGACTTAGGTTGTGCCCAGAAAGCATCTACAAACTAGAGAGGATTTTAGTGCTTATTATCATGAAGGTTTGGGACACACATCTGGGGAAAGCAGGCAGTAAACCTCATTTTTTTACAACCTTACCACAACTCTTTTTAGTCCTCCATCACATGGTGAACTCAACAGATGAGAAGGATCTGTTGTGACAGGTTCTTTTAAAAAACCATGCATCTCAAATATTGATAGTTCATCTTCCTATCTCTGCTATTAGCGAGAGACAGGACTATTGCATCTTATCTCCCTTCTGTGATAAGGGGATATGTCAAATGGGAGTTCACTGTCCTGTCTCCACTCATTGTGAGCAGGAGTCAGTCCACCTCCTTTTCCCTCAATAACATGGTCAAAGGCAAGGAAGATCTTTCACATGATCTACTGATCCATGGAGCCTTGGCAAAGTCATTCATAGTATCATGATTGGAAAAGGTGACATGATCATGTCACCACTGGGTGGGAGTCCCAATGTTCCGAAGGGAACATTAAGAAGAGAGGGGTATTAATCTGATCCCTTTTGAAGATCAGTACTCAAAACTCAAGGTCCATTCTGCATGGTACTGAAAGGAAATACAGAGAGTGGGATGTTATTGAACCAATCCCTATCCATGTACTGTTGGTAAAAGCCAGGTCTGAAGTTTTCTGTCAGACACCTGGCAGCCAGTGCTTGGTGAGCTGACAATGAAAACAGAAAATTGGCATACCATATCTGGTGATGGGTGCCTGAAATTCAGTGCATGCTGCCCCATGCCTGATGCTCAGTGCCTTGTGTAAAACCTTCTATGACATGACACCTGATGACCAGTGACAGAACTCCAATTACTGTCACCCAACACAATAACCTTACCCGATGAATGATAAGTCTCCATTTAGATAACTTGACTCAGGCAAATGAAATCTCCCTAATTTAAATCCAGCTCTTGTTGAGCAAGATGATGGCTGCACTTCTGTTGTATTGGGAAGATGAGGTTCACTATTGGGGGCTGGTATCTTTTCCATTCTGGGAAGTGACATCTTCGTACCAAGTATCAGAGAATCCCCTACCCACCCTTGCACCCACTGGTGGAAGAATATGACTTCCTTACCCTTGACACCTCTCTTACTGAAGCAGGTGATTTCTCTATGTTGGAAAGCATTATAGACCCCTCCTGTGAACAGAGGGGATTCTCCAGAGATAAAGAGGTAGGTAATATACACTAATCATTCTACTGACTAGACAGATTTTAGTAGGTAACATGCTAGGTGCTAAATGCAATTTACAATGTGAATTTTGGCTGAAAAGAAAAGTTTGTCAAAGCATCATATTTAGTTAAGGCAACATTACTGTTGCATGATGATGAGAGAATATACAGAAAACCACAGGATAATTAAAATTTGTTCTGCACAATAAACAGCAAAAGTTTCATCAATGGACTTCGAAAATGAGCAAATAAGCTTCTCTTCACACATCTAATTGGCAACTACATTGGCAGATGAAGTGAAGTAACTCAAACCAAATAAAGAAACTAAGTAGGATTTATAAATACCTCTTTCAAAGTCTAAATAAGCTATGACAGCAGTAAAACTGAAAGACAATCTTTAGCTTGTAAAGAGTATGCTGTGCTTGGAAGCCATGCAACTAAATAGTTCAGCCATATAAAAAAAATAATTGCGGATGATAATAATCTTCATTGTCTTGAGACAAAAGTCATGACAAATATTTGCACTTTTTTTTAATGACTAAAAAAAAATGGCTTTTTTCTGGTCCCACCTCTATTATCATACCCTCACCCACCTCATTTCCCTTGTGCTGCATCTGGAGCAAGAAACTTTCATTGGCATAAATTCATCAAATAATGAAACCTCAACCCAAATGCTATGAATCTCTCATCAAAGTAGTTTGGCGAGGTTACAAGAAAAACCAACACAGGAACACAGACAGGTGGACAGACAAAATAGACTGATCATAATATTTATTATTTATTACTCAAGTGCAGATATACAAAGTCGGCATCTACTGGTTAGCTGGGTGGTATCGTATATACTCACTTGTAAGTTGAGTCCAGCTGTAAACTGCACAGACCCAGATCTACTGTTGCATAATGTACCAGTAGATCTTGATCTGTGCAGTTTGTTAGGAGCAATCAACAGAACAAATAACCCTGATCTGTGCACTATGTAATGGCAGATCTAGGTCTTTGTTGTCTGCAGTTGGACTCAACTTAAATATGAGTATATATGCTTTGTGATAGCTAATGTCTCATGCGACTATTGACAGTAAGTGTCAGCCTATGATTAGTGCCAACACTGTTAATTTCTGTCATGTATAATCTATCAAAATGTGCATTTGGCTCTAAAAGCTGGTACCCCTTAACCATGAAAAAGAGTTGATGACATGTACAAATCAAAAGCTGGTACCCCTTAACCAAGAAAATAATAGATGAAATGTATAAATTTAAAAAAAAATAAAATAAATATAAGAAAAATAGACCTTGTTGATTCATTAAAAGTGCTGAAAAGAAAGAAAAGTACATTTCCTTGTAGTATGGTTATATTAAGGAATGGGTATCATGTAGAAATTAAACATGTACTATGTGATCTATTTCCATCAGTTACGTTAGGTCTGCTTTCACAGATGTGAGGTAATGAAAGAACATGTACCATGTGATATATTTCCCTCAATTAAGTTAGGCCTGCTTTCACAGATGTGTGGTAATGAAAGAACATGTACTATGTGATATATTTCCCTCAATTAAGTTAGGCCTGCTTTCACAGATGTGTGGTAATGAAAGAACATGTACTATGTGATATATTTCCCTCAATTAAGTTAGGCCTGCTTTCACAGATGTGTGGTAATGAAAGAACATGTACTATGTGATATATTTCCCTCAATTAAGTTAGGCCTGCTTTCACAGATGTGTGGTAATGAAAGAACATGTACTATGTGATATCCTAAGGTACTTTTCTATAGTATGATTGACTCTTCTTTGAATAATCAATTTCAAACTAGATGGTGTAACATTTTGACATTTGCTGAATCAGCAGTATCATCTATGCAAAGTGTTTTACTCACCAACATGTATCCCTTCACCAATGGCACCATATTTTTTCGAAGCTGATTGATGATACAGCAATGTGAGTTTAAAAACAAACAACACATTGTAGAGATACACCATGACTACTATTTGTGTCTGGTTAGGACAAGATTCGATGTGCTATAGTGATCTAGTGTTGGTATAGTTAAGTTACACTCCTTAAGATGTATCAACAAACCAATTTTCATTTGTAGGTGAAGCTGAATCCAAGATATTAAGGGTGTAACAAACAAACAAATGAACACTGATCATATAATCACATGACGAACTGTGCAAAATGTTACATCCAATCCCAACTTAGATGGCAAAAATAAAAATGTTGACGAGTTGAATCTATTCTGAAATGCCTTAACCACATGTACATTTATGTGTATATATGTATTCTGTATTAGGTAAGGCATATATTCAGAAAAAATGTACATATGTAAAAGTACCAATTAATCTTGTGTACACTATTTACTAATCAATATAATTATTGGTACAGGAATGCACATTCTGATTAAGATTTTATAAATACTAGTACAAAAAATTCAGCCATAAATTATGACCAAATATTATTTTACCCACATCTGTGAATTCATATCTTTTTCCATTGTTCTACAGAAAAACTTTTGTCATTGGTATTCAAATCTGCAGACTGGTATTCAAATCTGCAGACAGGTATTCAAATCTGCATGGTATTGAAATCTGCAGACTGGTATTGAAATCTGCAAGACTGGTACTGAAATCTGCAGACTAACAGAAGTACCATACATACTCACTTATACACCAGCATTTTTACTGAAAATTCTACTCATGCAGAGCAGAAGCAGGGTCTTCATATATGCATCAAATTAAGACAATTTGATAACTCTAGGGGTAATATTAGAAACATAGTGTAAATTCAAATATTTTTATGTCTTTTCATGCCACTACTCCCATCCAGAAATGCATACATAGTATACAATATGCTTATCTGTTTCATTACAGTATTCATTACATAATACTTTCATCTAAATTTATTTGGATTTTAATGGTTTGATAATATTAAATTAAATATTACCCCTCACAAAGTGAATTGTCCATCAATGTCATTTACCCTTGGGTGTTTACTATGAAGTATACTGCTTTCATTTTCAAGTCCAATTACCCATATTTGTATTAAATTTTTGTGTTTTGCTCTATAAACGCTGTCTGTGCATGATGTAATATAAGTTCTGATTTTATTTATATTTGCATTTATGAGAAATGACAGACCATGCAGTGCATGAGTCTGAAATAGATAACACAGTGTATTGAGTGAAACTAGCTGTATATCACGTGCAGTTTGAATGAAGTCATGTGATGTCATGGAGATATGACATATTGCATCTCAGGTGCATTCTTTGTTCATGGAATATAATTTCTTGACTTTGATGAAATATTTACTGATATTGTTGCTGAATTGAAAATAAAAGTAAAATCTAAGATTTTTATGGGCAATAAATCCTGTCCTATGACAAAGTAAATAATCTAAGATGAATGTTGTCAACGCTTGTCTGTGTTTTCCCTTTCCCATTATGAAGTATGTGCAGGAGAGAAGGGCAATGGTGGACTACCCCAGGCATTTCCTGTGCCACTGTTTCAAACTGTATGGATCAAATTTTTACATGTGTCACGGAATTGTATAAATCCCTCTATTTATTAAATACATGTACTCGGGTTTCGTTTTTTGTGTACAATGATACCCGAGGGTGATTTATGTATATTGTACATTATTTCGAAACAGTTTGTTGGGTTCATCCCTGCCGCATGTGCAAAGTGCTCTCAATGGGAAAAACCGATTTACATCTAGCATGACTACATCGTATGTATATAAATGCCTCACCGTAAAGTGATATCTTCACATTATGGAACGTCTTGTCAGTAAGCAGTCTACTTAGGGACTTGCACATCTTCAGCTGTAGAGGTATGTAATTTATTAATTTCTTATGTATATTATTTCTTTTGTATATTGTAAGTTACAGCTATTGTACCACCATGTTTATTTTTGCATGTTTTCAATGTAGATTTGGCTTGCGTAGTATAACGGAAATATTTTCTATTCATGTTTGTGACTTAGCAAGAGATTTATATTAGCAATATAAAGGTGCATTTTATTAAGAAACGTTTAGTACCATAGGAATCTTATCGGACACAGGTTCACTTCCGAACCTGTTCATTGTTTTGTAATGTTGTACCGATAATGTAATTTGTATAACTTAACGTATATAACATCATTACGTTTTAGCCTATATGCCGTGTCATGAGTGATACACGGTGTTAAATGTATTTTCAGCTGACCAGAGTGACCAGAGTGATCCATGGTGATCGTGGTCGACGTGGTACCAGCTAAAGAGCTAACCATAAAAGTTAACCATAGCAGCCGTAAGAGCTGAGTGAACAATGTTGCTGGTTGAGTAGCAGGTGATTGGGCGTTTGCAGACCGGATTGGTGGGCGCTGATTGCTTGATTGACCAAGGAATTGAATGGTGTTCGGTGACTACCTATAATGGTTGTTATTGTTGTTGTTATAGGGTTTAACGCCATTTTTCAGCACAAGATAGGCTATACATGGCGGCCAGTATTAATGGTGGAGGAAGAACCCTGGAAAACCCGGGAAGAACCACCGACCCACGAGAAGCTACTGGCAGGCTTTCTCACGTACCCACGTTAGCCGAGCCTGGACTCGAACTCACGCAGACAGAGGTGAGATGGCAGTGATCCGTAACGATCAGCGCTTTAGACCACTCGGCCACTCGGGGCCCCCCGACTACCTATAATGGTACTTGCTTGATTGACCGGTGCGACTGGTAGCCAAGTGTGATTTTGACAGAGTATTTTTGTGTTACTCCATGCATGTAATCTTTTAGCCGTGGGCTAGTTTTGGGGTTTTGTTATACCCATTGTTTTGGGAGTGTAAAGATATTTCTGTATGATATCTGCCCAATCAATTCATCATTTTACTATTTGAGCAAAAAAATATCTCATTTTTCACTATTTGAGTGAATACATCATTTTTACTATTGAGCAAAACACCCATTCTTTTCATCGTGTGAAAGTGCTGCGATTTGTTCACATTTGTCCTTGTACTGTGTAAGGTCATTCATTTGTATTTATATTTGTTGCATTTTTAGGTTCATGCATATTATGTTAATTTGTCCAATATTTGGATCTTACACATGCACGTATTAATCAATATTCTTTCTCATTCAAATCATACATCAATAAACATTGTATTTGTATCACCATCAAAAGTGTTCTGTCGTAAATCTGAAATCCCAACTTGGTTATCTTGTTACAACATGCCTTCATTCCATATGCAAACTGTCTACAGAGATCCCTACAAGAGTGGGGTATTTGTCTTGTTCAAGCTTGACTTAACATAAATATTCTCCTACTTACTTTAGAGATTCGATTTCTGAGGCATGAAGAAATGCCTGATGATCACAGTGGAGAATAAAGATGATTGGAGCCAACAACTCATGCATGCCCTGGAAAATGAGACAAAACATAACAGTCCAGGTTGAAATATTATAGGCTAGAAATATAGAGAAGAAATATATTAGGCAAGAATTCAGCCAAGAAATACTCAAGGCTAGAAATATTATAAGATAAAACTATTACAGTTCAGAAATATTATAGGCTAGAAAGAAATTTCCCAACCACATTTACTTGTACACAGCCAGTATCCAACTGTAAACAGTGTACAAGCAGATCTGACATCACATAATACAGTAGTAGCTCTGGGTCTGTTCTGACTGCTTACTTATTATTTCAAGTGTAGAACAGTGTACACCCTGATCTGACATTAAATAATGCAATGCTAACTCAGACTCTACTCTGATCACTTTACATAAGATTTCAAGTGAACAAGGATGTACACCCAGATCTGGTATCGCATAATGCAGTGGTAGATTGGAGTCTACTCTGATCACTTTACTCATAATTTCAAGTGTACAAGAGTGTACACCCTGATCTGGTATACATAGTAATGCAGTGGTAGACTGGAGTCTACTCTGATCACTTTACTCATAATTTCAAGTGTAAAAGAGTCTACACCCAGATCTGGTGTAATGCAGTGGTAGCTCTGAGTCTACTCTGATCACTTTACTGATTATTTCAATGTAGAACAGTTTACTCCCAGATCTAAAGTTACATAATGCTGTAATAGCTCAGGGTCTACTCTGATCACTTTAATTACAATTTCAAGCATAGAACAGTGTACACCCATATATACCCATGTACTTATTGTGCTGGCAGATAAGGATCTACAATGTTCATTCTACTTGTGATATTCTGAGCAAACATATTCAATGCAAAATATGCCAGCAGATCAAGTCTGCACTGTTCACTCATTTCAACAGGAAAAATATTGTAATTGTTTGGGGTTTTTTTAATAAACAAAAAACTTCTGTGTTTATACATGTACACGTGTGTGCATTAAGAAATTTAAAAAATTATATATTTATATGTGCATTTGCAACCAAAAGAAATGAAGCTTTTATATTCAGAAATATGCTATTTTATTTAATTTAAGAACTATAATTGCTGATTGTATTGTCTGAAGTAGGCTTCAGGTATCACCATACTAATTCAGTTCCTTATATATTCTCTTAATTTTTCTACAATTTTGATGCAATCCATTATCTACAAATTCAGACGCGTCATTATCTACCTTACTTATCTACAGCACTAACTTGGACGTAACATATAACAAAATCAGGATGGGTCATGTTGCATTTTCTGGAAATAGTTACAACTGTATGAATGATTGGAATCTTTAGGGCAAGTGACCTTTCAATAATTGGCTGAATCACATTATTTGCTTCGTTATCCTACCCAAATACCAAGAGATTGAATTCAATGCACATATTATTTTCTGTTGAGGCTCAAATAGTTCTATGTATTGAATCCAAATAACTCTCCACTGGTCAGCAAATCTCCAGGAAAAAAATGAAAATATATGAACGATTTTCTTAGGGACTACAGTTGGATGTGATAAAGCCAATTGGCTCAATTAGTGCAGTGATACCTTTGTTGTTAGAAATGTTTTGTGCAAGCTATAACCATGTTGAAATACTGAAAACTAAAACTGGCACCAGCTTCTATTGTAAGAAACAACAGTCTCTCATTTTCCATATACTCTAATTATTCATACACCATCAATCAACAAAATATATAACTACTTTCTGTCTTCTTAACTTTGGTACAAAGAACTTCATGTTAATTAAAGTTTGCAGATATTAGGTACTTAAGAAAATGTTATTTACCTGTATTTGCACACTGAAAAATAATTGACAGTAAAAAAAAAACCATTATACACAATACAGTATGACAAAAAAAACTGTTTTCAATATAGGGCCATTTACTGCCCCTATCTGACTATATTTTCCTCATATGATGTATAATAAATGCACGAAGTGGTGTCATTTAGTTTATGTCAGAAGTTTTGTGTTCATGTGCCAGTTACCTTAAAAGTGGCATGCTAAAAAACATGATAAAAAAATGCATTAAAATTCTTCAAAATATACATGTATTTCTCACTGGTCGGGTATATCTATAAATATCTAAATGGTTCAAGTATTCTTGCAAAATAAAAAGCTGTCATTAAATTGACATTATAAATAAACAATTAGATTAACAGGAAATGATGGGGATTTTCTCACAAACAAGACAAAAAACACTTTCCACAACATCAATTCAACAAAGAATATCTTCTTTGGCATGCAGCCATCTTAAACTTTTAAGTTATTGGTATCAATGATCCTAACTATTGTTTTAAAGATATTAATATTTATATAACATAGCTGGTCTTAGTGTAAATTCTGTGGCACTGTATCTAACTTTTATTGTTTAAATTATGTTTTTGTAATGATATGAACAATGGTCCACTCACTAAAATTGTCTTAAATACAACTTGCTCTTATCCTTCCCCTTAAGATATATCTATTTCAGGAGTCATGAACATTCCCCCACACTTTATATTATCACAGGATGTTCCCCCACATTAAATCTTATCACAGGATATTCTCCCACAATGAATCTTATTACAGGATATTCCCCCCCACACTGCATTTTATCACAGAATATGGGCACAAACATTTTGTTTTATTTGTTAACAGATATCTAATCTTTCTTATAGTCATGGCACTTTTATTTGTGATTACCAATAGCAAGATCCATTGAACAACAAAATACCACTAAGGAGTGTACCCCTTTGTTCCCATCAGATCTTAACTGGCACCTCTCCAAAATATCATGCACAAGGTTAATAAATATTAACGAAAAAAGATAAAGCATAAATAAGATTATTTCAATCAATATATAAATTTATTTGTTTCTCCATAATATTTAAGTAGAATACTGCCAGAAATAAAATAGACATTGCAAGAAACTGCATTTCAGTTTTCTTTGCAAGCAGTGGTTTTCCAATTTCAGGTACTTCACAACATCATTAAATAGAAAGCACTAAGTATTAAATACTTAATAATTTTTAGAAGCAGCAACACAACAATATCGGATTGACATGCCTTAAAGTTCTAACCCATAATGCTCAATGTTGAATATCAGCACCATATAGCTACTATTGTGCTGACATACCATGTGGTCGAAAAACATGCATATAGCCACTCGGTGCTGATACACCATTAATCAACTAATACAAGCATGCAATACTTATTATCAACAATAAACAGCCATTACTGTGCTGATGTGCCCATAACCCTAATACATGCATACTTTAAACTGATTATTGTGCTGACATGCCTTTATGCCTTAATACATACATACATACATACCTACCTACATACATAGTACTATAGGAACCATATAGTCACTATAGTGCCGACATGCCTTTAAGCCCTGATACATATATACTAAATACTGATTATTGGCGCCATTACTGTGTTTACGTGTCTTTAAGCCTTGATATGCACATAATAAATACTGATGATCAGCACTCTATAGCTACTAGTGTGCTGATGTTCCACAAAGCCCTTACAGATAAGATTAAATACTGATCACAGCAATCATATAGCCACTATTGAGATGATTTACCAAACAGCCCTAATACATACATACTTAATACTGATTATCAGAATCATATAGCTACTATTATGTGGATGTGCCATTAAGACCCAATGAATACATATATAATACTGATTATCAGTGCCATATAGCCACTATTGTGCTGATGTGCTATTAAACTCTTATATATGCATGCTAAATACTGCTTACTGGTACCATAATACCTCTATTGTACTGACATGCTGTTAAGCAATTACACATACACAATATGTGATAATAGGCACCATATAGTCACTATTGTGATGATTTACTAAATACTGTAGCCCTAATACATGTATACTCAATACTGATTATCATCATCATATAGCCACTGATATGCTGACATGCTGTTAAGTCACAATACATCTGTACCCTATACTGATTAACAGCACTATTTTTCAAAGACTATTTCTTAAGAGTCCACCATCTGACTGAGATGGTTTGGTGGTTTACAGTACATCAACACAAACAGACTTTTTAGTGCCCAAGTTATTGGAGTAAAATGCCTTGCAAAAGGACATGGTGGCTGACCTGGGCTGATCCAGCAGTATAATTCAAACCTGTGACCTTTCAGTTGCAAATCCACATGCTGAAAACTGAGACAGTGGCTCCTGTGATGAAATTTTAACATTATCTTGACATAAACTGTTTACATAAGTCAAACAAGTTTTTTTGACTATTACATCTGTTACAAGGGGCCCCGAGTGGCTGAGTGGTCTAAAGTGCTCACCATTACGGATCAATGCCACCTCACCTCTGTCTGCATGGGTTTGAGTCTCGGGTTTGGCCAATGTGGGTATGTGAGAAAGCCTGCCAGTAGCTTCTTGTGGGTTGGTGGTTCTTTCCAGGGTTTTCCTGGGTTCTTCCTCCACCATTAATACTGGCCGGCATGTATAGCTATCTTGTGCTGAAAAATGGCATTAAACCCTACAACAACATCTGTTACAACATATTTCAGTTAACAAAGAAATCAATTAGATTATAAAGAGAAATTGTGTTTAAAAATGTTGTAACAAAAAGGAAATTGTCAACTGTATTAAGATACTGAGAAAAAAGTTATAAATGTTTAATGCTTTCAGACAAAATATATCTTGACATTTATGAAGAAAGAAGTGATCAATATTCTTTAAGAACTTTCTCTGAGTCATGAAAATATTCATCTGTTTCACCTCCTTTTCCAAGGATGCCAATCCACATTTGTGCAGTAAGTATTTCTGATGTCTGTCCACTATGCTTGTAAGTGGTGGGTAGACCTGATAATATGCACTGTTTCAGAGGAAAAAGAACAAACAGGAAGACAAATAAGTTATCAAATGATTGGCTGAAATGTTCTAAACTGAAAGAGTGGGGCAAAACGTAACCGTGATGTAGTGAAACTTCATAGACTTATCAAATTTCACTTGTTTGCTTTTTGTTTATATATTAGTCTGAATACCTAAAATAGTAACAGCATGGAGGGTCATAACAATGATAAAACATATATTTATAAATAGTAACAGCATGGAGGGTCATAACAATGACAAAACATCTATTATTCAATTGGTTAAATACACCATGGCTTAGTGACCAAGTATTACATACTGAAATACATAACCTTTTATTTGGGCCTAATCCTACCAATAACTAGGTAAAGTGATGTGAATGAACTGTTCATGGTCTAATGTAAATGAGATAAATGCTGTCATACTTTGCATGCATGATGAATGCACTGCAATACTTTTTTCTCGAGTGGACCAGTCCCTTCATTAATATTCCACTAGAAGGTCAAACTGACTTGGTCATTCTGGATTCTGGAGCTACTTCAGTACCTCAGCTGATATAGTGTTGGAATCATAATAAAAGGGTAATGGGTTCAATACCCACCAAGAACAGCCCAGGTTGGATGCCTCACAGTGTCCTTGTGAAAGGTACCTAACTCCCATTTCCTCTGCATGATATAGCCAATAATGTTTTAAAAACAAACTCCCAGAAACCATCTTCACATTTATCAGCTGCTATGTAATGAAGGGGTGAATACAAACTAAAGTCAATAAAAAGGACACAAAAATCATCAGCCCTTTTACCAGGTGAAAGTCTTTTTTGTTTGGTACATGTTCAGCATCAAAAATGTGTAAGAGTAAGAAAATCATAATAAGTATCACCTACATAAAGTTGAAAATTACAGCTCATCCCTCTTTAATATTTAATTATGCCCAGGCAGTTATTGGGGAAATATGTCTTACCAGTATCTTTTCTAAATGCCTATGAAAGATTACTTAGTACTTTTTACTGTTTCTTTCTGGTGAAGAGTAGGTTTTATTTTATCACAAGGTTCATTATTTTTTTTATCATAGCTCTTGGGGTCCATTTCAACAATGATGCCATTTTACAACAGAACCTGGCCATTATGAGACCAATCGCTTGTCACAAAATGACACTGGCAGCACCTTGCCATTCTTTTTACTGTTTCTTTCAGGTGAAGAGTAGGTTTTATTTTATCACAAGGTTCATTACTTTTTTATCATAGCTCTTGGGGTCCATTTCAACAATGATGCCATTTTACAACAGAACCTGGCCATTATGAGACCAATCGCTTGTCACAAAATGACACTGGCAGCACCTTGCCATTCTGCAACTTCTACATGGTTATGAGATAGCCAACTGCCATTTTGCAACCGTATCTTGTCCTACAGTGTTGCCCTTGTTTTTTATTTGCATGAAAGAGCAATGCACCATTTCAAGACCTTTCCTGGTCATGAAATGGCAATGGGAAATTTAAAAACTGACAAATGATATCCTCACATTTAACTGTTTCTGCTGCTTCTGCTTCTGTCGATATAAATTTCTGTTGTGCATCTGTCACTTCACCTACCAACAGTGAAACCTTACTATAACACAATGGTTGGGGTCATTCAATTAGATGGACATGTCCAAATGGTCTGATTTTTTCCACAATAGGATGCATAAATCAGATATTGGGAGTTCTTAAAAAGAAACTTGTATTTATACTTGAGCAAAAACAGAGTACTGTTTGTGTGTGTGTGTGTGTGATTTGGATTTTTAACTTAACTTTAACAATTTTTCAGTCATATTGCTACAATGTCTGCAGTGTAGCAGTTTATAGTGATGTCTAGCACTGGGGCATCATGCCGCAGACATGTAGCATGATATCCCACCCAGTCACATTATCCTGACACCAGGGTGACCAGTCCTAACACTAACCTCTTAATGCTGAGTGCCAAGCGAGGCAGCTGTTAGTACCATTTTTGTAAGTCTTTGGTATGACTCGGCCAGGGAAGAGACTATTGTGTTTTATTATAATAGAAAATCCATCCACCCATACAACTTAAATGGTTCTGTTCCGAACTTCAACAACAGTAAAGGTGTAGACATAACTTCTGCATTACAAAGACAAGTTGTTTGTGTTTATCAGTGTTCTGATATTGCTGTCTGCATTTCTAACTAGAAAATGAAAAGGACCAAGATGCAATGGTGGTGAATAGTGGGGTGAATGTGGCAATGACCAAAACTGCTCTGAACAATTCAGGCAATACGTTTGTTTTAGTGGGTATGTAAGACGATTCATCGACCAGGTATAGGTGCTCTATTGTTTTCCTTTAAATATGTACTAGGTAAATTAACTGACTTTTAAATCTGGGTGAAAAACAGTTGTACATCATAACACTGTTTAGCACTTGGTTGTGTACATGACTAAGCAAACATTTGTTGGGTTTTGTTTTTCTTGGATTAAGGAAGGATTGTACACAGGATGCACTGAATTCAAACACAAATACTTAATGGCTCTATTGTTGATGGTTCAATAATAATTACATTAACAATAATGAACTTTTAAGAGAGCTAACATCTTTCAAATATAAGCCAGAAGCAGTGATAAACTACTTTTTTCTTCAAGAATACAACACACCTTGCCAAACTATTAAATCAAACTCTTATTTATTTTAGCACTAAAAGCTTTGTAGTACTTCAAGACATTGGTGAAATTACTGTATGCCACAACCTTGCTACATCCAAATTCATGTTAAACAATGGTACAGCAGGGTTTATCTGTATCTATCTAAGGAAATCTGTATGCCTACCCATCAATTTCTCTCGATCTATTTGTCTAACTACCAACTTGTCCTCATAATTTTAGTGCATAAATCCTAAAAATGTCAATATTTTTCAAATGAAGAAAGTATCTATATCTATGAACAAAATGTTTTATATCATATATTTACCGTAAAATAATGACATGGATCTGAAGCCAGCAAATGATAAAACGGTTAAAGTCACAAAATGACATTGAGTCATTGTGGGAATCAATAAAGTAAGAGAAAAATTGCTTGGAAATGAAACAGTCCAGTGCCATTTAAACACCAGGTATGGTTGCAAAATGAACTTTGTGTCGTGTCAGGACTTTGGCAAGTTTAAACAGGCACAAGGCCAATTTGAAACCGTGATTCATGCTGTGTAATACAGCAACCATGAAATTGATGAAAACTGGTACCCTGTTTTAAGATTGTAAGTTAATTCACAGTATTCTACATGTAACAGATTCAAGTTACAATATAAAGTGGAGATAACTCTAAATACACAGACCTGTCTATAAGAAATATGGTTATGCTCTCTACTGTAGAGGAACAAATTGCTGACCATCATCTCCCTTACTTCATCAGATTTGAAAAATGCAAGCTCAGGAAAGCTACAACAAATGAAAAATTAAATGCAAAGGTAGAAGAAATAAAAATGGACATGCAACAATACTAAGAAGAAATTAAAGAAACAATCAATGAAATTAATGGCTAGATCATACTATGCAAAACATATAAGGACCTAAAACACATTATGTGAAATGGTTGAGATGAAGCTCAGGTTAACATATCAAGTCCTGTCTTTCTCACTGTATAGCAGGTAATTTTTACAGTGCACAAATTTCAAGCTACAATCTTACAAAGAGGGGCTTTTTGTCAATCTTGCACTCTTATCCCTAAGATTTTATTATTGTTCTTCAAGAATACCAACCTGATCACATTATCATTAAGAAATAAATTCTGCTACCACCTGAATCCAACCATTCTTGAAAAAAAGAACATTGCATATATATATATATATATATATATATATATATATATGCCATATTTATGGCATGTTTTCGGACGGCAAAAAAAAATTACTTTTTTTGTTGTCCAAATACATATTAAATTCTTTAATTAGGTGTCAGAAAACAAACAGAGGAAGATAAATTTGTGCCCCCCCCCCCGTCCGTAATGACATGATGCCATGAAGTAAAACAAGTATTTTGTCTAACACCATGGAAAGGATAATGAATGAAAAACAGGCATTACTTGCCTATTTTGTCTATTTGATACATGTCCATCCACCAGAAAATGCAGCCATACATGTATTAGAGCCATGATTGTGTGCGTATTTTCCAAAAGAACCGCCATATTAGTAATTTTGCAATCCACAGCTTAACCCTCTACTAATCAGTGATCACTAAAATCTACCTTACAAACGCAAGCAAGCTTTTATGTCTGTGTAATTAACATATTAATACAAACTAAATTAAAAAGAATTGGAATTATAATTCTGAAGATATTTATGATAGAAACATTTTAGTATCGAGAGTAGAAATACCGGTACATGTATGATGGCTAATCTTAGAGCACCAAGGGTGAGAGGCTCCATATGGGTTGAGTGTTGTACGCACACCTAGGAAGGGTAAAAGTAACAAGCAAGTTGCATTATACGAGCTGTTAATATGTTGGTATTTTTTTAAATAAAGGTGATCTCTTTGTTGTGGTTCTCTCTTCTTTTTTTCTCACCTAGCCAAGGGTAGCTTCAAAATGAGTAGAGCCTGCAGACTCGAAACAATCGACTGCTCAAAGATTGTTTTGATGCATGTTGGAGATTTCAGGGTGTCTAGGTGATAATTGTTCATACTATAATTTGTGGGATTTCTTTGACAGGTGTGTTCGGAAATAAAAGGCAGCCATCTGGATTTCATTAAAAGAGCACACGATATACCGAACATGTTGCACCCACAATCAATATTTATCATCTAGAAAGAGGTTTATTACCTGTAGAACAATAACTACATTTAAACCGTGGTACATAATGCCTCAGGGATAAGGGGTTTGTTTTGTTTCACGATGCCAATGAATTTACTAATCCATACTGACTCTCTGACGTATTGTTTAATGATATAAAGCAGGGGTCATGGTTCAAATCAAAGCCATAACTGTCATACCTGCTTGAAGTGGTTTTGTGTGTAACAATGTCTACACTGACAACCAATCTATGGAAGTTCTTGATCACATTAAACAATTGGCGTCCAAATGAAGCAAACTTTGTATCAATTAAATTAACAGCAAACACACTGTGAATTTTACTTTAAAATGATGCAGCAGATCTTCTTTGATTGTATCCGAAAATATAAATTGTAGAAAAAATTATAGCGGAGCAACGTATGAAAAATTACAAAGCATTTAAATATTATATTTGCCCCAAAAAAAACGGTGTTCGAAAACAAACCATGTCCAGAAACATACCGTAAATACGGTATATATATATATATATATATATATATATATATATATATATATATATATATATATATATATATATATATAAAACCTCATCCATTAGATACCCTTACTTGGGCATGTGAGAAAGCTGCCAGTAGCTTTCCATGGGTCAGTGATTCTTCATGGGGTTTCCTGGGTTCTTCCTCCACTAAATATAACGTCCTCCATGTAGAGCATATCAAGTGCTGAGAAATGGCATTAAAGCCAACAAACAAATAAACTTACCCTTACCAACTGTCACAGAATAGTATAAATCCCTCTATTTATTAAATACATGTACTCCGGTTTCGTTTTTTGTGTACAACGATACCCGAGGGTGATTTATGTATATTGTACATTATTTTGAAATAGTGAGTTTGGTTCATCCCTGCCGCATGTGCAAAGTGCTCTCGATGGAAAAAACCAATTTACATCTAGCACGGCTACATCATATGTATATAAATGCCTCACCGTAAAGTGATATCTTCACATTACAGAACGTCTTGTCAGTAAGCAGTCTACTTAGGGACTTGCACATCTTCAACTGTAGAGGTATGTAATTTATTAATTTCTTATGTATATTATTTCTTTTGTATATTGTAAGTTACAGCTATTGTACCACCATGTTTATTTTTGCATGTTTTCAATGTAGATTTGGCTTGCGTAGTATTAACGGAAATATTTTCTATTCGTGTTTGTGACTTAGCAAGAGATTTATATTAGCAATATAAAGGTGCATTTTATTAAGAAACGTTTAGTACCATAGGAATCTTATCGGACACAGGTTCACTTCCAAACCTGTTCATTGTTTTGTAATGCTGTACCGATAACGTAATTTGTATAACTTAACGTATATAAGGTCATTACATTTTAGCCTATATGCCGTGTCATGAGTGATACATGGCGTTAAATGTCTTTTCAGCTGACCAGAGTGACCAGAGTGATTCATGGTGATCGTGGTCGACGTGGTACCAGCTAAAGAGCTAACCATAAAAGTTAACCATAGCAGCCGTAAGAGCTGAGTGAACAGTGTTGCTGGTCGAGTAGCAGGTGATTGGGCGTTGCAGACCGGATTGGTGGGCGCTGATTGCTTGATTGACCAAGGAATTGAATGGTGTTCGGTGACTACCTATAATGATGCTTGATTGACCGGTGTGACTGGTAGCCAAGTGTGATTTTGACAGAGTATTTTTGTGTTACTCCATGCATGTAATCTTTTAGCCGTGGGCTAGTTTTGGGGTTTTGTTATACCCATTGTTTTGGGAGTGTAAAGATATTTCTGTATGATATCTGCCCAATCAATTCATCATTTTACTATTTGAGTAAAAAAATATCTCATTTTTCACTAGTTAAGTGAATACATCATTTTTACTATTGAGTAAAACACCCATTCTTTTCATCGTGTGAAACTGCTGTGATTTGTTCACATTCGTCCTTGTACTGAGTAAGGTCATTCATTTGTATTTATATTTGTTGCAATTTTAGGTTCATGCATATTATGTTAATTTGTCCAATATTTGGATCTTACACATGCACGTATTAATCAATATTCTTTCTCATTCAAATCATACATCAATAAACATTGTATTTGTATCACCACCAAAAGTGTTCTGTTGTAAATCTGAAATCCCAACTCGGTTATCTTGTTACACCAACACTAGATGCCTATGCATCAAATGGATATTGCCAGTTTAAACAGAGAGGTAGATAAATGATGCTTGCATTTGTAGGGAGATGTGGGAAGGTTTACTGTGATCAGATACATATTCTCAGAGAACCAGAATTTGCTAAACAAATTTATCTTCTCCAATGAGTACATTCCCAATCACATCAACATTAGGAGAACTGGTAATAGGAAAAGAAAACATAAGCCTCCAACCTATACCAAATGCACCTTTAAAATGAAGAATGGCCAGGTTTCCCATATGAAGGATAAATAAAAAGGCAGCACAAATGATGGCTAATTAACATGTGATATCATTAAATTTATGAGATAAATGAATGTCATTTTCTTACCAAGAAATATTCTGGGATACAGCCAGTGGACCCACCAAATTCAGTTCTCATCTTTGCTAAATCTTGGACATAGAAACTTGAGAAAGTTGACTGTGCATGCCAGCTGATAGTTTCTAAAATGTTTCAAATCTAAATGTTGTGTTCAAACGTATGGCTCACATAAACTGTTTGAATCTCTTGACATTTTCATGAGTATCTGGTCATGCAAAACCCAGAGTACATCATGTGTATATTACCCACTTTTGCCACAATGCTACTACTTGCAGAGTTATATCTTCTTTTCAAGCTTTCACTGGATGATATAGACATTGCTGGGCCCCATTACACTTCTCTATATGTTTCAAGTAGTACTTGAAAACAATGACAGGGTCTTGCATTGCCATCTCATTAGACATATCTTGAGGACAGGAAAAAGATTACCGCCTCTTTGTTGCCTTCTGATGGCAAATAATTCTTAGCTATGAAGTCTAGTTGTGCCATTAGGACCACAGAACCATCTGACCTGACCTGGGAATAGTGCAGATCCATCGAATGTGGATGCAACTCAATCACCCTGCATGACAATGATTGGGCTATAAAAAAATTGTTTCAATTAAATACCTTCCCCAACTAGAAATAATTCACAACAAAAATTAGTATGCTAACACACATGGGATGAGATATTAAAATAGACACTTCTACAAAAACATGTACCAAAACAAAATGCAGTTCGAGTAGAAAAAATTCTTGATCAAGGTAATTCCACTTTACAAAGACCATGCACATAAAAAAGTAAAATGCTATGTTAACACATTCATTAGGATGACAGTGCACATGGGCAAAGTATCTGTTGGTTGGACCAAGTGCAGCTTAGAATTCTAAAATCTTCTGGTTCAGCCTATGGGAGGATAAATTCTCATCATATGGTTGGGGTATTTTCCATCCTGAAAAGAGTAACAGCAACTGGTGTGTATTACATATATTAAAATTCTGTCAGTGGTAGCAAATATTGTAAGAGTTACAATACAGTAGCATAAATGGCCATGATGTTGTATACGTTCCCAATTATTTTGTAATCAGCTGGGGTATCACATTGCTGACGTAACTGAATCCACTGGTTTTACATACAGAACATCTGTTTTCAGAATTCAGTTGTCAATGGTGAAACTAAATGTACGGGTGGATCAGGTGAATTCAATTTTATCTGACTCTGTTATCCAATTGATTGTTGGGTTGAATAAGTTTTCAAACAAAGTTGCTCTAAAGAACTGAAATTCACTCCCTTTTGGAAATCAACTCCTTGAGTTCACCAATAAATGACTTAAAAGGGACTAAGATCATTCCTGCATTTCACATATTTGAACTTACCCTGTGTTTCTGGAAGATGTCATCCAGATACAATGCAGGTGCCATTGTCAAATTTGGCAAAACAGACTGACACTGTAGTTGATGATTTTTGTGAAAGCCCATGGACTGAAGTCAAGATCAATTGGGAGTGCAAGAAAGCAATACATTTTTCTTTGATAGGTTAACCAAAGGAACTTGGTTGAAGCCTGGTAAATATGGACATGAAAAAATTTGGTTCAGTTTAGACTGACTACAGATTTGTCACTTTTATGGAAAGCTTGACCATTTTGAACTTCAGCACAGCAATGTCTTTGTTAAGCCAACTGAGGTATATGACTAACTTGAGTTTTCCATATGCTTTGGGCACAAAAAAAACTAAAGCAAAATCTCCACTGCCTGCTTGCTGAGTAATAACCAGATCACCTTCTGCAAAATCTCAGTTTTCCAAACCTGACAGTACATCTGTCATGAAAGGGGTGGGTGTGGGAAGGGGAGGAGAGCTAGATAAATGAAATATGAAGCCATTCTGAAACAATTTGGATTGTGTATTCATCTTGTGAAAATAGTTTGATCCAATACTGGTGAAAAGGAAGAAGTCTGGCACCAACCAGTAGGATGTCTGCTGATGGTTGGGGTGGTGAGTCAATTCAGCCTGAATGCTGGTGAAGGTGGCAAGGTAAGTTGGAGAGGCACATCCTGTTCTGCCAGTCTCAGCACCTCCTCTATTTGACTGCCAAATTGCACATGAGTGACAATCAGCAAAGACAGACCTCTCGTCTTATTACATCTAAATTAGCTGTCAGGGCATTAGTCACAGAATGGTGTGCAGCCCTGTTGATGACCTCTGAAATCTTGGCTGAAAACTCCATGCAAGAACACTGCCTGATTTTTTTGGGTAGACCTAACACTGAAGATGTTTCCACAAGGTTAAACATGAGCTTAAAAATGACATAAAAAACATTGTTATTGCCTTGTAAAACCATGGATTCATCATATTCACAAATGCTGTGTTTTTATCTACTGTCAGAAAATCAGTGGTAAATATGTTCAAAAGTGTTCAAAAGCAGCACAATGAAAACATCACTGGTAGCTGGCTGAAGAATTGCCTGGATCCTGGATCTCATCTGACAGATGGCCAGATATTTTCTTTATCTTTGCCAACTGTGGCAGTTGACAAAATGAAGGATGTTCATCCTCATCTTCCAAGTGAAGCCTTATTACACAACTGGCGGTCATGTGCATTTGGAAGTCAGCAATATGCAATATATTTCATTGACAGCTACTTCAAAATGGATGATACCTGATCCACTGTGGGATCTCAGCATGCTAAATCATTGATGTTATCCCCACCCACAGTATAAAGATTATCTTCATCAGGCACTACTTTCATGTCTGCCTAGAACATCCCCCAAGGCATGGATGAGGCATTGCCACTGTCTGAAAATATCGCTTATCTGTCCAACAGATATGCTGTAAGCAAAATGACTTGTTGATTGAATCAGCAGCCAGGCAAATGGCATGGTTTGTTTTGCTGGAATGGATGCAGTAAAGTGTGCTGGATAGCTGGCTGGAGGGTCAGCTCAGTTGCACATCTGCTGGCTATATGGTTGACTCTGGAACTGCCTGAGCAGAATATGTGGCAAAGCAGACCAATGGGTGAAACTATCCAATCATGGTTTCACATACCACAGAACTGTTGCCCAGTATGCAGCACAGCTTGCTGAAGTAATGGATTTCTGCTCAGCATGAAATGATATCAATATGAATTATCAAGATGCAACAAATACACCAACTGCCAAAACATACAAAAGGCCATATTCAGACATGCAAGGGAACTCATGCCACTTGGTTGCTTAAATAAGGGAGACACCCCCATGAACTTCAAACCATCCCTTGAGTTTGTGATGAACACAGATAAAACTTTGTACCAGGACAGCAACTGCATTTTCATTTCCTGAACCAGTCAACTATTAGCATCTGGGACAAATGTAGAGCTGGCAAATCCACAAGTATTTGTTCCTATTGATAATACTTTATGTAGGCAGGGGAAATCATCATTACATCCACTCAATATGTTAGCAATCGATGGTTGTTTCTGCATGAAGGCTCAAGTTGTTGCAAACTTTTAGGCTTTTGGATTAAAATTATTCAGATATTCAAGGATTTCTGCATGTCTTGCAGTACTCTGTAGTTAGTTTTGAGCAAAATCTTAACCAGGTAAACATCCAGTTGATTGGTAGGGGTGGTAAGGGGAGGTAATGGGTAAGAGTTTGTTCTCCTGTATATATATATATATATATATATATATATATATATATATATATACATATATATATATATGATGGAAAAGAAACATTTTGAACGGATCTTATTGGGAGAACTGGATTTAGGAGGTAGTGGAATTTATTTTCTAAATGTTAATAAGATCATTAACCGTATTAAAAGAAGAAATTTAAGTTGATAAACTATGAAAAATTCACACTATATTGATCCAAATTAAAAATAATGGTGCCAAAACGTGTAATACATACATTAATGAGCTATACTATACAGGCCTTCTGGAAGGATAGTTTGAATTGAAGCTAATTTTCTTGGATATCAAAAGGCAATGTAGGTTGCTGTTGATCATACCCATGGCAAAAGCTTTAACTGGTAAACATCCAAAAATGATGGACAGCCACTTAACTCTAGTAAGGGGAGGTAATGAGGAAGAATTTCTTTCTCTGTAAGTTACAAAGATGGGAGAGACAAATTTTGTTTTTCTTGAAGGGCTGGATTCAAGAAGCAGTGGAGCTTATTTCTGGCCATCAATATAATCAGGGAATGTATTCATCATGGAATCAATCATTCCACAATTTTATTGCTCTAATTCATTTTCATTAATCAAATTTTTTAAAAAGGCTTCAAAATTTGTAAAAATGAAACTTAGATATGGTGAATATCTTTCAAAATTACAGAATACTGTATGGGTTTCAAATCAAAAATAGCCTAAACAGCTAAAATAACATAAAAACAGCTTTTGGCAATTAACAAATAAAATGAATAATTAAAGGAAGAAAAAGACTTGAATGTACTCTTAATATGAAGTATATTTCTTGGAAATACATTTGATTCTATTTGCATAACTGTACCATTAAATACCGACCTATTTTTTATTTTCAGCCATCTCACCAGCAAATCATCTTCTATAGAATTAAAAAATTTTGTTGTTTTAATTTGCAAACCTAATTTAACACCATTGATGAGTCTATACTTAACATTTTACCAAAACTGGAAAAAAAAAATATACAAAAAACTGGAAAAAAAAAATATACAAAAGTTAAAGTGAAGATAATTTGTACATTTTTTATATACACATAGATGTACAGGTTCTCGAGTTTATTCAGCAAGGACTTTGATAAACAAGCAGCTGAGAAGTAATTACATAACAAATGTCAATTGACTTGCAGTTCAATGAGATTACCAATAAACAATAACTAGCTGACAGTTACTGACATACATTTCAAGCCTTTACTTTAGGCACTTTCTCTGAAGTTAAATCTTGTTTAGATTATGAAGACTAATATTTCTCCCCAATTCACAGCAACAAAACAATTTAGAACCATGTTCATTTCCATTTGTCAGCTGGAAGCAATTTGCTGTATTACTATTTACAAATGAGCATGTTTGTAGTCTGTATTTCAAGTTCATGTATTTTAGCTCGGAAATACAAAATTTCAAATCAAGAATATTTTTACATACATCTGTATTTCCAAAAATATACCTGTTACTTATTTAAAAAAAACACACTTAGATATACAAAGAATAAAAAGATATATAAATATATGTACACATGAGATATCAAATGATAGTAGAAATAAAATGGAGGAGGCAATTCAGAGAAAGATATATTCCTCTTTCCGAAAATAGATATATTTTTAAAAAATGATCACAGAAGAGTTAAGATATTACTAAAATCATACTCTAAATTTAAATCTACCTTAGACAACATGAACTAAAAATTTAAAATAAAATTTTTATGAGAACCTTATGCCATATTTAACAAAATATGGAATCCTTATGTATTTAAAGTGACACTTCAAACAGTTATTTAAAAAGCCTTTCTTAAATGTCTGATCTACAGTCAGAGAAACCATAACAATTTATTTTTAACTATCAAGTATGTAATGGAAAGCACTCTCATACTCAGCTGACCTTGACCTTTGACCCTGATATTATTGTTTTATCTTAAATGCCTGGATGTGGTATTCAACAAATGCAACATGATTTTGTACCATGATACTGTGTAGAATAATACTTATGCTGAAATCATTTTTTGCTTTAGATATCAGTAACCTTGACCTTTCATGAGCCGATCTAATAAAATAAATATCATTCTGCCTGACCTTAAGGAAACTACTTTGGTAATGATATAAGACTCACTCAAGCTAGCACATGCAGACCAATTTTCCATTTCAAGTCTACTGACCTTGATCTCTAGAATCCACTGTAACCATAGCAACCATAGTAATAACTTACACCTAACATTCTTAGCAATAACAAAACATATCAAAGTGACCTACATGAACTGTGGCCAACAGTCATATAGCATAATTAAAAACAAGCCTCTGTTTCAGTGTAAACCTTTATCAAAATTATATGAATAACTCAAATAATAAAAAAAAAATCAAAATTCAGTCACCCATGAGAATGGGATATGAACAAGCAAAATATAAAATTTATATTTCATGCCAAGGAGAGAAGAACTATGAAATGATAACATGTGTACATATATGTACATATATCCATGTGGAATAGAATTATGGGAAAGATATTGTGATTTTCAAAGCTGAAGATAAAATTAAAGATTTTGTTCCAAGAAAATTATGAAGTTTCTGAGCAGATTACCAACAGACCATTTGTCAGTTAGCAGCTGGATAAAAAAATTTTCAGAAGACCCAACTCTCCTTTCTAACAAAATGGAACACACATATTCTTAAAGCAACTTAATGCTTGAAAATGACAAATCACTTATTAAATAGTTGCATCAGAGTAATTTAATATACTCCAATTAAAAACACAACAACACATACACATCAGAAGGACAAAAGTACAAAAGTTTTGAATCTACCCAACAAATCAAACAGCTTCAAATATTGCAAGCAACACTAGTCATATTGCATTTCCCATAATTCTATTCTGCAACACATGAGGAAGGCAAGTTGACAACATGAAATCTGCCTCAGAACCTGTCTATATGAGATGTCTGGGTTTATTTTGGCATATATAAATAACACATCGACCATCAGGTTACGCAGTTGGTTGGACTGAAAAAATTCTATCCGAGGATAGCTGCAATAGAATAGATATGATATGAACATTGTAACCATCTTGAGATACAATATGAACACTGAAACCAACCTGATATTTGGTATGAACATAGCAACATCATTTTTTGCATAACTTGAGATATATGAACACTGTAACAAACTTGGCATATGACATGAACACTGTAACCATCTTGATAAGATATGAACATAATAACAAACTTGAGATATGATATGAACATTGAAACCATCTTGACATATGATATGAACATTGAAACCACCTGAGATGTGGTGTGAACATAGAAACAGCATTTTAGTATTATGACAGACACTTGAGTAGTATGCACTATTAACTCTTCTTTGCGAAAAATAAGTTTGAGCAGATCAATATTACCTCTGTAAACTTTATGTAACCTGTGACCTTGTTCTTTGACCTCCAGACCATTACATCACTTACAATCTTCCTTGCTCATTATCCAAATTGTCCAAGAACTTGCATATATTCCATGTCTGGTCAAAACTGGATCACAAATATGGATTCCAGTGTGGTACCAAGGTCAGACAATCTGATGCAAGATTACATTATTAATCTGCATCATCTCATGCATTATGAAACCCATCTAAAATATTGATGATATAAGCCCATAAATACGGCTTCCAGGCTGGTAACAAGAATTGGTCCAAGATCCTGATGATTTAAGCATATATTCCAAGTCTGATCACAATCAGATCAGAAATATGACCTCCAAATCAGTCAATTAAATCAGATCACCTTATTCGCATGCAGCCTGCTCATTATCAAACTCTGACACAAGCATGTGTATCTTCCATGCGTGATCAAAACTGGCTCAAAAATAAGCAACTGTTGACAGAAAGACAATGCATGATGCACAATTCATGATACAAAAACACAAGACAAACAGATGTGGACTATACCATAAACTCACTTGTCCTTATGTGATACTGTGCCTGCTTTTAACAACAATCAAGCATGTAACTGACTAAGATATCTCTTGAGAGGTCTTTAGCCTCCACAGTCACTGAGAAAATGGCACAGATCTAATCAAATCCTACTGGATATATTCCTCATAAGATGAGTCCAAATGCAAACAACACAGACCCTATCTACCATCACATAATGCTCTACCATCTTGTAATGGATCAGCATATCTGTTGTGACTGTCTGATTAGTCCTAACTAACTGCAAATACCAAGATCTACTGGTGCATTATCTGATGTGAAATCTGGGTCTATGCAGCAGGATCAGATTTAAAAGCAAGTACATACAGCATGATGTTAAGCATATTACCTGATTATTTATTTTATTTATGTTGAGTGGTCACCTGTGTGATTATTTTTTTATTTATGTTGGTTGGTCTAAATATTGTTTACCTACATTTTTGATAGTTCATACAGATGCCAAGGTGGCGAGTCGTCATTACTCAATAAAATTGTAAATTTTTACAAGAAATATGATACCGCTATACAAAAAGAATATCTGTTAGTTAATATGACCTCATTATCACAATGACATTTTATGTCATCTCAATGCATCAGCCAATCAAACCACTTTTCTAAATTCTGGGAAAGCCTCATTCTGGCATTACAAAGAAAACATAAATTTTTGGTCATTTTTTTTTTCCAGCACCAAATAGATCTCCTTTAAGTGACTGAACAGAACCCCAACTTTGTATATTGTGCCAAGTAATAGCTGGATATACTGCTCCAAATAATAACCTGATACATCACACTAGGTACTAACCTGATATACTGTGCTGTGTGGAAACCTTACACACTGTGCAAAGTAATAATCCAGTACACTGTGCCAAGTAATAACCCAATACACTGCACTAAACAATAACCTGAAACACTGCACCAAGTAATAACCTGAAAAATGCATCAAATAATAACCTGATACAATGCATTCAGTAATAACCAGATATTACAGTGCACCAAGTAATAACCTGATGCACTGTGCCAAGTAATAACTTTTACATTACATCATGTAATAACCTGATACAATGCACCAAGTAATAACCTGATACATTGTGCCAAGCGATAACATAATATACTGCCCCAAGAAATAATCCCAAATACTGTGCCAAGTAATAACCTAATACATCGTGCTGTGTAATAGCCTGATACATTGCACCAAGTAATAACCAGACTTACAGCACTGAGTAATAACCTGATACTGCAGAGAAATAAGTTCAAACAATGCACTGAGTAACAACTTGATATGCTGCACAGAGTAATAATTTCGTACAATGCACTGAGTAACAACCTGATACAATGTAGAGAGTAATAACTTCATACAATGCAATGAGTAACAACCTGGCACACTGGTGAGAGAGTAATAACTTCATACAATGCACTGAGTAACAACCTGGCACACTGCAGAGAGTAATAACTTCATACAATGCACTGAGCAACAACTTGACATACTGCACAGAATAATAACTCCATACAATGCACTGAGCAATAACCTGACACACTGCACAGAGTAATAACTTTATTCAATGCACTGAGTAACAACCTGGTATACTGCAGAGTAACAACTCCATACACTGCACTGAGTAACAACCTGATATGCTGCACAGAGTAACAACTTCATACGATGCGCTGAATAACAACCTGATACACTGCACACAGTAATAACTTCAAACAGTGCACTGAGTAACAATGCATCAAGTAATAACCTAATGCACATAAAATAAAATAACCTGATAAGCAGCGCCAATAAGTTGATACCGTGTGCCAAGTAATAACCTGACACAATGTACCAAGTAATATTCAGAGCCTACTCACGTTCTGATGACATCCTGTTTGATGGTCAGTCTCAACTCATTGTCCTGGAAAAACCTGTTCCAAGGGCTCTGAAAATGAGCACAACATGGTATGACAACAAGCTGATAAGCAAACTAGTAACGTGTCTAAAGAATATGGATGCCACTTCAAATATTTGGGAATAATGAGACCAGAATCAACAGATTTCATTGTTATGGCTGAAGTATTCATTCTGAACCAAAATTACTGCACAGAAACAAATCTTTTTATTAGATTTACCATGATCTTTGATCTTTAGATCTCAGAATCTATGTTTCTTGATTAAAACAAGTGCAAGCAATGCTTGAAATTTGACCAGGGAGCTTACTCTAGAATATAAATTATTCTGCAACACCCTATTTTTCCTGACCCATCTGGACTGCTGACCTTCTGACCCCGAAATCAATTAGCCTCTTCTGTACCTTAAATGCAACTCCACAAACTTTGATAAAGAAACTCTGGTCAAGAGTCAAGAGACAGAGACTAGAACTAAAGTCATTTTGCAAAAGTCAATTTTCTTATTTCAGTCAGACACCATCTTTGACTATTTTAAGCCAAAATTAACAATGTTCCTTCTTACCTAATGTATTGTACTAATGTACTGTTAAATTACACACACAAATACACACACACACACACGTTCAAGTCATCCACAGGTTTTTGTGATGGTACATGCACATTGTTGGAAGCTGAAATGTTTGTGCCAAAAACCTTTCCATTCTTTCTGTGACAATGATCTTGACTTTTGTCCTTTCAACCCTGATATGGATAGGCCTCTTCTGTACTCCAGGAGCAAGCCACAATGACTTTTCTAGGTCTGTGATACAAGACTTATGTTGTTTTGTGATGACCACTTCAGTCACATTGACATTGTCCTTTAAGCTCTTCATCCCAAAATCAACTGGTTTCTTTCCTACCCAAGGGGCAAGCCATCCATAAAGTTTGGTAATGATAGACAATGGAGAACTCAAATTATTGCACAGAAACAGAATAGGGAACAAACTAATGGATGGATGGGCAGATAGACAAGATTATAACATAATACATTCCACCTTATTGTGTGCTTATAAAAAAAAAATCAAACCTAACAGGATAAGTTGTTTTTATTCAGCCCTACACCATATTTGGTTTAAATCCATTAAGTGCTACAAACATTATTCAGTGTAAATGAAATTGGTAATGCAAGCAAAACCTTAAAATTGAAACTGGATTTACAATTTTATGAATAAAGGGAATATCAAATCAGATGCAACAAAATGATGGAATTTAAGAAACTATCTATGGTTGCTATATAATGATACACTAAATTAAACAAAATGGCAAACACTATCAGCAAATATTTTTCTCTCAGTTTTGACAATTTTAAGACATGCTATTACTTTACCTTCCTCTATTCTGGCTCATGATTAGTAACCTAGTGTAGGTAACTGACATGACAAAGTCCATACTGCGTATGGATATAACAAGCGTTATTATGTACCAAGTTCTTATTCCTAAGAAAATGCATCCAATGGGATGATTCATTACACCATTTACCATATATATTGGGACACGATAAAATAAAAAAATTTTCCTGTCCCAAAACTTATGGTGAAGCTTTTTTCTCCTAGGTCATATGTCCCAAGACTGAAGAAAGGAAATAAATTTGTATTGCATTTGTGCTTCCCCCATCCCAGTGAATGTTGCAATATAATAGATAAATAAAACATCTGACAAAAAAAAAGAAAGAAACTAACCTTGTATTGTTATCATTTATTCCTTTTATTTCAACATGAGCATTAAAGAATAAAATATATCCACGAAATCCATATACGTAGTGTAGGCTTCCATACTGTAGCATGTATCGCTTATGTCCAATAACACATGCCACGTTGTTCATTGACGTGAACACTGAGAAACAAATTGTGTGTGGTTGTGCTCAAAGGTTTGAATATGTTATCGGACTGAAAACTGGATCCAACAAAATCGCAAACAAGAGAGAAATAATCAACTGATATCTTGAAGACAACTGTCATTCACACACGACACGGTGTTAGGTTCAAAATAATCAAGACTGAATTATATTCCAGGTCTACTGTATAACACTATCTCGCAAATAAAAATCATTATTTGAAAACAATTCACTTGAGTGTAAGTGACAATCTTTCCGCCAGCACGGGTTACAAAAGTATCATTACTATTTATCCACTGACATCAATGTTCCTTTGTACTAATTCTAACTACAGATGCCAAGCACACAGAAGCCCGGGTGGTGAATAAACACAACTGGTAGCAAGCAGGAAACTCCTTCTTTGAACCTACCGACAGGACATCAAAGACAAAGGTTATTTTTATTACAAAGCAAGCGGACTTTGGTTACTTTTTTTTTGTAAAGGATATCAATACAAAGGTTATTTTATTGCAAAGCAAGCCGACATGGGAAGCAGACTACAGATTCTTTTAAGTGAGCCAATTTTTTATATTTTTGTTGGATATACAAAGATGGCAGAGATATGGAAGCAAACTTTAGTTCCTTTTCGCCATTATTCACGTTAATTTTGAAAATAAATTGAAACAAAGGAACAAATTTTAAAGTGACGCAATATGGTTCTTTGTGTACGGATGTTGATGACTCAGCATTGCCCAGAATATTTGGAGAAAATAAAATCGTTTGATGAATTCGTGAAGGCCAGAAGAGAAGCAGATGAGTTTGGAAACGAGACAGAAATAATCAACTGACATTCATGCAAGACATGGTGTTAGGTTCAAAATAACCAAGATTGAATTATATCCTTGTCTACTGTATGACAGTATCTCGCAAATAAAAATCATTATTTGAAAACACATTCACATGAGTGCAAGTGACAATCTTTTCGCCAGCACGGGTTACAAAAGTATCATTACTATTTACCCACATACATCAATGCTCCTTTGTATTAATCATAACTACAGATGCCAAACACATAGAAGCCCGAGTGGTGAATAAACACAACTGGCAGTGAGCAGTAAACTCCTTTTTTGAACTTACTAATAGGACATCAAAGACAAAGGTTGTTTTTGTTATAAAGCAAGCCAATCTCGGAAGTCGACTTTGGACACTCTGAAGCCGGGGTTTTTTTTGTGAAGGATATCAATACAAAGGTTATTTTATTGCAAAGCAAACTGAGCTTGGAAGCCGACTATGAATTCTTTTAAGTGTGCCGATTTTTTTATTTTTCTGAACCAAGATGGCCGAGATATGAAAGCTAATTTTGGTTCCTTTTCACTGGTATTAACAGGAATTTTGAAAATGAAATTCTAGTGAACTTTGATCGCATTCCTTGATGGACTGATGATAAGATGGTGGTCAAAAGTGTGAGAATTAGCAGACTGGTGCAGATTTGAAAAAGTCTGACTTTAGTCCTTGCAGTTTCCGCTTCAGGTGATGTGTTGCCTCTAACAATGTTTCACGGTATGAGAAAGCTATAAAAAAAATGTACCAAAAGAATGGATTGTACGTGTGCAGGAGAAGGGTTGTGTTGATGAGATGCTGCTGCAGTGGATTAAACAGTTTAATCTCAAGAACAGTTTTATGGTTTTTAAAATAAAATGTCAGTTGGTGTGCATTTTCTGACATGTAATTTCTAATGATTTAAAAGGTGTCCCACAACTTACGACTCGAAAAAAACAATGTATCCCAGAAGATACAGTGCACAAAAAAATTACTTTTAAAATTAATTTATGGTGTCCCAACAAATACAGTGTCCCAACATATATGGTAAATACGGTATGCTTTAATTGTTGGACATTGTCAAGCATTTGTTTTGTGCCGTTAAGCAGATGTAGGACCATAAACGTTTCTTGCTACATAATATGATGTTACAGCAGGTCCATTATACAATGTTAATGCAGGCAGCAGCATGTAAAATCACATTATGTTACACTACCTATTAATATGCCATTAAGCCATAAAATAATTAGAATAAGACCTCTTCAAACATAATGTATTCAATTTCATTTTGTGAATAGAAATTTGAATACAATTTATTAAATGGAGGAGGGGGTTACATAATAAATAAAACCTTTTTTTTAAATTTGTATCAAATTTCATGGTTTAATTAAAAATGCATATTCACGGGTAGTTAGTTAAGTGGATTTGTCATTTTCTTAATGAAAAAAAAGCCATGATAAAAAACTGAGTGGGCATGTATATTCACTTCAGTGCATTTCCAAGCAAGCAGATTAAATCCATACACTTCAGTGCATTTCCAAGCAAACAGGCTAAATCCATACACTTCAGTATATTTCCAAACAAACAGGCTAAATCCATATACTTCTGTGCATTTCCAAGCAAACAGGCTAAATCCATACACTTCAGTGCATTTCCAAGCAAACAGACTAAATCCATACACTTCAGTGCATTTCCAAGCAAACAGGCTAAATCCATACACTTCAGTGCATTTCCAAGCAAATCCATACAGTAATAATTGGAATGACTAGGTAAGGTATTCATTACTAGTTGTTCAAGTCAATGAATGCAAAGTGGATTATTTTCACACATGACTGTAACACACCAGGTCATAGACACTATAATGGACTTAAGAAAATGGGACTGTTGATTGTTTAAACAGCAGCTAGTTATTTACAATAATTATATTCTTCAGCCTTAAAATTTGGCTCTTTTTAGCTGGAGGTTCATCCATTGTTATTAAGGTTCTAGGTGTTAACATTATTAGTGCTCAGTCGTAATATCGAACGTAAAGATGGTTTTGACTCGGCTTCAGGAAAATATGAAAAATCTATACATGTGTATTGCATATCTAACAATTAATGAAATAAAAAGAAACAATTATCTCGTCCAGAAACAGAACCATTTACTCAGAGACAAAAGTCAACGGCTTCATTCAAAGAAGACATACAGGGATTAACTCTGTAAACAAAGTGTGTAACATGGTCGCATCAACTTGAATAGACAACAGCTTTGTAATTGGGATGTAATCACTTAACATCAGGGGCAAAAACAAACAACATCACAAGTCTTGAACACTATCAATCAAATTCCGCAAACGATTATCTCATGCACGTTTAATAGACAATCACCTTATTCACCCTCTGGCAATACAGATTAACTCCAAATTCAAACAATATACACGACCACTACATCAGTTTCGGCACTGCAATGGCAATTTGTGACATTTACATTAGCCTGGTTTACAGACTGTTGCATCTATCACCGGCAGCTATAATCCATTTTTTAAAATTATTCCTTTAATGTTTGTTTTTTATCAGAATGGTTACTAATCAAGTGGTCTTTGTAACAATTTATTACATATAGGTCAGTGGTGTCTTATGTCTTTGCGATATGGTCATTCATAGGGATGCTGGGTCCCACTCATATATATGATCTACGATAAGTTCGGGAAGCAGGCTAAGTGCTGGAATAATTAGTCTGGCTCCCTGCTTTGTGTCCTCCCTTCATTGCTCTCCCCTATACGAATAGCGGAGAACAACACAGGGAACATACGAAGCAGGAAACCAGACCATGGAATAATCTACATGTACTTTAGTCTGGTTTACAACAAAAACTATAAAACACTATAAGCATACACTATAAGCATACATGAAAAATTTCAGATATCGGTTGCCAGCCTATTTATTATTTTTTTTATTTAGAACGGTATGAGCAGTTGTTGTTACAGGGATTAAATAAAGGTCGGTGGAGTTTATCCTCGTTTTTGTGATGTTGTCGTGCATAGTAGTGTCGAAATGCATATTTTGCCAAGACATCGCCATCACTGGTCATGTTCAACAGGTGGTCGCTCACAATTGAGCATTTATATAATAAAATCGATCTGTGCATTACAATTGTGGTTGGAAATTACAGGTGGTCGCTCATAACAGTTTTTACTGTATATGAAATTAAGATCAAACACTTATTCACATCAATTCTTCTTTGCAGTGAAAACTGCTGCCAAAAAATTTAAATCCTCATGAAAGCATGTATGATTTTATCCATCCTTGCTTAATCCCAATGATCAACAAGACTGCATGTAAAACACTAGAATTCTTGCTTGAAGCACAGTTCCTAATAGACACTATGTATATAAGCTAATAAAAACTGAGTACTCAAGCACACATTTCACTCTTTTCTGGACAAAGCCAATGAATCAACATTATGTCAATCAAGTCTGCTGGTTCACACAAATGTTTCTCAGGTAAAGAATCCTGAAATTGATGAATTAAATAAGACCAGCAATCTCAGAGTCACAGGCAATTAGGTCATCTTTCAGACATTTTCACACTAGCCGTAATTATATATTCAGCATGACTGATGAGGTTTAAAGGTCCGCTTATATATATAGTACACTGATCTTTATTAGTGACAACTTTGTTTTCCTTGTTTAGCATACCAATTGTGGGCATTTGATTTTAATTCTTCTATGTGGTCATTATTATTGTGTAAATTCTAATGGTTGAAAGTAGGCTTGTACATGAAGCAGGCTCAAACAATGGAGTGATTTCATTGTTTTTCAATTTAATTATAATCTTAGAATTTGATGGGCTCTAAACATAATAGCAAGGGGAAGCTGGTTGCATATTTTGTTCACCTGTGGAAACTGACAGGGATTTAAGTTGAATTCTTCAACTCTGAAGCCACTATGTTAATACCATGGTGCAGCTTTATGAATAGTGTTTTAAGATCACACAAATGTACTTTCACAATTAATTAGCTTGCGGCTGTTGGCTGTATCAGCACCTTTACAGGTGGTAGTTGTGTTTTAACCATGTAAGTGATCACTATTTGTTGACTGCACAGTTTCATTCATTTGTATTTTATGTTTTGCGTATCTGTAGAGGTTGATCCATAAAATTAAATCCTTACAGAAATGCAAACTTTGACTGACAAAACTATGAGTTTAAGTACCCATGAAAATGTCTTCTCTTGTATACCAAAACACAAAAATTGAGATAAAATAAAATGATACCACAGTAAATGTCCCCTCCCCAAAAAGTGTTTAGAACAAACTGTACTTGTTTTCCTGTAATTATAGCCTTGGAAGTATAAGAGAGAAAAAAAACCATAACATATTGCTTTCCATCAGGTTGCAAGTACTCTGCCAGAAGTTTTGCAATCCGACTTGTTTATAGTAAAATAAATGTTAAATATATCACTAATGTCATAAAGTACCAATAGTTACAGTATGTATTGAGATACCGTATAATCAGGAAAACTAACATTCATAGTAGTATAAAAATAGCCAGCACAAATGAAAATTTACCCAAATTTTCAAATTTCAAGTCCAGTGACCCTTGATCCATTGCTCACAGACTCAACTGGAAACTGCTCTTTGTCAAATGTAATGCAACAATGATTAAAAAAAACTGATTGCAGGAAACTTGAAGAACCCAAAATGAAATGCACAATTACTGTGATCCTGACCTTTGACCAATGAGCTTGTGAATAAACAAAGAGATACCTTTACCCAAGTGCAGACTAACTATTAAGTTTAATGAAATTGATTAAAAAACTTGACTTACCCAGCTGAAATCCCAAAATAATTCACAATGTTGGCTTTAATGACTTTGACCTTTCACATCTCAAATCAAAAAGAATAGGAAACAGTCCCAGTTCAACTGTAGTCTATGCATGAAATCTGATGAAAATTAGACCAAGGAATCTTGACTTATTGTGCAGAAAGAAAAATCAAATATTCAGCGCCAGTGGCCTTAACAGTGGACCGAGCAGCCCCAAAATCGATAAGCTTCTGCCTCTAACTGATGCATAAAGCACACAAATTAGCTAGCTTTGGTACACATATTAGATGTCAGCTTGGCACCATTTTCATTTAAGACAAAGTAGACATCATTAGAAGTCTTTGGTTAAAGCTCTGTTCCATAATGAGTATCCATTTAGGGTGAGTTGTGACAGCAAGATTTTTATGACAATTGTCATGGTAGCCATATTATTTGTATGACTGGCACCAGTTTCATTTAGAACCAACTAGATATCATAAGAAGTCTGTTGGTAAAGAGTCCATGCTGATATAGTCATCCATTTGGTGAGGAGTAGAGATAACAATATTTTCAAGATATGACTTTCCAGTCAGGAGTGGCAGTACTAGCATGATTTACAAGACAGTTGCTGTGGAGGCCATATTAGACATCAGATCAGAACCACTTTCATTCCAACTAGACATCATTAAGTCTTCTGTTGAAACTCCATGGTAATATGACTTTCTGTTGAAACCCCATGGTAATATGACTTTCTGTTGAAACCCCATGGTAATGTGACTTTCTGTTCAAGAGCTGTGATAAGATATTCAAGATGGCCAAGGTGGTAGCCATGTTGGACATCAGAATGGCACCATTTTAATCCAGGACAAACAAGACATCATAAGAAGTCTTTCAGTGAAAACCCCATTTTGATATGACCATTTATTCAGGATGAGAAGTGATCAAGATTTTCAAGAAGGTTGCTGTGGTGGCCATAAAGGACACTGACTGGCACTAATTTCATGTAGGACCAACTGAACATGATTAGAAGTCTTTTAATGAAAACCGGATGCTGATATGACGATCCATTCAGCAGGAGCAGCCATACCAAGATTTTCATGATGGCTGCTGTTGAAGTCATATTCAACATCAGTTCAATACCATTTTTATATAGGACCAACTAAATAACATTAGAAGTCTTTTAGTGAAAACCCCTATGTTGATATGACCATCCATTCCATCCATTCAGAAGAACAACCATAACTAGATTTTCAAGATGGCTGCCCTCGTGGTTATACTTGATCTCAGATCAGCACCATTTTCCTTTAGGACCAAACAGACATCACAAGACGACTTTTAGTGAAAACCCCATGGTAATATGAATATTCATACAGGAGAAGCAATAACAAGATTTTCAACCTGGCTGCCATGCCAGCCATAATGGACATCACATTGGTACCAATATCATTTAGGACGAACTAAACATCTTAAAAAGTCTTTTACTGAAAATCCAATTTTGATATAACCGTCCACTGAGGAGAAGCGATAACAAGATTTTCAAGATGGCCAATGTGATTGGATGTCTAAATATCACCATTTTCGTTTAGGACCAAGCAGACCATGGGATGAACATGTGTATTATTTGACTTTATTTAAAGAGGGTACCACAATTAATTAAGAACTAATCTACCTTGAGGCCCTCATACAAAGGAATTTATTTATTTTAGCTGCATCTCTGAAGCCACTGGACATACTGGGTTTGGAAGAAGGAAATAGAGTGGGCATTTCTAATTTCAGCTGGAATACTATGCCAGAGCAAAGTTCCAGAGTATTGGAAACTTTTTAAAAATATTCCTTATTTGGTTTGGGAATTTTTGGGGAGTATTACCAGGTAGCCTATACTGGAATAGTGATTGTAAATATTCAGGAGCACTATTACTGAATATCCTGTACATTAATTTGGCTTTTCTCAAACAGATTTGGTCTTTAATAGGTAATATTTTTAACTTACCAGCTAAATTTTCCTTGCTTTCTTTATGGATTGATATTAGCCCAAATGCTCTTTTTTGAAGATGTGCCTACTTTGCTAAGTTTTTATCATTTGAATGACCCCATACTGTATTACAGTAGTCTAAATAGGGTTGTATGTAACTGTTATAAAATAGTTTTCTGTGCCTTTCAGGGAGAAAGTGTCTTATCCCACTGAGAAGCCATAAACTTGAATTGACTTTTTTACTGATATGTTTGATATGTTCAGTCCATGAAAGGTTATTGTCTACCAAAACACCAAGTAGTCTATCATGACAGACCATTTGCAAATTTCTATCCTTCCATGTCAGATATAGTTCATCACTATCAAGTTTTGTCCTTTTTTGCCGTGTTGAGATAAGTAATATTTTAGTTTTACCAGTATTTACCACCATACCATTGCATGTGCACCAGTTGTCCAGTTTGTTTAGGGCATTCCCTGTAAAGAAATTTCAAGTTCATGCTTTGTGTTTTGGATGTCTGACAATGTTGTGTCATCTGCATAGAGATCTGTAGATGATATTGAGTCCCTTAGTGCAAGTGGTAGGTCATTAATAAATAAAATAAATAGTAATGGACCTAGAACTGAGCCTTATGGTGCTCCACATCTAACTGTTCCAGGTTCAGACAGAACATTATTTATATAAACATGTTGTGTTCTCTCACTTAAGTATGAAGTAAACCATCTAACTGTGCTTTCATCACATTGGTAGATTTTCAGTTTCTTTAAAAGGATTTCATGATCCACCATGTCAAAAGCTTTCCTGAAATCTACAAATACAGATCCTATTATTCTACCTTGGTCAAGTGCTTGAAGCCATTTATCAATTAGGGAGATCAAGGCAGTCTCACATGAATGTTTCTGTCTAAAGCCTAATTGATTAGGGTATAACAGCAAGTGTTTGGTTAAATATGACATGAATAGGTCATGAACATGTTTTCAATCAATTTTGACTGGTTTGGTAGTACTGAGATTGGCCAGTAGTTATCAGCATCATCCTTAGAACCAGATTTGTGAATAGGAATTACTTTTGCAGTTTTCCATATTTTGGGGACAGATGAGGTTGCAATACTTAAACTGATTATGAATGTTATGCTATCTACAATAGCAGAGGCAGAAGATTTAATGAGTCATGGACCAATCTGATCAAGTCCTGTAGCTTTCTTGGTATCAAGTTCACTGAGACGTTTTTTAACAAAGTTTTCTGATACTGGTGGGATAGAGAAACATACCTCCTTACAGATTTTGCTGCTGCAGAACTTTTTCAGTTCATTAAAGTTGTTTTCAATCACTGGTTCTTTTAACTTTGTGGTAATGTTGGTGACAAAAAATCACTGAAAACATTTGCAATGTCACTCACTCAATAAGTGTATGAAGTCACAAGGCAATCCTCCAACGTAGTTGAGGAGGAGTAGCAGACAAACATGTGCTGATGGACAGATGGATCATGGAAAATGAACAATTGGCAACAGACCATAAACTCTTCTGGTCTATGACCAGAACAGCTAAAATCATAGCTAAAACTGGTCTGGTTATATAAGAACACTAGCTATAAATAAAGCAACTTACCTCCTCTTCTTGAGAGAGGGGGTTGTTTACGGACAAATCTACTGCATCAACTTCTTTTCTTGGGTTTACAATCAGCTGTAAATAAAAGAACACAAATACTACCAAACCTGTTTTAAAGATCACCTCTCTATTTGGTAATCATGTCATGAAACAGCTACGTTCTCTAGCATCCTATGAAATAATTTTTAAACAAATGTAATATAAACAGTATTTATACACCTGCCAAATGTACCATAAACAGTGTTTATACACCTGACAAATGTACCATTAACAGTGTTTATACACATGACAAATGCACCATAAACATCATTTATACACCTGACAAATGTACCATAAAGTGTTTATACACCTGACAAATGCACCATAAACAGTGTTTATACATTTGCCATTTCGTGAATATTATTATAAAACTTAACCCCTTTATTGGTCAGGTGCTTTGTCGTTTGAATAGGAAATCAACAGGTTTCTTCCTCATTTTAAATACAATCTAAAAAATTTAGTTAAGGTAAAAATTTATCTTCTTACTAAAGAATCAAAGGACTAAATCTTCACTCTTAAAAATACCAGTGATCTGGGGCAAGTCTCATCCTGACTGATCAAACAAACAAATAAAAAATTTGAAAATTTGACGGTCTCAGCTTCTCAGTGGGTCTGACTCATAATGATGTGTGATATCAAGGGCTAGGTGTTACATTGCAACTTAATATTTTCATTAGAATTACACATTTTTTTTATCAAGCTTGCACAGGGTACCGGTGTAAAAATGATGTCGTTCCTTTCCTTTGCAACATGCAAGAGTGTGATAAAAAATAAAGCAAAAGTAATACCACAGTGATGCAAAGTTAAACAATGATGAACTTGAGTGCTTGCTAAGGATAGAAAATGCACTCAGGTTTATTCTCAAAGTGTAATACTGCATCCAATCATCCTGGGGTAGGTAAGTACTCAAGTTTTACTCAGCCCTGATGAATTTTACTAGGCCAAGATTTGATGATGAGAAGTCTTTCTGACCCCTGCCTTTGGCCTATTGACCACAAAACTGACCAATACCTTTCCTGCGTCAATGTAAGACATACGTACAATTTAGTCAAAGTTGAAAACAAATTCTACCTATCACACAGAAACCTTTTTTATTCTTCGAGTCAGTGTGACTTTGACGTTGGAAACTGACCTTTTGACCCCAAAAATCAATACTTTCTCAAATGCAAGCTATTTATAATGTTTGGTCAAGATATCTGGCATACAATTCAAGCTTCTGTGTTTTCCTTCCTTCAGTTCCTGTCAATTTGAACACTGACCATTTGAACCTAAAAATGACAGATTTCTTCCTTGCTCCAAATGCAAGCTACTTACAAAGTCTGGTAATGGTAGATAATGGAGAACTTAAGTTTTGTGTTGAAACAAAATAGTGAACAGATGGTTAGATGGATGGACAACATAACCTGAAATGTTCCAACTATTATGGTAGGCATATAAAAAAACGAACACTTTCTTACTTCCTAAAGGTGGCTGCTTAATAAAGGTCAGACTGTACATTAATCTGACTGATTATTTCCAAAAAAAAACTTTTGAAAGAGACAAACAAGAGGATTTAAAGATTGCATAAACTGAAAAGAAAGGAATAATTTTAGGGGGAATTAAAAAATGTAAATTTTAACAAATCTGGTGTTAAAGCTGTGAAACTTATATAAAATACATCACAGTACTGTTCCCTGATGGACAAAGTGCTTCATGGAACCTTGGTCGACAGAAAAGTAATGACTCTATAAAGAAAGCAATAAAATGGTAGGGTATGATATTGACAAGTCTTTTAAATGATTTCCTTACCTACAAATATTTTTGTGTCTACTCTGTATAATTTTGTAAGCATCAACCTAAAGTACAGCTCCTCTGGTTGATGGCTTAGAGCATTACACTAAAATGCATGTGAACTTGTTACTTGAAATGTTGGGTATCTAGATAAGGTAGTACAAGTCCCATAGGGTGTTATCCTTCGCAATATTCATATAATTCTGAAAGTGTTCATTCTTTAAGAGATCCCAGAAGGAGTGAGCATGTACGTGTGCATGCATGCATGCACATATGTGAAAGAATAAGGTTTCCTTTTAACATGTATTTCACATACACAAAACATATTTATAAACTGTATCAAAAAAGTTCTTTGCCCCAACTCAGAACAAAACATGAATGCAGTTTTTTATTTATCACATTTCTCCTCTCTTACGCTTTCAAAATATTTTTGGCTCTACTGGAAAAAAATGAAATTTTAAATGAACCAGAATACACATGAATGTCAGAGAAGTAGTTACAATCTGGGCATGTGATACAGAAATACGCACAAAACAGCTTATCAAATGCAAAATCAAGCATGTAAGGTTAAATGGGTATGCAATAAAATGTCAAGAATCAGCAATGAAAACACATGGTCTAACTTTAACATGACATTTTTTTATAGCCAGTACAGGTTTTAAATCTACTTATCCCACCTAAGTTATTAAAAGTCACCAAAAACACAAATCTGCTATCATTTCTGATCCAATGTACCTAATTCATTTTAACTGGTTCTCAGAGTTGTAACTTCTTCGAGACAAAAACAGCATTCATTTACAACACATATACCTATAAAATCCATTTTAATTCAAGGCATTACTGACTGGGGAAGGCTAAAATTTGACAAATGCAAAGAGTACTACCAAATCATGAAATTTACTGTTCCTGTAGTAAATTTTCTAGACTCCCGCTAGCAGACTACTGCTAATTTTTTGCCCCTTCATCACTTGCCCAAAGGTAGATGTGTTTAAAGTTCATTTTTTTAAACTATCTGCATTTGTTCACAAATCACAATCATAAATATGTGTGAAATCGGCATTATAAAGAATGCTGTTATTGGTCATATATTATGCAAAATAAAAATAATGTGATATCAGTCTGCTCTTGTGACTGCCTTGACAGATTTGTCCTAGTTTCTCTTCCTGATGGTTCATTTTCTCTCTCATGCCTACCTTCTGTGCATTGGAATGTTCACCAAACAACAGTCATGAGAATTCTGCTTACCATGTATACTCCGTATTACCTTGTTCTTCAAGTCTGTGTACTTCTGCCGATAGTTTGAAGCATTGCTCTGCCACTGAGACATATTATCTGGTAAAACTTCTAAGAACAGCTGTAATAGATGGACATATTACAGGTCAAGGACTTTAAGAGACACCAATGAATTATGAGGACACAAGTATAATCACCTTAAAACCTAATGACTTAATGATTTTAAACCTACAAGTACTAATAAAGTTAATTCTTCAACTCAATTGCAAATCAAATGACATTAAAATGATTTAAAAACTCAAGTCAACAGCACACAAAATGAATTTAAATCTACGAGTCAAAAGCACATGAAACGATTGTAAATTTACAATTCAACTGTTCATGAAATCATTTTAAATCTACAAGTCAACAGCACACAAAATGATTTTAAATTTACAAGTCAACAGCATACGAAGTGATTTTAAATCCACAAGTCAACAGCACATGACATGAATTAGCACTGTAGTCTGCTCAAGATATATTTTTCGTACACTATAATGAAAGGGATACTACACCTATTGACCTTAAAACCAGAACTACAAGGGGAGTGATCAAAATTTGATCTCCCAAATGTACCAAAATATGCAACTTGCAGTACCCAATCTACTAGTATTGTACTTCTCTAGATTCTTACTTGCATGCATCCAACTGGAGATCAAACCTGCAATCCTAAAGGATCATCGACAATACATCAAAAAAAAACTGTCATGTTTTTTTTTATTTAAAAATTGAAGCTGATGGAGAAATGTTTGTAACATACAAATGTTCCTATGATTAAATAAAATTCATCTACTGAAGAAATCTGCTCTTCAGGCTTTAAACCAAATGTTTCTTGTAATTGTGCAACACTCCCATGGAACACAGTTGACAAATATTATCTTTAGAAAAAGTGACCACTGAAAAAAGGCATTTAATATTCATTAAAACAACTACTTTCTAGTCATTATTTCTTTGATATATAGAACTGTCAAAAACCATATTAACAATTTTTCCTTTTAAGCAAATTACTTAACAAATGAAAAAGTGTTTCCCCACACTCTGAAAATATGGGACAAAAAATGTCAATTAGCAAAATAAGACTATGTACACTGAAAGCAGTCCACAAACGACTCAAGAGATCATAAATACACATCACATATAGTTACCTCCCCTCTGCCAGAAACTTGAAGAAAGACTTTTTTCTGATCTAACCTTTGTTTTAAAAGAATTTGAAAAAAAAAAGTGATGATAACACTTAAGTTAACAGCTCTAGCCATATTAAATTATTGATCTTTCTGTCAAAATTTAATTGCTAAAATAACAAATGATGTTTCCTACAAAATGCTGACACCCAAGACAAATGGTTTTGCAGGCAGTAGCATTACTTATGGAATCATCTGGGGTACAGTTTGGCAATCATACACTTCTGTCCTTTATAGGCAGCTACATACAATATCTAGGTAACCTAAAGAAAAGTGGCTCATTCATTTTTATTTGTCCCTGTGAAGAAGTGTCCTCTATCTGAAGTGTCTGCAAGGGTAGGTTTCTCTGCATTTTAAAATACATGTGGTTTACCTTCCAAGCTATACTACGGAATCGACTGCTTCTCAAGTTTCCCTTCATAGCATAGTTCCTTAAGTGTCGCATGTAGTTAGGCTTTGTAAACAGTTTCTCCCATTCTAAGCTGCAAGAGAAATGGTAACAAAACAGATGCAATCAAATAGGAGTATATGTATAGGGTCTAAGCCAGAACTAGAAATATGTTAATCCAACATACATGCCCCATCACGGTCACTGAAAAGTGACCTAATCTAAAAACTAAACCAAGGTGTAACAAATATTGCTAGGTAACGCTATTTGACATGGTGGGGCATAAAAAAAATTTGCATTAGATATCAGCTTATCTTTACCTGTATTTAACTGAACAAGAATTACTATGACTCTAAAAACCTATTTAAAGTGACAAGTACTGACCAATATTAAGTTTTTAACTAATCAGTTCTTTCAATATATTAGAAAAAAGTTTAAAGTAACATTAAAGTGCTTTGCAAAAATATATTTTTATCATTTTATATTTTATCTCTTATGTTATCACACAGGAATACCAAAAGTGATGTGTGCTCACATACTATGCTTTTATACAAGGTAAACTCAACAGAAATTAAATCTGGTCACTATAATCCATAATCCAGCTAAATAATTAATGAACCATATAATATGTAGTTATTGGTGGGGGGAAACAACAAATTTTAATTATGTAATATTGCTGCTATCATTCTGTTGTCACATCCTTTCTGGCACTAGTCTGCAGACAAAGACTATTATTCTCTCCTCGAGGTCAAGAATAAAAAACAGTATGATCCCATTCTGTTACTTTAGTCCACTTCTGACAAACAGAATATTGTCCTTCTTTGACATGGACGAGAATTAATGGAGACTGTAGGGAGGAGAGAATTAAGTAATAATAGTAAGAAGTATTTTATAATTAAAATTAGTTTTACTCCAAAAAAGCTGTATTTTAATAGTATTAATAATTACCTATTATTGGATTGCTGAATTTGTGTACCCTGTGAGAGGGAGATGGAAACAGGCAATAATGGCAAGCAAGTATTACAAAATCAAAATTTGATTCACTCCCACCTACATCTTTCCCATATTACATTTTAATAGCAGTAATACATATCCTGCTATTATTGTGTTGCTGAATTTGCTAGTCTGGTGTGGGGCTGATGCCAGTCTGGTGTGGGCTGATACCAGTCTGGTGTGGGGCTGATGCCAGTCTGGTGTGGGGCTGATGCCAGTCTGGTGTGGGGCTGATGACCTACAATTACCTGACAAAGTGAACTTACCCTTGCTGTCAGTAGGACGCTCTACAGCAGACTGGAGGATGGACTTGCAACTTGCTGGACCAATACAACTGGGCCCTAAGTATAGATGCCTTCTATCTTGTATGGATATGATTGTAGGTAAAATCACAAGAAATTGGAGTGAGACCACAATAACGCAGTTTTTATGGCATCATCCAAACAGAAATGATTAAGATGGCCCAATATGCAGAAAATCATCCTGACCTCATTTCCGATTTTCATGCACGATAGATCCCTCACAGTAAAAATGTAAAGCTCATGGAAGTGTAAAGTTTTAACTGGGACAAGACTCTTAATCATCTCCAGCACAGATATGGCTGAGATTGGGGATTTCAAAAGGAACTGGATTCTTCACTAGAAACCCAGGTTGGCAAAGAATAAGAGCCAGTACTACTAAACCATAAACAACCTAATTTCACTGACAAAGAATGAATTTCACTCCTCCTTGCAAATGCTTGTGACAAAAGACTGTTTTAAGAGTAAGGTTCTCCAAGGAAGCTTAACTCTGAGGTTCAAAAGGAAGTTTAGGTAACAGACAAAGAATGCACTAAAGGTTCCATATTGGTATTTAAAAGTGAGAGAGACTAGTCTCAAGAGCTCAAAGTACCTTAAATTCTTAAATCTGTGGTCTGATCCCAGAGAAATTTTAAGAATACTGGAGAGGGCTGCTCTATTGCTCCTAATGGTCAATTCTGAGTGATCATTTTCCTTAAACGGAAAACGAAGAATTTCTTAAGTAGCACTTAAAACGTAACATGCATGATCAATGCATTTCCTACTGCACCAACTACAGAAAATATTCACCTGGTGTCATAAACCTTGAAAGTTGCATGAATTCTAGCCTGTGAAATGCACTAGACAACCTTGCTTTAAGACTGGTTCTGGCAGATGGATTATTTTATATGAACCAGGTACAAAGGTGGAGAATTTGTGGAGTGCTCTGCAAGAGGGACCCTCAGTGTTATTACAGTGGATCCCTCCTTTGCAGTAATTCCCTGGGATTTTCAACCAATAGGTCATGGACATCACTGAACCACAACTGCAGGAATCAAGGAGGAACTATCAAGATGACCAATGACATCTGAGCCCTGGCTATGTGAAGAACCTGAGGGATTATTCTGAAAGGTGATGAAGCATAGATGTACAGTTAATCCCACCTCTGTCTTTAGGCATCCACTTTCCATGTCGTCTAGTCTGGTGCTGAAGAAACATATAGAGGGATCTGACCGTTCACCTTGTTGCAAACAACTCTCCATAGTCTTACCCACAGATGAAAATGTGCCTCTGCCATCAACTGGTGCAGAGATCATTTGATGACGACTACTCACACCCGTCTCAACATGTTGTCTGCCTCAATATTTCTCTTGCCAGGAATGTGGCTAACTCTTAGGGTGATCTCCTTTGAAGCTGTTTATGTGAAGGGAAGATTCTTCCTGAGACCTCTGGCCCTGTAGGACCATTCTATTGACTCTAGTCAAGATCCCCAACTGGGATCTGAGGCATCAAAGTGAAGGAATGAGGTACTGGAGCATGCATCACAACACCAGTCAGAAACCTGTCCTGATTTTTCAGCAACTCAGATAGTGTTTAAACTTGGAATCTAAGGGATCACATCCAACTTCTCCTGAATAGGGATTAGGCCCAGACATGTCACCATGTCCCAACTGAGACAGATCCCTCATAAAGGTCTGTGTATTGAAGTCATCAGGTACTGGAAGATGGACCTTCAATAAGCTGCTATTACACTGATATCCTCTGAATTCTCTGGATGTGGAAGCAAGGCCAGAAGAAAGAACCTGAAAATTAAAGATTTCCTGTCTCAGGAATTTCCTGTGGAGTGGGAAATGTGAAAAAAATCATCATGGAGATCCATGGCGACCACACACTCAACAGGCCTAATGGCATTCCTAAGTGAAGATATTTCCATCTTGAAATGCTTTTCCAGACAGAAATTGCTCAACTGGGAAAGATTCGATTATGCAGTTCCTTTAAATGGTGTACACCAAATTCCACAGATATACCAGCTTGGATTTGTGAAATCAAGTGGTGTTCCTTGAAAGAGGTGGAAGATCCCATAAAAGTGAGCTTGTAACCCACCCTTGCTGTGGAAAGGACCCAAACATCATTGAAGATGTCTGACCAAGCCTCTGAAAAAAAGGCTTAATCCGGCAACTATTTGGATGTTGGACAGAGGAGGACTTGGTAGGATAGTGTCTGAATCTCTAGGAACAACTGCCTCTTTGCGTCTTCCTTAGGGAAGGGGTGTGGCTCTACATACTCCCCCCACCCCCCACCCCTGACCCTTCTGACTACCTCCTTGAGAGAAAGAAGTTTTATGCTGTGACAAATTTTGGTTTTCATAGTTTCCTGCTTAAATAATTTAGTAGTGGGGCACCCTGGACTTTTCCACTGTTTAGCCAGGCTTGATACTGTGGCCTGTGGCCTGGGGCTGGGGCTGCTGAACTCTCAAATCCTGCAAGGCCACTGTAGGGATAAGCCATCTGAATAACTCTACATCAAGAGACTTTTGCTGCGTTTCAGCAAAACTTTTGATATTTCAAAGGCAATATCCTATGAAGGGGCTCTGCAAAGAGCTCCAGGGACAACAAGAGAATGTGACTTGATGTCTTGGAAATAGCCCATAACACTCTTGGCAACACAGCAGGATATCATGATTTTTTGTTCAATATATAGTCAGCCTATGCTTTGGGGGAAGGGGGAATGGGATCAGCCCACTGATCCTCCATTTATAGAGAAAGGAATTGCTGATTCTCAGAACTCAAAGTGACAAGTGATGGTCCACCCCTTCTCTCCTTGAAAATGAGAATGGAGGAGGTGGGGAAGAGCAAGGGCTTTCTGAGTCCACTGATAGATGGAACCACAGAAGAGTCATCCATAGTGTCATGGTCTGAAAAGGATACATGGCTGACTCACCACCAGGTGGTGGTAGTCCCCAAGTTCTATAGAGATTGATTGGGAACATCAACAAGGAAGGGGTATTGATCCAATCCTCATCACCAGTGGTCAAAACCCAGTACCCAGTCAAATGACCAGTGGCTGACTCTTGGCATCCATAGCTTAGTGGTTGGTGCCAAGAACTCAGCAACCAGCACACCATGGCTGATAACCTAATACTGAAAATGGAGGATCCGCACCACACATCGTACCCAGTGATCGGCACCCAATGCCCAGTGCCTGGTGCTTGCTCATCAGTACCTGGTGAGATACACTCAGTGAATGTCACCTGGGGCACTACCCAGTGAAACACAATATTGACAGCAATGTACCTCAAACCCTCAAAATCAAATGTAGATACATAAAAACAAAGCAATGACTGGGAAGAAAATGACAAATACAACAAAGAAATGAATATGACTGACAGCAGAATTATTAAAAGAGGACTTAAATGATGAAGTGTTGAGTGCCCCAGCAAAATTTGCTGCTGTGGATGGTGTACAAGAACAATATTCCATTTACTGTTTTAAGTGGACTCAGTTTTCAGACTGTGATCATGTTTATTTTTCTAGACCTCCAATCCAATTGACCTTACACCAGACAATAGATCGCTCCGCCTACCAAATCACGTGACTTAACCTCTGACAAACATGCAGTATTTAGCAAAGAAATATGTTTCAGTTTAAGTGATATGTTTATTTAATGTGATTTGTATTATTCTTAAAAATCTAAAATTACAAAGTTGCATTAGTTATACTGCAGTTGACAATATTTATATATGTAGTTCAAGTTCATACATTAATAACATATGTGCTTTATTTCAGTAAATAATAACAATCGATTGTAAAGCTGTTTAAGAACTTATTCATATGAAAGGAAACTTGCTCCAAAAGATGCTGATATATTTAGCATATAATGTTATCCTTGTTAATTTTATGTGACTTATGTTTATGCTGCCTTGGAAGTATATGAATTAAAATGTAATAACAAAATCGTAAATAATTACTGTTTAGAAGTATACTGTTGTACATAAAAATTTTAAGGTCTGCTATGTGTGTAAAATGGAATTTTGATCAATGATGTCTGTTGATGTAAACATGTAAATGTCTGTTGATGTAACATGTAAATGCATGCTGATGTAAACATGTAAATACATGCTTAGTATATTGGAAGATAATTATTTGAAACCTTTATCTTATATTTCTTTATTACTAATTACATTTTTGTATCCCCATCCCTCCTTCAACCCAATGAGAAAGTAAAGCATTACTCTAGTGTCTGAAAGATCGAGACAATAAATCATTAATTTTGGGACAAGCCAACATTAAAGTGTAAATTTTCAAACTTTAAAATAATGCTGTCTTGGGTTCAGTGCTTCCTATACAAGAACAAATAATATATATCAAAGCCCGAAAGTTAGGGGGTTCTCACCTACATTCTTGAAACGTTAATTTTTACATATATATTTTTCAAATCAACAGGACATACTTTATGCAAACAAACACGTTTTAATTGCCATCAATTGTCTCTTTATTCAGCTGATCATACACATGACAAGTCGTTATCCATGAAAGTTTTGCCTATGTTTCGGGAAAGGAATACATCTAATTCCTCCATTTAGATGATCTGGATATTGACTGTCAGAATTACAAGACTTCTTTTCACCGTTATCGATCAAGAATTCAACAAATCATTGCAAAATTTGTAAATACTTATTTTAATCAATTCATTGTTGCTACAAGCAGCTTGTCGGAGGAAAATGGCGGACTTAAGCAATGCCTGGAGGTGTGTCTAATTTACGCTCGCTGATTGGTTAATTGATCCAGCATGACTGACAAGTGTCGATAGGTCAATTACTAATTTGAGGAGGGAATAATCTTGGACTGAGAACTTGTGCCTGGAAAAGATACTGCAATGTAATAATAGCGGGTAATGTATTACTGCTATTATAAATATAAACTGCTGCCAACAGTGATAGATATTAAAATAAAATCAAAGACAAAAGAACAATCCCTTTATTTCCTACAAACAACACGCACAGGTCTATCTGCTTACTTCATTGTATGGTACTTAGAAAATTACAGCTTCATTTATAAACTTTGTTCTGGAACAATGCATGCGGATACTGATTGGTGTTTAAAGCTTATACCTCTACATTTTTTCATCCCAAAATTTAAACCTCCATTGCTCAGTTGGTAAAGTGTCAGACTCATAATACACAGGCTATGGGACCCAAATCTGTCAAGGCCAGCCCAAAGTCAGCTACCTCAGCATATCCTTCTGAATGGCATTTAGCTGGCCAGCCCAAAGTCAGCTACCTCAGCATATCCTTCTGAATGGCATTTAGCTGGCCAGCCCCAAGTCAGCTACCTCAGCATATCCTTCTGAATGGCATTTAGCTGGCCAGCCCAAAGTCAGCTACCTCGGCATATCCTTCTGAATGGCATTTAACTGGCCAGCCCCAAGTCAGCTACCTCAGCATATCCTTCTGAATGGCATTTAGCTGCCAGTTCCTCAACATGATACAGGCAATAATGTTTTGAAAATGCCCTTCAAACTCAACCAACCATTTTCAAATGATCACTGTCAACACTTTCAAGAATGTTATCTGCAGTCAGCACTGAATCAATCAAAAAGTATACAAAAAAACTTGGTCATGAGTCACAAAGTTGAATAATTCTTTCAAGTTCTTTACCTGTAGGAATGAGAGAAACTTGTTATTGTTGGCTCTACCTCTGGATCAACTTCCATCCAACTCTCGCTGGCACTGCTTTCTCCACTCCCACGCCTCAGTAAATTGTTGTTGCTTTCCAATCCTTCATGGTCATCTGCTGAAATGTGAAGGATATTTTAAAGAAACACATAATGAAACCAGAAATCTGCAGCAAAGCAACAACATCCCATTTCTTTTCTCAAGTGATCATGAATGTCTCTCCCTCTGTCCCCAATCCCTCACCATAAGTTCCACCCACAGAAGGTAGATCAAAAACCATTGTGCACATATACAGATCACGCTCTGTGACACCCCAAAGTTTCAATTCTCTATCTTAAAAATTGTACTATGAGTCACGTGACATTACACAATTTCTTAAATCATTACGTATTATATACAATAATTTACATGCAAGTTTTCGCACTGTATGCATCACAAGGTCCACCTACATGGGGATAGAAAGAAAATCTAAATTGCTGCACATATGTACAGACTACCTTTAATCACATCCTAAATTTTGAAGCCTCTATTTTAAACAATGCAGGAGAAGTTGTGTGACATCATGCATGCACACACACAGATGCACAAACACAAACAGGACTAAATAATCCAGACCTTTGAAAAGGATTAGTTTAGAAAAAAAAGATTCTGTCAGAAAAATGTTGACAATCAAATTTGCCTAGGTCTCACATAAAATCTGTAAATCTAATTTCTTTCCATCATGGCTTCAAAAAATTTGAGTTCTTGAAGGAAACAAAAGACTTTTACAAACAGTGTTATAATGTAAGCCAACTAAATAAGACTTGCAAATACTCTATTACACTGCTTGAACAAAGAATTACTTTAAATCTACATATAATAAATTCAGTACACTGTGCCAAAATACCATCTATATGTATATTATTGTATATTAGTCCTGTTACTGTAAAAGAGCTGCTGTCCAATTCCTTTGCTTCTTTAAAAGGCAGTAAAACATACCTAAACTAAGCAACAAAACAGGGCTAAACTAAGCAATAATCAAAATACTGATAACAATATCATGATAAGATAATGTCGACATCTTGCCCTCTGCTAAATGATGCTTCAATATATAGAAATGTGCCAATGTGAGATAGCTGCCCCAGTGAAACAGGTCAACTGAAAAGAGCTTGGTTCAATATGTAAATCAAATTGTAAAGTCAAACTGGGGCCTTAACTAGAAAATTTTGTCAGAAAATGTTGACAATCAAATTAACCTAGGTCTCTGCATATCAAGTCTCATACCAAAATGATATTTGTCCATCATGCCCTTTAAAAGTATCTGAGAGGAAAAAAACTTTGTGAAGGATTGATGTAAAGGGATGGGTAACATTTCTATGCCCCTCAATACAATACAAGGAGAAAACAAAAATTGTCTCCCATTGTTCCCATGACATCATAATGTAATAGCAACAGTTACATAAATGGACATGAGATACATGCAAACATTGTGCATCTTACTGGTAATTTTGGTCCCAAATTGGTCTATGGTATTCAAGATGTCTTCTGTGCTGCTGTGTTTGACTGAATTTTCGGCTGAATTTTCCACTGCACCATTCTCTGGAAACAGCTTGCCTTTGCTCAGCGACCGCAATCGATTCAGCATCTCCTACAAGTTCATTCATTCAGTTGTCTTTCTACAAAACAAGTGAAAAAAGTATGTGAAAATATATATTAATAATTGTATATACTGTTTTTGGTTTGGTTGAGCATTTGTATGACACAGCAACACAGACAGGTTATTTAGTGCTGAGATAACTTAAGCAAAGTGCCTTGCCCAAGGGCATACCACTATCTCTGTCGTACTGTGATCATCGTTTCTATTTTTACCTGCATCATACTTGTATATCATACTTGGAACTCCTTTTTTCAAAAATACTTCAATATATACAAAAATTACATCTGAAATATTAAACTTATGACTCATTTTTTTCAGAACTGTTTACAACCACTACTCCTGACCACTTATTCATGAATATTTACTGAAACTGTACAAGTAATATATTTTGTACTCTTAATGTGGCCACAGATGTCGTCAAACCCATAACCTGTATTTCAGTTATCTATTTATGACCAACAATCGAGACCACTAATTCACTGTACAAGTAAAATATTTTGTACCCCTACCATGGCCACAGATGACATCAAACCTATGACTATTATATATCACAGTTATCCGTTTATAACCAACACTCAAGGTTACTAACTCATGAACATTTACTGACATGATACGAGTATGAATCTTTGTACTTTTATTTTGGCCATAGGTGTTGCACGTGACATATACATTTCATATTTATGCTACTTCTACTGTTACTAAATGGACCACCTGCACATGTTTTGATGACAGCATATATAATGCAAGACAGCATCCTACATGTATGTCCCCATGTTTACGACTCCTTCCCTATAATACACCACTCCCTCACTATAAATCCCCTCATTATAACAAAATTCCTATTATAAGGCAAGTATGGTCATATAGCCATTTGAAAGTCAATACAGGTTACAATAATGATCAACATCTTACAAAAATACAAAATTTCTGGTAAAAAGATCAATAAATGATTTCAATATAAATGTGGATTATTGTTGTTGCTGTAGGGTTTAATGCCATTTTTCAGCACAAGATAGGCTATATGTGGCGGCCAGTATAAACGGCGGAGGAAGAACCCGGGAAAACCCAGGAAAGAACCACCAACCCATGAGAAGCTACTGGCAAGCTTTCTCACATACCCACATTGGCCAAACCTGAGACTTGAACCCACGCTGACAGAGGTGACATGGCAATGATCGGTAATGGTAAGCGCTTTAGACCACTCGGCAACTTGGGACCCACATACATGTGGAAGCATTAAATACTAATATGAATTCATATTGTATGTTTGCCAGAGAAGCATGCAGATATACATTCCAGCAGGACTTACAACAAATGCATTATTCTGGAGAATAGAGCAGATGTTCAACAATTAGGGTAACTATGAGAGCAAATTTCTGATTAATGTTTTCAGTGTGTTATGTATATTTAATCTGCATTGTTTCTTAGTTTTTTTATTCATTATATGCTACGGATAATTGTATTTTGGACCTGACATTTCCAAAATCAAGTTCATGTTCCACCTGACCTGAGTCATTGATTTTGATCTTGTAAACATGTTTGTCTCAATCCAAGTCCAGAACATTGGAAACTCCCCATGGTATGATAGGTCTACCTGTCGTTTACCACATTTTATATTATAATTTTAGTAACAAACCTTGTAATTATAGCTAAGATTTTATCTTGTAAACATTTGGAACCTTTCAGAATGAAATTTTCCATTAAGTAATAGTTTTTTTTTAAGAAAATGCTAACTGTGAGCTACAGGCATGTTGAGAACTATATGATCTTGTTTATCTAGAAATTATTCAATCATGCTGTAAGATACGAGCAGAATTGGTTGTATTATTGTTTTGTCCATGATTTCATTTGGGCTGGAATTTTTTCATTCAAATTATTTTTAATTCAAGTTATTCTTCTCTGGAAATACAACATGCTCAAAAATAACATCCTTGGAAATAGAGACTTATATTTATAATGAAATTAAAATAAGGACATATTCTTGGATTGTATTATTGTGATTCAACAAAAGACTTGGCACATCATTACGACAAAGGCCATCATAGGCATATCAACACTTCAGCATTCAATTTACTTTGGAATACTACTAAAGTTTATTCAGAACTTTAATCATTAGGGCTTGTGTTTGAAATTCTAGCACTATTTTCTATTTAATTTGCAAGATCGTAAGTTCTTACATTTTTCACTTTCTGTTCTAGGGAAATAAATTATTTGTTGAATTTTACAAAACTTGTTGGTTTTGTACTTTCTATTACTTAGTTTAAGACCATAGAGTTATAATAAGTGGTTGCGAGTTTTTGTAGGTCACAGATATAATACTGTATATGTGATGTGTATACAGTGTCATTCAAGTTATGACAAATATTCTGTTAAGAATATGTAATTTAATTACTTGTGTGTTACTTTTAAATTCTTTTTTATTTTATTTTTGTTTCATTACATTTTATTGTAATGATTATTTTCATGAGATTTGATATTTTTTAAAAAATTCAGTCTTTTGTCTTGACCTGATCAGAACGCAAAATATTGCAAAAACGCAAAACTTTATCACTATTTTTAGCTCACCTTGGTTGCAATGTGTTGTAAATGCTAAGCAAAAATGATTGGCTATTACCAAGGTCATGTTCGGCCCACGTGTTAGCTGAGTTGTAAACAGCCTTTCTTTTTTATTTATTTCCAGTGTGGGAATCGGATTCTTAGATGGGGCTATTCTAGCATACGTGCTAAATGGCATTTTTTTTACTGCGTTGTTCAAATTAGTGATCACGTAGTCCCGTCACGTGAGCCACCATGTGATCTAAAATCATGGGTTAAGACAGACGATTTCTAGTAGATTTGTTAGTCATATTTTTACACCGTTAGAGCTCAAGGTGTTTTGATGTTGATGCCAGTCTGTTTTGAAGTTCATCTATTTTTTGGGATTTAATAATTCATATTCTCTGGAAAACAAAACAGCTGCTTTTCTTTATAAAAATTCTGGGACAAAGACATTTAGTGGAAATTTATTCTGGAATTCTAAACAGAACATTATAAATTGTGATTCAACGAGGAACTGTTGCGATCAGTACAACGACCTCATCTGACGTCATTGCCTTCCATATTGGAACTTCATCGAGATCCAAACCTGGATTCAATTAGAACAATTTAGTGATAGGACTTATATTTTTCAATTCTAGGATTAATTTTTGGATTATATTCACAAACCGTAAGTCCTATTTCATATTTTTACTGTGTTTTCAATGGAAATAAATTATTTTGTTAAAACTTACAAAGCTTGTTGGCTTCACTTTTTTCTTTTGTTACTTTTGTACGAGCCTACATGTAACAAGAGAAAATTGGGGTTCTGTTCTTGGGATATATGAATTTTGGCTAAAATATTTCAAAAAATTGTTTTTGAAATTTAAATTCCCCTAGTTTTTAAATTCCAAGCACTATTTCATATTTTGTCTGAAATCTTTAGTGAGAACAACAGGTTTTTTCACAATGTCATCAAAAGTGGAGACTTTTCTTTCTAGTCCTTCTCAGGAGCAGTTGTATAGTTTGAAAAAGGATGAGTTGCTTGAACTTGCCAGAAAATAAAATCTTTCTGAGGCAAAATCTTTCTTAATGAAACAAGAAATTAAAAACATTTTGATTCAGCATTTGGTAGAGAAGAATGTTTTTCATAAAAGTGTTTTGGCTTCGGTCAGTAAGTCTGTATCAGACTCTGACATAAAAGTAATGGAATTAAAAATGAAATACAAGATGGAATTGGAGTTAAGAAAGCTCGAGCTTCAGAAAGAGGAAGAGAAAAAGATAAACAAATGCAGTTGCAATTAGAAGAGAAGCAATTGCAATTGCAATTTGAAAAAGAGGAGAAAGAGAGACAGAAGAGGGAGAAAGAAAAACAAATTCAATTAGAAGAAAGAGAGAAAGAAAAGACAAATGGAGTTACAAAAAGAACAGATGCAATTGCAATTACAAAAAGAACAAATGCACGTACAGATGCAAAAAGAGAAGGATGAAAAGGAATTTCAAGTTAAAATGAAAGAAATGGAGCTGGCAAGGGAAAAGCATGATCTCACTTCACATACAAATTCAAGTTTTGAAATTACCAAAAATATTAGGTTAGTGTCCCCTTTCAGAGAAAAAGAAGTAGACAAATATTTTCCTCGTTTTGAAAAAGTTGTGGAAAATTTGAATGGCCAAGGGAGTACTGGACTCAGTTACTACAATGTGTACCAATTGGTAATGCTAGTGATATTTACCATTCAATGTCAGTTCATCAAAATGCTGACTCTGTTGTAGTTAAGGAACGCATTTTAAAGGGTTATATGTTAGTCCCTGAGGCTTATTGGCAAACATTCAGGAACTACAGAAAAGAAGCTGGACAAACTTATGTCAAATTTGCAAGAGAAAAAGAGCAGTTATTTGAGAGATGGTGCTTAGCCAAGAAAGATGAACATGATTATGAAAATATCAAACAACTTGTATTACTTGAGGAGTTATGAAAATATCAAACAACTTGTATTACTTGAGGAGTTCAAGAACTGTGTTCCTAATGACATTAAGAATCATCTTCAAGAGCATAAGATTGAAACCTTGGAAAATGCTGCTCTTGCTGCTGATGAGTATTCCTTAACTCATAAAGTTCCTGTTGTAGGCAAATCTTTCATTCAGCAGTCTACTGGTAGAAAGGTATTTCAGCCTAATACGACTCATTCTAAAACTCAATCTGGCACAACTTTTAAAAATCAAGCTTCTGATAAACTTGACTCAAAATCCTTGTCTCTTCCTACGTGTACCTATTTTAAGAAAAAAGGACACGTCATTTCTGATTGCTTCAAAGTGAAAAATAGGCATCAGAATCAAGATAGACCTATCCCAAATGCTCTTATTTCTAAGAGGTCAAGGTCATGGTCATGTATTGAAAGCAATACATTTGTTGGGTCTAATAAACCCCAGTCTGATTTTATTATGGAGAATTATGAACCATTCATGTTGAGGGGTTCTATATCACTCTTGGGTGATTTGGCCAATCCTATCCCTATTAAAATTTTAAGGGACACAGGAGCTTCTCAGAGTCTTTTATTATCAGGTACTTTGCCTTTTTCTGAGAGGTCCTGTTCTAATGAGAGTGTTCTCATTCAGGGAGTAGAGTGCGGCTTTATTAATGTTCCTCTCCATTCTGTAAATTTGCCTTCAAACTTAGTTTCAGGACCTGTGACAGTCGATGTAGTGTCTTCTTTACCCATTGAGGGCATTCATTTGTTACTAGGCAACGACCTAGCTGGAGACAAGGTTGTGGTTAATCCACTTGTAACTGACAAGCCTTCTTTGGATCAGAAAGTTGATCCTATTGAAAAAGAATTCCCTGATTTATACCCAGCTTGTGCAGTTACTAGAGCTATGGCGGGGCCCCGAGTGGCCGAGTGGTCTAAAGCGCCCACCGTTATGGATCACTGCCATCTCACCTCTGTCTGCATGGGTTCAAGTCTCGGGCTCGGCCAATGTGGTTATGTGAGAAAGCTTGCCGGTAGCTTCTCGTGGGTCGGTGGTTCTTTCCGGGTTCTCCCGGGTTCTTCCTCCACCATTAATACTGGCCACCTGGTATAGCCTATCTTGTGCTGAAAAATGGCGTTAAACCCTATGACAACAACAACTAGAGCTATGGCAAAGAAAGCTCTTGAGAATGATTTTGATAAGGAAAGTATTCCTCTAGCTGACACATGTATTGGTCAGGCTTTTGATGAGGTCACTTTCACTCCTTGTTTGGATCAATCAAAAGGTATTGATCACAGTGATCCTCTTTTAACTCCTCATTCTCTTTTATCTAATCAGGGTGACAAACGACAATCACTTGTCGTCAAACAGGAAAAAGATCTTGAGATCTCCTGTTTATTTCAGAGAGCCATTAGTGAAACTGACGCCACTGAAGTACCTGTCTGTTATTTCATTAAAAATGGAATTCTTATGAGAAAATGGAGACCTCCCGAGGAACCTGCTGGTGACGAGTGGTCAGTGAACTATCAGATTGTAGTTCCAAAATCTTACAGACAGGAAATACTTAGTTTAGCCCATGAAACCCCTCTGGCTGGTCATTTTGGGATAAATAAAACTTATCACAAGATCTTGACTCACTTTTATTGGCCAAAAATCAAAAGTGATGTTTGTAAATTTTGTAGATCTTGTCATACTTGTCAAATGGTAGGAAAACCCAATCAGAAGATACCTAAGGCTCATCTGCAACCTATTCCTGCATTTGACAAACCATTTAGCAGAATTATGGTAAACTGTATTGGTCCCTTACCTAAGACAAAGTCAGGCAACCAATATTTGTTGACCTTTATGTGTGTGTCAACAAGATTCCCAGAGGCAATTCCTTTGAGGAATATTAAAACCAAAACTATAATAAAAGCTTTGATAAAGCCTTTTACTCAATTTGGCCTTCCCAAATCTGTCCAATCTGGTCATGGGTCAAATTTTATGTCTGGAATTATCCAGCTAGTTATGCTTAAATTTGGCATTCAGCAATTAAAGTCAGAAGTGAAGTTATGGTTTCACAGAACTTTAATTGAGAGAACTTTTGAGTCTTGTAATAGAGTTCATTCTCTCTTGCTCACTCTTCAGAATTTTCTTCAAATTAGATATTACGGTCCTTACAAAGTTAAGAAGAAAATGAATGAGTTAAATTTGAATAACAGTACTCTGATCTAAATAAATTAATGGAGTACCAGTATATTGAAAGAGATAGCCAAGTAAATCATGCAAATAATTTAGTTGTACCTGTCCCACAAACTGAGGATTTAAGTGAAGAAATTCAATCAGACTCTGTTGATCTTGGAGCAACATATCTTCAGAATTCGGAAATTATGAAAAATCTGGACCAGAAACTTCTGCATTTACAACAAGAAGAAAGGAATGAACTTAAACAGTTATTATTCGAATATGAGCAATTGTTTCCAGATATTCCTACGAGGACAAACAAAATTTTTAATGACGTTGAAACTTTAGATTCAAAACCTGTGAAACAACACCCATACAGGATGAACCCTCTCAAACAGGAATGCTTGAAAAAGGTAATTCAGTATTTGCTGTCAAACGATTTCATAGAGCCCAGTAAAAGTGACTGGAGTTCACCATGTATACTTGTTCCGAAACCAGATAAAACTTTCCGTATGTGCACTGATTATAGGAAGGTGAAGTGTGACACAAACAGATTCATTTCCATTACCTAGAATCGATGATCGTATTGATAAAATTGGAAATGCCAAGTACGTCACCAAATTTGACCTTCTGAAAGGATTTTGGCAAATTCCACTAACGGAAAGGATAAAGGAAATTTCGACATTTGTGACTCCAGATAGACTCTATCAATATAAAGGAATGCTGTTCGGGATGAAGGGTTCCCCAAGTACTTTTCAACGCTTGATGAATATGATTACCTCTGGTCTAGATAATTGTGATGCTTACATTGATGATGTCATCATCTACAATGACACCTGGAAAGAACATCTAGCAACAATTCAGAAATTCTTTGACAGACTCACTGATGCAAGTTTGGCAATCAATTTATCTAAAACTGAGTTCTGCCATGCTTGTGTGATATTTCTAGGATATTTTGTGGGACATGGTCAAGTTAAACCTATAGATGCTAAGGCCAAGGCTATCTCTGATTTCCCTGTGCCAGTCAGTAAAAAGCAACTGATGCGATTTTTAGGTATGGCTGGATACTATCAAAAATTTTATTCCAATTTTTCTAATATTGTTGAACCCCTGACAAACTTGTTGAGCAAGAAAAACAAATTTCTTTGGACTGAAAAATGTCAGGAGGCTTTTGATAGGTTAAAAGCCATACTTAAAAGTGCGCCGATTCTTACAGCTCCAAATTTCAATCAATCTTTTAAACTATCTGTTGATGTAAGTGATGGTGGGGTTGGAGCAGTATTGATTCAAGAAGATAGAAATGGTATTGATCATCCAGTGTGCTATTTCTCTAAGAACGTAATTAAACACCAAAGAAATTACTCAACAATCGAGAAGGAATGTTTGGCTTTAACATTGGCATTACAGCATTTTGAAGTTTGCATTAGCTCAGCTCCTTCTCCGGTTGTTGTGTTTAGTGATCACAACCCCCTTACTTTCATTGTGAAGATGAAAAATAAAAATCAAAGATTATTAAGGTGGAGTTTGTTTTTACAAGAATATAATCTTGACATCAGGCACATCAAAGAAAAAGAAAATTTGATTGCAGATGCAATTTCCCATGTATAGAAATATTATTTCATCAACACTTTGTATAATTAATAAGAATTTTCTTATGTAATTTTATTTTACCTCATGTATAATTTACATATGGTAAAAAGAAAGCTTTATTATATAAATCTTTCTTTTTCTTTATCGGGGGAAGTGTTACGAATATGTAATTTAACTACTTGTGTTTTAGTTGTAAATTCTTTTTTATTTTATTTTTGTTTCATTACATTTTATTGTAATGATTATTTTCATGAGATTTGATATTTTTTTTAAAAATTCAGTCTTCTGTCTTGACCTGATCAGAATGCAAAATATTGCTTTATCACTATTTTTAGCTCACCTTGGTTGAGACGTTTTGTAAACACTAAGCGAATATGACTGGCTATTACCAAGGTCATGTTCGGCCTACGTGTTAGCTGAGTTGTAAACAGCCTTTTTGTTTTATTTATTTCCAGTGTGGAATCGGATTCTTAGGGCTATTCTAGCATACGTCCTAAATGGCATTTTTTTTAAACTGTGCTGTTCAAATTAGTGATCACGTAGTCCCGTCACGTGAGCCACCATGTGATCTAAAATCATGGGTTAAGACAGACGATTTCTAGTAGATTTGTTAGTCATATTTTTACACCGTTAGAGCTCAAGGTGTTTTGATGTTGATGCCAGTCTGTTTTGAAGTTCATCTATTTTTTGGGATTTAATAATTCATATTCTCTGGAAAACAAAACAGCTGCTTTTCTTTATAAAAATTCTGGGACAAAGACATTTAGTGGAAATTTATTCTGGAATTCTAAACAGAACATAATAAATTGTGATTCAACGAGGAACTGTTGCCATCAATACAATGACCTCATCTGACATCATAGCCTTCCATACTGGAACTTCATCGAGATTCGAACCTGGATTCAATTAGAACTGTTTAGTGATAGGACTTATATTTTTCAATTCTAGGATTAATTTTTGGATTATATTCACAAACCGTAAGTCCTATTTCATATATTTACTGTGTTTCCTAGGGAAATAAATTATTTTGTTAAAACTTACAAAGCTTGTTGGCTTCACTTTTTTCTTTTGTTACATTTGTACGTGCCTACACGTAACAATTGGAATGAGAGATGTTTAAGTTATTGAAGAGCTACAATAACACAAAGACCTCTATCAATACTGGAATGAGTAATGTTTAAGTTATCTAAGTGTTACAGTACTATAAAAACCTGTTTCAACTTACCAGTGTAAAATGTAGAAAATAAAGCAAATTCCACAAAATGCTATATCTCTAACCTGCTCTGCCATGACATAATCCTGAAATCCTGCAAAGTATATAGAGCAAGAAAAGCAGGTCACTGTCACTTACTTTTGCCTGTAGTGAGTAGTGTCCTCCAAGATGAATACATTCATAAAGTTACAGGTCTAAACATGTAACAGTGTCAGAGAAATGCACATTCTTGATACTTATGTCGAAGCCAACAACAAAACTGATGAAGACAATGTGTAAGCCAACAAAAAAACTGGCATATGATGTATGAATGAAAATAAGCTATAATCCAATTCATCTAATAATAATACTGCAAAAAACCTGAGTGCACAGACAGTAGCAGTCTGGTAAAATCCCTGTAATCTTGTACAGACCTTAATATCATCTATTTTACTGTCATTTACTTCAAAACTGAGTGAGTCAAATATTGACAGTAATGTAAAAATGCTGATTATTCTATAGGAATTCCTGGTATGACTCATATCAATGACAATGCAGCACCAAGAACTAAAACCAATAAAGTAAAGGAACCTTGAAAATATTCCATCAGGCATTAAAACATTAAAGTCTGTGGGTTTATCTCTGCCACAAATGGCGAGGTTGCACTATTTTTTTAAGCTAGTTGAGACATTATCATTGCCATCTGTGCAAGGTCAACCGTCATTAGCTGATGGCATGATGCAGACAAAGGAAGTGGTGGCACCAGCCATGTGATGATTTTTGTTTTAATGACTCTGGCAGTAAGATGAAAATTAACACAAAATGGAACAATAGGTACATCAGCCTGGCCTAGCTACTGTACCATGGAGTGACCTTGGGCAAGGCACTTTATTTCAATTGCCTTGGCAACAGACAACCTATCCATGTTGCTGTGGTGTAAAACACTAAACTAACCAAACCATTTAGCCCCTAATGTCCAAAGAGTATACAAAACAAAATAATAAATAATTAGTAGATGTTACATGTAACTTTCAACAAAACCACAAAATAAAATATTTAAGGAAAGTGTTTCATATTCATGCCCAGTGATTTGGTACAGTTACCTAAAAAGCACCCCCATTATACGCTCTTTATCACAGTGTAAGAAAATGGCTACATGATACACTTCATTCCTCCAGTTTTCTCCCTTTTCTGTTCTCACAATACCATAGTTTTCTATTCTTTTCCCTCTCCTTCAACCTCTCCTTGCATGAAACTGTAAAGAACTGCTACAATGCATCTTTGTACATTTACTTCAAAATATTTGTATATAACAGAGGGCCTCATGGGAGACTAGTCTTGTAAAACTAGCCCTTTGAAAATAAAGACTTTATTATTATTATTATTATTATTATTATTATTATTATTATTATTACTCTAAAGTCAGGATTGTATATTTAAACTGGTCCTACAGTGTAATAATACTGTGTCTCAAACTAGATTGTCATTGATTTATTCTTTCTGAAAATAAACATCACAAGACAGCTGTTTTAACCTCAGCATTATTCTTGAAGCTTCCTGTGTCCTAAACAATTATTACCCTTGGTAAAGTGTTTCTGAAGGCTGAAGCCAAGAGACCCAAAAAGGCCTTATATTGCTCACCCAGTTGACATTTGCCTAAATGCCATAAGCAAGATGGCCAGCTGGGTGCTTTCTGTTGAAATTTATTCAATGTTTTTCAATGCATATATTATGAAAACAATCATAGCATTCTGTTAGGTTTTTTTTTTTAATCCTTATCCATATCTGATGACAAATCAACATTATTTGTCTATTACAAAAATGTTCTTAAGCCAGGAAACTTTGGGTCAAAGTTCATCATAATATTTTCTCCATTTTTCTGGGATAAAGTTGTGTGACTGTTAATATTCATTTAGTAACAACAGCCACACTGGATGGCAGAGTGGCATAATTTGTAAAAAAATCTTAAAGGAATTCAAGCAAGGAACACTTTCTGTCAAATCTGGTCAGTTTATAAAACAGTTGTTTGGAAGAAAGTTTTTTTTGTTTTTGTAACAGCAGCCATATCTGATGGATGATTGGCACATTGTATAAACTTAAAAGCCACTTCACGCGAGAATGTTTTCAGTAAAATTTGTTCAAATTCTGTTTAGTGGTTTGTAAGGAGAAGTCACTTAAAGGAGTTTCCATTTTTAGAATTAGCAGTTGTATCTGACAACAAATCAACATTATTTCTACAGGTTTTAAAGCAATCAAAATGCTTTCTGTCAAATTTGGAAAAGTCTTGCTGAGTGGTCTCTGAAAAGCAGTTTAAAGTATTTTACTTTCAATAATGGCAGCTATATTTAATAGCAGATAGCCATGATTTATACCAAGCTGAAAGGTCTCACCATGATGTCTATCAAGTTGGTCAAATCCTGTTGAGAGGTTTTGGAACAGAAGTAATTTGAAACTTTTCTATTTCTAAAAACTTTAAACATCTGTGCAAATAAATTTAAGTGCAGTACAAAATGCTTTGCAATGACCTTGAACCTGACGTCATGGTTAGAAACTCATTCAACTTCACTCAGAAACTCAAGGTATACAAGTTTAGTTGCATCTACAAATGATACATTGGAAGGGGGGGGGAAACAAGTTATTAAACTCTCATCACTCAAGGTATTCTTCTGATATGTTCAGAAACTGGCTTTGATACAAATTCATTCATACTTGTTTGTGTTCTCATAATCACATGCCACCGCTGCCAAGTCAAGACCTCTGCCCTCGTAATCAAAGTGCTGACTATCAAACTTGTTTATTGGAATGTAGCTACAGGTACCATAAAAATCAGGTCAAAATTCACTTATATAAGTATAAATCACTGTGTTTGTAACCTAGGTCAAGCACAAAAATGCAAACAATAACCTTTTCCTTGGCTTCAAGGTCAATTAGGTCTGGTTTTCAAAATCCTTCCTGAAAGTACAGGTATTTTGGTGATCGTGTTCATTCAGAACCAACTACATGTTGCAAAAAGTGTCTTTTTGATGGAAATAAAATTCCACATACAAATTAACTAAATTTGTTTACTGTAAATATTCACTTCTAAGTCAGCTCCAACTTCAAACTGCAAAGACCATATCTACTGTCATATAATGTGCTGGCAGTTCTGGGTCTATGCAGTTTGCTGGGAGCAATCAGTATAACAAACTATACAGACCCCAATCTGCCTTACACAACTGCAGATCAGGATCTGTGCTGTTTGCAATTGGATCGGACTTATAATCGATTATATATGGTAGTTCTTAAACTACCAGATATACATATACTGTACCAGGTATACAGCACATGTAAATTTTGTTGCTTGTATGTTTGGTTTGCACTGCCAAATTATTTACTGATTGATTCTGGATTATCTTTCCCTACAAGACTTGAAATAAATTCATTGGTTTATGTGTCCATATCATTAGCTGTACTTGACTAATTGGTATAACGACTGTAATAGAAAAATGCAGGCTAACTTTGTTGTGGTTTTTTCTGTTGCTGTTGGTATTACATATTCTTTTCAAAACCTGAGTTTGTTATAAATATAACTCATTATAGTATACATCTATTTGAAAAGAACTTGACAGATACTTTTATACTGATCCTGAGCTTTTGTGCCAAAAAAGGTGTTCACCTTTTATTTTCTTACAAGTACTGTACAAGTCTTTCATCCCCTGCTATTCTGATATTGTCCCTTTTCTATTGACATTTCATGGGGACTTGAATTTTTGACAATTGTGATTTTTCTTTCTCTGGTTAATTAAAAGCAAGATAATGTCGAACTTCAAAATTGTCAATGATTAGTGAGAAGATTAAAAGATAAGGATAATAACTTTCCAATGTATAATGAGAAAGTTCCCTTATATTTTTTTGGTGTATTTTTTAAACTCATTAATCCCTGGAGATTTTTGTCATTTTCGCCTGAAATGGGAGTAGGAAACACATTTTGGGGGCTACTTCTGAAGTTGTGTTAGAAATGTCACTGGTTATTTCACTCATGCATGTTCACCTGTCTGTGTGCAGTTCAGACTGGTCTGCTTAGATCTGATGCCAAAAATTCTAAAATCTGGACACAAAATCTGAATCTGGCAATGGGCTAATTTTTGGTTTAAAAAAATCGGGTCTCAAAAAATATGTTTTTCCCCTGTATTTTGTAATGCGAGCAGAAATTACTTTTACCAACTACATTCTATAATCGAAGTAGAAAGTCCAGATTATTTGGTATCACTGTAGAGCCACATCTGTCTACTTTTCTGCAATACCACAAACTTTGGCGTATCTTAAATGACCTTGATGCTACATACAGCGCTCAGAAGTAGGGTACTTATCTCCTGATGCATAAACATGGTGCCAGGGGATAATGAGTTATTAACATTGTAGGGCGTAGCTTTTCTATTGAAGTTCACACATGTATTTTGAACATTTTATATAAACCACTCATATCCAAGATTTGTAACCATGGCAATCATATGGTAGACTCTGATCAGTGCTATATTTAATTAAGTCCCATAATCGTAGGGTTTAATGGCATAATCTACATGATAATTGTAATATGATGCTGGTCAAAGTTCTATACATGAAAATGCTGATCAAAGTTTTATACATGAAAATAACAACTGCAAAACCAAAAAATTAGGAATATAAAGCCTTCAAAAAATGATAAAGTTGTTAAACAATAAAGTTACAAGGTAAAGATGTTAAAATTCTGAGAAAGATATAGAAACTAAAAACAAAGGTAACAAATAAAATCCTTTAAAAAGTATGATCAAATACATTTACTAAATGAGTTCAAAATTTTCTCTAGTGGTATTTCATCAGAAAGTCTCTTCATTGAGTTCACATCATAAAAAATTCTATCTCACAAGCAGGAATGCCATGTTGGTCAATGTTCACCTTTCAGGAGATATGCACGAGTCAGGGCATGTGTGTCATATTTGACTGGAACAATACTTTCTCACCCATGCGACAGAGAAATCTAGCTGTTTTGCTAACCTTACTTTTCTTATCTCAGTCTGGTTATCTCAGTCTGGTTGTCTCGGTCTAGGTGTCCACGCGCTAGGGACTACTTTTAAAAAATAAAACTTTGTTGTCTTCTGCTATGCCTGACGTAGTTGTTCTAAAATCAAACAACAACGACGACAACAACAACAACAACAAACAAACAAATATATAACAAAACAACATAGTAACTTAAGGACTCTCCATTTTTGAGAAAACACCATACAAAACATTTCAAGAGAGAGAGACAGACACATACACACACACGATGTTGAGCTTTTTGGTATTATGATAGTTCGTTCCACACAGTATAGTCAGTTTTATCCTATCTGCAAGCCTGACTCAATACATTTTCAGGTCAGCGTCATTAAATGTAGCTAAAGCTACCTAACTAGTTTTAAATACTTCGTGTGAAACAAATTATATACTGTTAGCTACATTTAATGATGCTGACCTGAAAATTGACTGTGCTACAGACAGGATAAAATTCTCAATGCTGTGCGAAATGCACTATGACAGAAAACACAGATCTATGCACATAGCCTATAGACCTATACACTTCATATTCTTCCAACGCTGTTAACAACTAGAGAAAACTTAGTAACAGCCAGAAATGTTTTATGTCAAACATACTTTATTCTATTTTTGTTCAGCATCTCCATTGTGCCCCAGCTGAATCAAAAATATACCTAAAATATTTAATGACAAATAATGCACTTACCAGCCAGAAGGTATCATTTATCCGTCGACACATTAATCCGTAAGCAAATTTCACTGTAACACTTGCCATATTTCCAAGAGAGAAAAATAAATTTTCAACGAATCAGTGAACTTGAAAGTTTAGCACATGGTTATCAGCTGAGGTCCGTATTTGGAGGGTCTTTTATACAAGGAGGTACTTTTACAATCAATATTAATTACAACACAAGTATGTCACAAACAGTTTCACCTCCTCTAAAGATAGCGATAGTGACACGGATCTCTATTTACCCGTGAATAGCCCAAGCACGGACACTCATGCTACATGTATTTACACTACAACAGAGCTGTGGGCCGAGTACAGTTTCAATATGTGCAATTTAATTTTCTAAATTGGAACTAATGAAAATGAAACATTTTCTTGTAATAAATATTAAGTATTTATTGTTAATTTCATATAACATCCATATATTAAATGCGATGATACCTAAAAACTATGCAATGTTTAATGTTGTTATTTTGTTTTGACTCACGCATAAAAACTGTGTACTTCGGATGACACGTCACGCCACAGTCCTCATTAACATATTTGTATTAATGCACCGCATGTAAACATTGGCGTGTGAACTATACTGAACAAGTAATGGTATTCTTTCTTACTTTAAAGGATAATATTGGGTGAGAAAAAGAATCTACGTTGGGATTTGGACCGATACAAGGAAATCCCAGTCGCGGGGTTACATTATATGTCTCCCCACTCGTCAAGCCTCGTGGGGAGACAAATAAAGTAACCCCTTGACTGGGATTTCCTTGTCTCAGTCCAAACCCCAACAGATTCTATATATCTCATCTCTGCAGTTTGCTCTATATGAGAGCTGCCCCTCTTCAACAGCAAGTCTGATGTTCTGAATAAGGCTAGATTAAGGTGGAAGGAGGCCGTCGAGCAATCTTGAAAAACTGCTCCCCCCCATCATTTCACTGCAGTGCAGGGTTCCCCCCCATGAAGTGGGGATCCTGGAGCAACTGCTCCATTTGCTCTGCCTTTAATGTGGCCTTGGTCCTGAAGCTTTTGTGGAATGTTCATTCTACATATTTAGCAAAATGTGAAAAAGTATGCTCATTTAAATACAATTAAAAATTAAGTTAGTATCTGGATTCTTCCATTTGGATATGAATGAATGCATGGTAGCTTTGGCTGCTTTAGTATATGCCCTTTCATTACCCTTAACACCAATGTTCCAAACTGTAAGAGCAATCCATGTTTCTATCAGAATTGGGATGTTAATGGTTTCTCAAATTTCAGGTTTTGGAAGGTTTCAGTGCGGAAAGGGGAAGCAGAAAAGATTAAAAATTTTACTTCATGAGGTTTCAATGTAGTTTAAGAATTTAAGCATGGCTGTAATATCAATGGTAAAAATAGAGTCTTTACCCAGTAACTGGCTCAAGATAATGGCTTAGGGTGTTGTAATGGCAGCTCCAACCTGGTCTCCACCTTTCAAATTGTTTGTATACAGGGTCATATAGACAGAACAGGAGATTGATTTAACTCAATTCACTCTGAAAAATTAGAGGATCTGTTATGAATTTTTTTTACTTCACAATGATCTGGTATTATGTGGGAGTTTTTGATAACCGCTGTGGTGATTTGTGAGTACAGAAATTTTACAATTATCTGCAACCCTGAGTTTTGCTTCTTCCCGGTGAGGATTGATTTGTATGGCGAAAGTTGGAATGGAATTTGATTCCTAAGTGCACAAGGTTTGTGATTTGGGCCTAATGTTGATATTATATAAAGAATTTGATAAATTAGAGGACAATCTGAGAGCATACTGAAAAGCCAGTTTCGTTTGGATGAAATAAAGTGATAGTTCACTCGCTTCAACATAGAGGCTTTCTGTTGGGCAGGTTCTAAATGTTCCCTGGCAAAGTACAAGTTACTAATATCATACTGAATCAAGCAGGTAAGATTTACAAGCTGATCTAGATACATGTAGCCATAGTCAAGTTCAGATCTAACTCAAGCACTGTACAGTCAGGATAAAACCCTCCAGTCTGCAGAGTCCCCAATATGTGCTTGCGATTACTCATAATAACTCCTGGGCTTTTTAACATTTATCTCTGACGTATCTAAAACCAGTAGGATAAAAATATGCCCTTTCAAACTATTCCCCACTGACTTGTCACCCAAACATACAGTACTGTAATCAGTATCCCTTAATCCAATCTATTCCCACATTTCATCACAGAATATTCCTATAATTGAATAAAATATGCCATACTTCAGATATTTAGGCATTTATTTGTAATTTTTATTTTTTTTAAACACTGGACCTAAAGATCTGCCCTCCCAGGGACTCCTGATGTGGAAGCAAAATATTACTTGCCTTCCATTACCGTATTTACCATATATATTGGGATACAATAAGTTTTTACCTGTCTTCAAACTTATGGTGACTTTTCACCTAAGTTATATGTCCCAAGACTAAAAAAGAAACTAAACAAATTTGTGTTGAATCTGCACCTCCCCCACTGTATATTGCAATAAAATAGATAAACAAACTGCTTATTTGATAATAAAATGAAAGAATCTGTCCTTGTATTGTTATCATTTATTCCTCTTTTTTCATCATGACATTCAAGAAAAAATATATCCATGTACTCCATATATGTAGCATACACAACCATACTGTAACGTGTAATCGTATAACGCAAAACACATTGTTCATCAACATGAATATAGTGTCACGAGTCTTTGCTCTTAAAATAAGTCAGAGAAAAGAGTGAAAAGCAACAAGCTTTGTAAATTTCAACAAATAATTTATTTCTCTAGAATACAAAGTAAAAATGTAATAAAATGGAACTTATGGTATTACGAATCAAATCTCAAATAATTCCCGAATTACAGACTCAAGTCCTAATAATTTAAAGTCCTGACTAAAATTCAGTAGAAGTCCAAATTAAATCCAAAACTGAAGGTAATGATGTGTCTGTGGTAGCTTGTAGAGTATTGATGTGCCAAGTCTTTTGTTGAATCACAGTAATATAATTCCAGGCTTGAATTATCTAAATATTCCAGTGAATGGCTCTACCCAAGGATGTTATCAAAGCACTTTTCTATTTCCAGAGAAAACAATCACTTAAATTCATTAATTTGAAGAAAATAGATTCCAGCCCGAAATAATACTGGACAAAACATATAATACAATCTGATTGTGCAAGAACATAAATCAAGACTGAAAAATCCTTTCAGTTACAAGACCAGGTCACAATTAGGATATTCTATAAAAAAAAAACTATTACCTCATGGAAAATAATCTTCCAGAATGATCCTGATGTTTACAAAATAAGAATATTAGTAATTATTAGAAACCAGAACCTGGACTATGTCAAATACACTAAGGACATTCCAAACCCTAGACCTATACTCTAGATAAACTTATTTATTTCTATTAATAATAATTCTGATTTTAAACCCATACACATAGAGAATAATTTAGCTATGTTATACTATTAAATGTACATAACAACTGAGAAACTAATCATGTCTGGTTATACTCCAAGGTTTGAATATTTCATCAGACTGAAAACTGGATCGAACAAAATTGCAAATGTGAGAGTGAGAAGGTGGGAAATATCAAGCAATTGCTTGAAGTCACCTGCCATTCACCCATGACACGGTGTAAGGTGCAAAATAACCAAGACTGTATTATATCCAGGTTAACTATGACATTATCTTGCAAATAAACATCATTATTTACAAATACATTCACTGTGAGTGCAAATGACAATCTTTTTGCTTGCATGAGTTACAAAAAGTATTATTAAAGCAAGTTATTTGTGTATACTATTTACCCTGCAGACAACAATGAAAGCTTTTATCAATAATGACTCCAGATGGCAAGCAAATAGAAGCCCAGATGGAGAAAAAACACAACCGGCAGTGAGCAATAAACTCAGTGTTTGAACCTACCACCAGGATATCAAATACGAAGGTTATTTTATTTTTAAAAAAGCCAACCTCGGAAGCTGACTTGATTCTTTTAAGTTTGCTGACTTTTTTTAAAAAATATATAAAGTCGGCCAACTTTGGTTCCTTTTAACCAGTATTCATTGGAAACTAAATTGAAACAATGAAAGTTTTTAATGCGACACAATCTAGTGCTTCATACATGGACATTGATGACCCACCATCTCCCACAGAAAATAAAATCACTGATAAATTTGTGAAGGCCAGAAGAGAAGATGGCTTCGTCGACAATATGATCCTTAACACTGATAAACTCCAGTGTACTTTGATCTCATTCCTGGATGAACTTTCCATAAGAAGTGGGTTAGAAGTGTTGGAATTCACATGACTGGTGAAGATAAACAATCTTACTTTAGTCCTTGCAGTTTCTGCTTCAGGGGATGTGTTGCCTCCAATAATAAGTTTTCACAACATGAGGAAGCCAAGAAATATTCATGTACTGAAAGGATGGATTGTAACTGTGCAGGTGAAGGGCTGGGTTGATGAGATGGTGCTGCAGTGGATTAAAGAGTTTTATCTCAAGTACACAGCTTAATATATTTTAAATGAAATTTAAGTTTGAGTACACTTTCTGACATGTAATTTTCGAATGATTTAAAAGATGTCCTACAACTTACAACTAAAAAAAACAACAACAATGCATCCCAGAACATACAGAGACAAAAAGTTACTTCAAAAATTAACTTATGGTGTCCCAACAAAATGTTGTCCCAAGATTTATTGTAAATACGAAAGTTAAAAATAATGAAACTTGTGTGACATGTTTTGTTAATTTCTACTTAGCAGCTGGAAGAACAGATTTACAAATAGTTGGAATGACAAGCAAACTGATGGAGAGACAGGGAATGTCACAATCTCCACAACATTAAACTGTAACAGTCACCAGTCAATTATGTAATCATACAACACATCTACTACTTTATTCCCAGTGAAGGTATATTACATCCTCCTCTTTTCCATATTAATTGATAATATATAATAAGGAAAGTCATGATTTGCACACTTGAAATAGTTTTCTCACTTTATTTAAGCAGATTTTAGTGGCTGAATCTGGAAGATAAGTCAAACATATGCCAGTGTCAAACAAGTGCCTATAATAACGACGATTTCCATGAGCATCATATCTCACCATGGTCACCTTCCCATAAAACTATTATAGTGATTTTTAATTACCAGCATGTTTATTATTTACAGTATATGCTTGCTTATAAGCTGGATCAAACTGGAAAGACCCAGAAATTGCATCATATATGTGCTGGCAGATCTGAGTTGATGCTGTTTGCATGGAGTAAGCAGCAGAGCAAGTAACAGAGACCCTGCTCTGCTGGTGCATTGTGTAATGGTATATCAACACCTATGCTGTTTGTAACTGGACCCGACTTAAATGGAAGTAAAGATGGTACATTCATTTTATCAATAATTAAAGCCATCAGTCACACAGCACTACATCTATTATGTTGAACCAATAAATCTGGAGATTATTCAAATGCATACAGTAGCTGCAACAGATTCATATTAAATTCCAAAGTTATGGATACTTCACTCCAATACTCTGCAAACATATTCTTCAAACAATGTCACCATGGAAATCTACTGGTATTTTCAATTTAAGAAAGGAAAACAATACATAACAATGTTGTTTTTTAAATGTCCTGCAAAATCTACAAGAAGTCTGTGGAAAGACAGCATTGTTCCAACATGTTTCACAGTTATCACACTCCCATTTACCCATTAAACACAAATTATATGCAACAAGTGACCCAACCCCGACTCCCCAAGCTATATTTTATAGTGATGAATCCTAATTTGAAAACAGTTGTGCATATTTCCTGATCATGCTCAATCATAGTCAAAAGTTTTTTTGTCTCAATCTATCTTGCAAAGACTGCAGAGTTTATGACATGATAAAACTTGTAAAATTATTATACATTTTATATGCAATTACATACATGCAAAACTGTCCCCACACTTGGACTCCTCTCCTAAGGGATGGAAAAAACTGTGAAACCATTTTGTACGTTAACTGACCAAGCAAAATCAAATCTCAAAGTCTGAAGTCTCTATTTTAAATGTTGAAAAAGGAGTTACACCATTACACAGACCATTACGTACACCATCAGCTCCCAACCCCCAAATCATGACTCAAATCAGGGTCATGAGGACATTCTGGAGAGCCATGGAGGGTCGCCAGGATTTTTTTTAGGGTGAAAAAATGTGGAAATGGAGTCGCAAGGCTCAGAACATAACTTTTTTAGGGTTGCAGCCAAAACAGGTTGGAAACCACTGACATACACAGACACAAAGACAGGATTATGTAATCATTTTCTTTCACATGTGTGGGGATAAGAAATGGAGAAAATTTTCAAGGTATTGGATCTTTTAAAATTTCAATATTAAAAGTCCCCATTTCTTGCAGGTTTTTGCTACCTAGGTTTTTAGGAGTGGCAGAATGTACCAATGCATCAATGAATCATGGTGTGTCAGTTTCTATTATGGTTCTGTAACAAAATCATATGTCAAGTTTTCTGGGACCAAATCAGGGGGTTTAGTGTATTGACCATTTTTGTCACAAATTTAAGCGTAAAAGTGCACATTGCACCAAAACGAATTAAATTATTTACAAAGAATAATAGTTACTCGACTTTATTTGTTATGTTATTTTCACTATGCTTCACAAATTTAAATTCATCCATTCAAGCACTGTTGAACTTGCAAACATTTCTTTTTGTCAACAGTATATTTTCCTTCAAATCCTTTAGCATATGTTTCAACATGGTACCAAAATTATTTCATTTCCAAAGAGTTCAAGATATGTTTTATACTTGTTTGGCTGAATGCAAACTGTTATACATGACACATTATCCAATATTAAAATATTGACAAGTAAAACAACTTGTAGTACAATAAGTGCATCAGCGTGTCACGAGTCATGACCTGATTGATTGTTAGGTCGATAAAACTTGACTGACAGATTATGATAGTCACAGTCTAATGAATGTTGATTTAGCTGGCAATACCTATATTTGTCAGATGTTTTAGCTTGAAATACCTATGCTCGGTAGATTTGTAATTTCCGGAGTTTTTGTCATCAAATTGGTGGATTAAAACACTGGAGACCAAATCAAACGAATACAGGGCAATCTTGGAGACTTGGCATGTATGCCAAATTCACACCCAGACTATTAACTATCAATCCCTGAAAATAATAATAATAATAATAATAACTTTATTTAAAAAAAGGGGTGACACAATTAGTTGCACAGAACTAATCCTTTTTATGGCCTTCTTTTTGATCAAGTACATGCTTATTTACATACACGGTCTATAGTTGCACACACAATAAATGCATATGCAATTCTTAATGTTTTTCTTCAAAAGAATCCCCTTCCCAAAAAGGCAATACACAACTTCGTACTGAAAAAAATACATTAATTCTAGGCCAAATTTATACATGACCATAAGATACTAAAAACTAAAATATGACTTTATTAAAAAAGGGGTGACACAATTAGCTGCATAGATCTAATACTTCGTATGGCCGTTTATTAGATCATGTACATGCTTGTTTACATGCATAGCACATGGTTGCACATGACTGCTCCAGTGGCCTAGTTGTTAGAGTGTCAGATGCAGAGGTCGTGGGTTTGAACCCCCAGCCGACTGATAAAAACGGTACTAACAGCTGCCTCGCTAGGCACTCAGCATTAGTGTTATGACTGGTCTGCCTGGTGTCAGGATAATGTAACTGGGTGGGACATGATGCTATATGTCTGTGGCATGATGCCCCAGTGCTAGACATCACTATAAACTGTTCCACTGCATACACTATAGTGATGTGACTGAAAAATTGTTAAAGCTACCTTAAAAATCCAAATCAAACACACATATAGTTGCACACACAATAAATGCACATACATGATTTTCTTCTACAAAATCTCTTCCCGAATAAGGCAATACATGACTTCATACTGAAAAAAAAAATTAATATTAAGCTAAATTTATACATGGCCATAATAAACAGAAACTTTTATAAGATGTGCTCCAGCATTATGTACGTGTATGTACATTGTTCATATATACAGCACAAAAATAATGAGACAAAACAAAGTGGAAACTTTGAGAACTTATACTTTAAGCTATACTGTATTTGTCATATCAAACAGGTTGCACTTTTCATCCATTGAATTATTTTATAATTATAATGACAGTAGTACAGTATATAAAAATATTAAATAACATTAAGTTTGGTTTGGAGTTTTATGGCACAAAAATGTTAAGTAGGTTAATTAGTGCTGAAGCCATTAGAGTAAAGTGCCTTGCCCAAAGGACACCATGGTAGCCACTGATCCAATGGTAGAATTCCAACCAACACCATCTGAGTCACACTTACTGGCACAATAAAAATATAGAGTTGCCACAGCTCCTGCCTCAATTATTTGCCTTTTAAAACATGCAGGTGAGTGCATACCTCTTCTACCTCCTCAATCCTGCAAGGGTTTAGTGTGGTCAAACCATGAGATATACTATCAGGGTTTCTGCAATCTTTAAAAAATGTAATTCCATTACTTGTCCAACACATTTCCAAGATCTTTCTAACAATTTCAAGGCTACCTACAATATAAATTTATGACTTCTAATACTTACCTAACAAGAAAATTTAAAACAAAAAGATATTTTACTGCTGGCTTTGGGCATACTTCATCCTATCAGATAGGTCATTCTCTTTTGAATGTCACGAGTACAATGATTTTGAACAGTGTTAAGATTCCTGGATGTAGTCTGATTGTGAAGTTTTGGGAGAAACATACTCTAACAAATCCACGATCGAAGTTAGATAGGTTGATAAAACTTTTGTGTTGGCAATAAAAATGTGACCAGATAATGCAAAATAAGCAAATTCCATGACTTTTCCAAAACTCTGAATGGCTTATGAAAATTTCAAAACTTTTCAGGGCCCTTGAAATGCTTTTCTGTAATGAACAAACCTCTCCAGGATTTCCATCATTGCAAGAACCCTGTACTATACTTGTGGACAAATAGGAGATATGTCTTGTAATACAAACTTGCCAATGAGGCACTACAGTAATTTTATCAATCCATGACTGCTTTATATTTAACTAAAAATGTAATTATGACTGCTTTATATTTAACTAAAAATGTAATTAGTTCCCATCTGCAAACACCTAATATTGATTAATATGTAGACACATCCCACAACAATGTTAATGCCCTCTGCTTGAACTGAAGGACTTTTTAAAAAATCTGAATAATTATTTCTCTCAGCAAATAAGCATTAGTGCCGCATTTCTGTTGACAAGTTGTCAGCATGCCTGCAAAAATCTTATTGCGTGAGGATTCTGTTCTAAAGCACTTGTTGTCAACTAAACTGACTTTCCGTCAATCAGTTCCACATTGTGATCATTCTAGCAGATACAATGTCTCCAGAGTAATCTAACTAATCTATGGGTCTAGAACAGTACAGGTAAACACATTTAAGCAAGAGAATGGACAGGTTGGAGGTTGTAATTTTCTTCATTCTAGAGCATTTATTTAAATGGCTTACTATGGACTGGAATGTTTTTTTTCCCATCGATCAAACTGTAACATGTATACTATGAAAGTAAACTGGAAAAATAAGCTATATACAAGTGATATCTTTTTGTAGCAATTCCTAAACACCCCCACCCCAAAATTACTCAAGTCTCTAAACCAAGGGTCAACACTGTGCATATGTTGTCAACTAAGGACTGTATTGCAATAATATGAAACTTAATACAACCTGTTATAGCTGCTACTCAAATTATTTCAGTCAGAAAAAAAAACAAACTGGGTCATGGGTATTAAATGTAGTAATTATCAGCCATTAGGTACAGGTAGATAGTAGAAACTACATCACACAAGACAGAGAGATAGACATGGACATGTATATCTACCTACTGGTGAAGAAAATTTTAATTTTATATGACGTGAAAAGTCATCAGAAGATGTATTGTTTGTAAACTCTGCAACTAAATGGACAAAACTGCATGATTAGTTTTCATCCCTACAGATAAACTGACAGGTATACAGACAGATAAGACTGCCTACAACTAACAGCCAGATAATGATAAAAATCTCACAAGAACCAAGAAGTCTAAAGTGCAACAAAACCAAAAACAAAAAGAAATAAGAATTCACATACAAACAGAAAGACAAGACTGTTCACAACCAACCAGCAGGAAAAATGATGATCATAAGAAACGTACCAGAAATGAGAAGCCATCACAGCTATTAAGAAAAGAGGAAGTTTAAGACCAAGATCAACAAAAACGGCAATGGCTGATAATGGCTTTCTGGTACGATATTTTATGAAATGGTGATCAAACAGAATAATATGTCAAAAATCTGTTTAATAATCAAAAATCAATATTACGAGTAAATTGTGAAGTGCATTGGTCAAAAAGCTTGCACTAATCATTTCTTCAAAGTTGGAGGATAATCAATAATGAAAACCAAATTTGTCCAGTTTATGGAACAGATGATAACTCATGCCTGTGTTGTGCCATGTCTAGCCCGTATTGAAATCCATTTAACAGATGACTCATGCCTGTGTTGTGCCACGTCTAGCCCATATTGAAATCCATATACTGGGAGAAACAAACAAAACGATATGGAGCTTAGGAAAAGTGAATTCATTTCTACATGCTTTATTTTAAAAAGTAGATTGTGATATCTTCAGTCTGTCCATGATCTGTTTGTCTGTCTGTCTATTTCCTCCTACTATACCAATAAACATTAGTTCACAAAACTACCATATATACTTGTTTATAAGGTAGATCCAATTGTGAAATGAAATGACTCAGTTCTGCCGTTGCATAATGTGCTGGCAGAACAGAGTCTAAGTAGTTTGTTTGGTTCATCCAAAATATGAACAAATACTGCAAGGCATTTAGAAAATACTAGCAAATGAAAAAACTATAAAAAAAAAAAATTTAATGAAATTTTCTACAACTGTGACCTCAAGTCAAGGGTCATGAAGACATGTTGCTGAATGAATTGTCTTAGCATTGTAATGATAAATGCCAGAACTGTCAAAGTCTTTTGGAAATATTATCAACTGAACAAGAGTTTTTTGATGGGGCTGATACTCCACTGGCTGAAAAGAATTTCCAAGAATTCAAAACCGTTTCTTCTTTTCAACTACTGAGTGTTGGTACCATCTCTGATATTCTTCAGTGATAACAAAATTTTCAAATTAATTGTTACGGTAGATATACTGGATTCCAGCTTGGTACCATTAAATTCAACAAGGCTAGATATACTGGGTGCCAGCTTGGCACCATTTGAATCAAACAAGGTATCATAGAAATTTCTTTTGGAAACCCCATGTTGATATGTAGTTTTCTTGAGGGGGGGGAGGAGGGAAACTAATTTTAATTATGCCTTACCTACCTGCCACTACTGCATAGCTTAACTATTTATTGTGCCAAAAACCATCTGTTCAATGTGAATACATCCTCCCCAAAAGCGGAGAAAAGTCAGTAAGACCTTTTACATACCATATGTCACTTGGACATGTGCGAACAGTAGACATTACCTGTCATCTTTTCACACATGACAATTACACAAGACATCAGAGTGGGGTGGGAGGAGGATATAGCGAAAAGTAAGCACTGCATAATTACAATTAGTTTTACACACGCTCCCCCCCAAAAAATTAAATTTTAATAGCAGCAATTGCTTATCCTATCACTATTATGTAACTGAATTTATCAGTTAGGTGGGTAGGCTGATGTTTTCGTAAAACTGATCAAAAACAGAGAAACTGAGTTGTACTAACTACAGTAAGAGTAACAAAAATATGAGATGTGTTACAGTGCTCTACCTCCCTAATGGGAGGGCACCTGCTGTAGGTAATATCTACCTTCTGGGCATATCCATGCATCGTACAGAGTGGTGTGCAAAAGGTCATTCTGACTTCACTCTGTGGGAGGATATATTCACATTGAAAAGACAGCGAGTTTTCAGCATGAAAATAGGTTAGCAATGCAATAGCAGCAGGATAAGTAATTGCTGCTGTTAAAATGACTTGCCATTTTTGAAGAGTAACGATAACAAGATTTTCAAGATGAATGCCATGGTGGTCATGTTCTATATCTGATTAGCATGATTTCTATTTATTACCAATATCACAATTATAGTAAAAGGCACATGGGTCACATATGTAAATTTAATCGTTTTAAACTAAATAAAAAAATCTTCTTTTAAAATTTAACACTAATTTTCTTTAACCAGAGTCTATTCAGTCCTGAGTATTGAATGCTCTGTACCTTAACTGTCACCTAGAAATTTGCAGATGAAAATCACCTATTGCTGTGTACTTATACAACAGTGGCCATGTAATAAACTTGGGTCGAGTGGAATCGTCACAATCGAGGGTAGTACAAATTTGTTTATCAATATGTGTAGCTTCATTGTGACATCACAGCATATGACATTCAATCTGGATTGTACTGGATTACACCTTTAGGTTCATTTTGTCAAAAAATTTCTATGTACTTTAACATTGATTTTGCTGTATGCACCTATCTGGTCGTCTAAATAATGACCTTCGAAAGGAATATGGATTTATACGAATCCAAATGAAGTGAATACTTGCCACTTAAAGCTATGTAGAATCAAATTCTAAAAAAATGACACCCATTACTGAAATTGTCGTTGTTGAATGCCTACATGACCAGTGTGACCTCTACTATAGTCTTTGGTGAAAGCACAATATCGATATGACAATCTATATTTCAAACTGGATGTCCAAGCAATACCTTTATATAGAGGATTAACAAGGAATGAATGTGTAAAGTTCCATGGCAATCCTTCAAGTACAGTACATTAAGAGGACTAGTGATTAACAAAATTATGTGAAAGAACAGAAGGACAATGGTTAACAGACCACCCCATAAGCTCTTCTGGTCTCTGACAAGTTGAGCTACAAAAACTGTAATGAAAACCTTAAAAGAAATTTTCCATGATGAGGACCTCAACCCCAAGGTAAAAGATGTGACTGAGCATGTTGAAGAATGATCTCTCAAGTTCATAATTATTCATACCAAGTATGATGAGAATCTATCAAGGATTTAGGAAATTATAAGGGAAAGAAAACTTTAACCAAAACCTTAACAAGCTGTTGATGATGTTGAAGGCGCTGATACAGGAAAAGCGATTTCTGTATCTCACCACTAGTGTGGACTTTACAAAAAGTTGTGATTCGCAATGGCATGCCATGCAACTGCTCTAGTCTAACTCTTTAGATATTGTTTTTCAAAGTTTGGAAGAAAACAGCATTTAGGGACTTACTAATTAATATTCGGGTGGGGGGATCAACTTTTTTGAGGACTAGATTTTATTTTTCACACATATCCCAAGCTCTCCCTCCCTGAGGATTAAATGGTTGATCCCTTACATTCAAGATGGAGCAGGCTCCTAAATTCTATATCCTCTCCCCCTTTTTAAAAGTCTTTAAATACAGAAAAATTTCACATACTTGAAGCCCTTAAAGTGTTTGGGTTTTAGTGTTGAATTATGAGTTTTTCCATGTTGCAGACAAGAGAACACAAAACAAGACCCTGGAGTGATGCCAAGCGTTCATGTCACATGGATCATAGACAACAGAATACTTTATAATAGCACAAAGCAAGTCATAGAAGTGATACAAAGTACTTGTGTGATTACAGGGCTCTCCAAGTTTACTGTATGTGGCTACTAGCAACGAAAACAATTCTCAAAAACTGGTACCCAAAAACGAAAGTGAATTCACATTATCTTTGCTTTTCTTTGTAACAAAATCACTTTCAAAAATGAACATGTGTCCTAGAATTTTAATAAAGTGTTCATGAACTATAATGATATTCTGAATATCCAAATAAGTGTACTGTGTTATGCATATTTAACTTGTTTTGTTTGTTCTCTCTGATTATATGTATAATTGTATTTTGGACTTGACATTGTCCAAAATCAAGTTCATGTTGTACCTGACCAGTGACATCTATTTTGAACACAAATAATACATAGTTAACATTTCTCTAGAAGTGTAGGTTAAATATTAGAATCATTATCAATAAAGGTAAACATGTTTATTTGGATCTTGGTCTAGGATATTGGATTTCCTACTATGAAGAACCTGTTGTATCTGATGTTTAACGTGTTCTTTATTGTAATTTCTAGAAACAAATTTTGGAAATACATCCTGGCTCTACTTTTGTGCCTTAGTTAATCTTGTTTACTTGAAAAATTGTTCATTCTTGTGATAATGTCAGAAGCAGAATCATTAATATTCTCTGGAATTACAAAGTAATCAATAATGTTCTTGGACAGAAACATTAGTTTGGATTGTATTATACTGATTAATTGGAAGACTGTTAGCATATCATCACACTTCAGGCCACTAGCACATTAGTACATTCAAGATTATAGGCACATCAACTCCTTCAATACTGGATCTTATTTCTAATAGCACTGGAATTTAATCAGAACTTTATTCATTAGGACTGGTGATAGAATTTTTGGTCTAGTTGGGATTTAATTCAAAATACTGTTAAATTTTCATTTTGTATTCTAAGGAAATAAATAGTCTGCTGAATTTTACAAAACTTGTTGGTTTTCAGTCTTTTCAATCACTTAGATTAAGTCCATAGAGCTGCAATAACTGTTATACAGGTGAGGTTGTCTTTTACCAGGGTATATATTACAACAAGTGCCATGATCACAAATTACAATGGTCCTTCACTGTAACACTTATGGTGAGATGTACATGTGTACAGTGATACAGGTGCGGTTGCCTTATACTGGTGTACCTTCTATTGCAGCTAGCAGAATTATTGTAGTCCCACACTATAATACTTAAAGGGAAACATGCAAATGTACTTCAATATAAGTGAGGTTGCATTATACCAGGGCACATTATATTACAAAAAACTGTGATCATGTACTAAAGTGGTCCTTGTGTATACTGTAAAACAAGTGAGGTTGCCTTAAGCCAAGGGTACATTACTTTACCAAAAAAATACAACAGTGTGATCATGAATTACAGCGGTCCTTATGTACTGTAATACGGGTGAGGTTGCCTTATACTGGTAGTATACATTATATTTCAATAAGCTCTGTGATAATGAATTACACTTGTCCTCCACTATAACACTTATGAGGAAACATACAAGTGTACCATAATAAAAGTGAGGTTGCCTTATACCAGGGTATATTATATTACAACAAGCACTCTGATCATGAATTAAAATGGTCCTTCACTAAAATAATTTTGGGGAGACATACTGGTGTACCAGATACAGGTGAGGTTGTCTTATAATGGTGTAACATTATACATCATATTACAAGAAGAAGAATTACAGTGGTCCCTGACACTAACACTATTCATGGCAGACATGAAAAGTGTAATGTGATAAAGGTTTCGGTTTTCTTATGCCAGCATACATTATATTACAACAAAAACTATTATAAAAAATTATACACAAAAACAATAATAATAACAATAATATTTCTTTATTTAATAAGGGTAACACAATTAGAATACAGATTTATTTAGTTCCTCTCAAAGCCCTCAGATACTTTCTAACAGTCAACAAACAGTAACAAAATAAAATGTGTGTCAAAAAGTTAAATTACAACATTTAATGTAGGCTCATACGGGGGGGCAATTTTGTTTTAACCATTGAAGCAACCACCATCTGCAGTCAGAATAGTTTTGTTCTTTTGAATTCTATACTTTGGGTCTTTGTAGAGGTTAATCCATGACATAAATACATAAAATCCATGAATTTAAGTAAAAATCCATAATTTAAGTACCATAAAATGTATTTTCTTATGAAACCACAAAATTAAGATGCATAAAAACAAATTAAACCATTGTATTAGAATTTCTGGATCCTGCTGGATACCACAATACAAATGTCACTGACAAAGATAGTGAAAAAGAATTGGCTCAAGAATGCACCTTGAAGATCACCACTTTTAACTGGCTGATGTGAAGACTCCAATTCCATAAGTAACACATTCTGAGTTCTGCTGTTAAACCAATCCTTGACATAATCCCTTAAGGGACTTTGATTCTGAATTACTTTTTGTTAGATTTTTTTTAATTCCGGATTACTTTTTGTTGGATTGTTACTGTTCACTATCAGTGAAATCCCTTTGCAGGTCCTAAAGAAGGTATCCGGGAGAATTATGTGCATTTCACCCTGTTAACATCTGAACCAATTTTAACATTGGTATTAAAGTCAATATATAAAAACCAAAAGTTATTGTTACAGTTGACAGTTTCCCTGCAAATTTTGTTAATCTTCAAAATTATTCTTATTTTGAAGCAGATGAATCTTAAACTGGTGCAACACAAACAGAAAATCTGCCTAAACCATTGACATTTTGAACACAAACACGATTGGACACATAATCATTTTAAATTGGGTATAGCATGTATATTGCTATGAGTGTTGTTGTGCAAGTTGATGCAAACAGGCACAACTTTGTAAAGAATGGTAACAAAACTGTCTTTATTTTTCTGATGCAGACTTTCATAACAGTGTTGAAATTAGCTCAAATGTGAACCAGGTCAAGTTACACACTTTTCTCATATACTCTTTCCAGGACCTGCACATTGATTTCAATGTGGATGAATACAAAGTAACCCTCTGGTCTAAGTCTCTTGAAGGATTACCTAATGTCAAGCAGATGCATAATAATACACCAAAGATCAGTGCTAAAACCTTTAATAATTTTAATGAAGAGAAAAAATAAACCTCTTTAATTTTCTTTTCTTTCTAAACTTTAATTCATATATAGCATGTACATTGCCTTCAAGTACTGCTGCAGCTACACATTATGACACCTGCAATGCAATATGTGTCTGAATATTCCAGCAGTGGTACTGATGCTGATGGAACATATACAATATGTATCAGAGTATTCCAGCAGTGGTACTGATACTGATGGAGCATATACAATATGTATCAGAGTATTCCAGCAGTGGTACTGATACTGATGGAGCATATACAATATGTATCAGAGTATTCCAGAAATGGCCAGTCTTGTCCAAGTTAAAAATGTTGATGGTTCAGGTCAATTTTCCGTTTGTGCTGTTTCACAGTTTGGGATTTAGGATGCTAGGAAAGCGTGAACAATAAAAATGTCTACTCTAAAATTAACTTTTGGTTTTCTGATATAGACTATGATACCAATATTGAAATAAGCTCAGATATTAACCCCGTCCAATGCCTACAATTCTCCCTATAATGCAGTTCCTTCCGCACAACATTACAAATGATATCCGCATATGTAGCTCAGTGAATTTTCTGGTTAGCATCATTAAATGTATCTAAAAGAAACTAATTTGTTTTGCGTACAAATTATTTCAACACCAATTGATTTGACATAGTGCATAACACATCTCATTAAAAACATAACAAAACAGGGTGGCCTGTCTATATCAAATTCTTCGACACCACCATGATCTGTGGGAGAGTCGATTTCTTTATTAAGAAGAGTTCAGCTTTCCTATTTGACTATATTTGGCCATAATGTAGTTGCCTCTAGGGTTGAAATGATACAGCTGTGCCATGTATCAATACGATTCATGATACACAGCCTATGATACTATTCATTATTGATGCACATATTAACTTGAAGGTCTTTCCATCTTTAAAAGGTCTGTCTCTGGCAGGTGGTGCCCTTTTATGTGATTTACTGGTTGTATTTCCAATCTGCAGATTACAGACGGACATATACTTAGTATCTATTTATATGCCATTCTCATCCATAAAAAGACAACTAAAATACTTTCAAACGAAGTACCTGTTAGTTGGCAATGATTTGGACTCAACATTTTATGCCACTGAAGGCTGCTCCATTTCATCAGATGCAGGACTGATTTTAGCCACCTGACAGAGGTATTTTGATAAAATAATTACTTCTTAATTATATTAAATTAAATTAATTAAATTAAATTAATTAAATATTTTTCATTCTTTCTTATTCATTTCATCTTAACCCTGATAGAGAAATACCGTTTTGTAGCATATTATCCCACAGAACTAAATTGTTTGAGAACAGAAACGAAAACTGCATTCTACTTTTAAATTGTCTGTATTTTAATTTGGCTTGGTATTTTGCCTTTTTCTACATTGGTGAAAGGGTGATTGGTCGGCATGCAGTCTATTTTTGTCCATCCACCATGTACATCAGACCCATTTCAGGCTCAGAATCACCCACTGGTATGATCATTATCACTTTTCCCAGCTCCAGTAATCGGATATACTTCATGACAAATTTTGTCACCATAACTATCATCAGCCAGTATCAAAATTGTCATCTGAAGATGAACCACACAGGAAATTGGACATTTGGGGTTTTCTAGGTCGCCTGCATTTGTAAAACTTCCTTGACACAAGTTCAAACTACAACATAATGCTTGTTCCTGGGCACAATGTGCCAATCAAATTTAGTTTAACAACCATCCATGGCATGTGACTAACAATGCAGATGGCAAGTTCCAGGTCAAATTTAATTAATGCAGTAGTTTCATCTCATCTGTACATAGATTAAAGTTCAACCAAACGTTATACTCCTAATTTCTGAGCAAATAAGTTATCTTCCTATTGATTTCATGCAGATATGACAAGATGCAAGGGCATTCAAGTTTGCTAGGCTGGCAAGTAAGTGGCTACCCTATGCCAACACCACATCGTTTGAGCAATTTGCAACTTTTCAATTGGCAATTGGCTCTAACCCTACACCCCAACATGAATGTTCAAATATCAAAAATGGTGTGTCCAGTGTCAAGGAAACTCTGACTACATTATGCCAAATGTATCAATGAATTGTTTCACCCCTAGTTTCCTCCTTTTCTTTCTTTACAGAATCAAAAATGGACTCATCCAGAACTCAGGCTGAACATGGTAGATTACATATACACAAATCAGACTTTTTCAACATGAATGGTGTTGTGCTGTATATCAATATGAATTATGTTTAAATCATTTGTGCACAAAATGAACTTGATAATTATAGGTTACTGCATTTGTATGGGAAAATATGAACGAGTTTTTTGGATGGCTATACTGCACGACCTTGGGAGTGCAGTATATCCATCCGACAAAACGAGTTCATATTTTCCCATACAAATACAGTAACCTTTTCATTAAATGCTCATTTTCTTATTCTACCTAAGACTTAAATATACCAACAAAAAACCCTGCAAGAAACAAAGTAACTGAATATATGCCGTATTCCAAACTAAATACACAAGCGTAGATGCATCATTACACAACATTATTAATGCGCACGTAACTCTGCCCAGATAAATTTGAAGTTGGTCATGCACTAGACGTAAGTTTCGAAAGAAAATGGTGTTTGGTCAACTTAAAATTGAATTTGGAGTCATATTGTGAATGACTGCACATTGCAACAACTTTTCCATTTGATCTGAAATGAATACGTTTTGGTATTTTTGTCGATTCGATGCAATTTCGTGATTATGATCTGGATTTAGTAACTTACAGCGTCTGTGGCAATTCTACATGAAATACATCGTATTGAAGCAGCGAGGCATAAGTATGTTGACATCGGCATGCATGTTTCTGTTCTGTCATTATATGATTCAAATCATAATGTGGGGAAAATATGAAGTCTTTCAATTGCAATTATTGAAAAGACGCTGTGGAATTTAATGTTTATTTCATTTTGAGTGCAGTAAGGAGGATGTAACTGCACTTGGAATATACTCAGTAGTCGAAATTACAGTACAATTTCGAAATGTGTAATCAACCTTGAGAACCCATGACATGGCTCATGTAATTCGGATTTGCAGAACTAAGAAAACACATTTTGAGGAAATTCAGGATGTAAAATTGTAAGTATATTTTTGCCATTTTGATTACCAGCTAAAGAAGACAAGTATATGTCTTATAACTTGCATGTTGTTGTAAGGACCCTGTCTGGCGTCTATAGCTAGCCTAAATCTGAAACATTGTATCAAAAAAGTTAATGCAGAATGTGCCAAAGCTGCTGATATGTGGCAGTCCACGAAACATTTGCTTTAGTTCATTCAGAAAAAAACTGCTTATTTACAACAGAAAGTAGTTCCTTTATTCGCATGCATTCAGTATGAATTCAGCACGAGGGTGCAATATTGGGAAATAATGACGATTCTGACAATGTAAAGTTAACAGAGAAAAAAATGAGCATATAATAATTTTAGTTACAAATCGAGATGCTGATGTGGATAGTCAATGAGAAACAGACACGGATATCATTTGCAAAGCTCTGCAGAACGAACTATACCATTGTCTTTCTAAGGTCTGCAAACAAACTTTCAAGCTTTAAGCTTGAAAAAATATTATATGATCTGATATACAGAAAAATTAAGCTTTATTATTGTCTACAGCTATTATATAAATATATTATCTTAAGATAATAACTAAAAATAAATCAATCCCAGCCCCCCACCCCTCCGAAAAGTAAATGGTAGGTATTAACGTCATAAAACAAATAAAAGTGGCAGAAAGCAGCCTGCTGCACAGGCACTCATTTCTGTCAGTACAAATGAGGCGAAATACGAACACGCTCACTCTTTTTTTCTACCAATCAATTCCCTTCTCTCCTCCAGGCAGGAGGAAGTGAGTGTTGTCAACATTTTCCTCCTTACCTTGCATTTATCACAGGCACTCTTCGGAAATATAGGGGAAACTGATAACACCCTCCCCTACACCCAAGTTAAATGAATGTAGGAGAGGTGTTTTCATTAGTATCCCCCTTTCTACTTACAGAAACAAGTGTCTCTTTCATTTTTGTTTTTCTGACGTCTGAGGAAACAAGTGTCTATGATACTCGTGAAATTGGAGCTGCGAGTTTCGCTCAATGCTAGAAACTTGGCATCTCAACTCTAAATAAATTTTGCAATACTGCGTTCTAAAGAAATGAAACTGCTGTGCACTATTACTATTATATTTCATTGCGAGCTTATCTGAAACTCAGAGATACTTACTTTTTCTGTAATTATTTCACCGCATCATTGTCGGCTGTTTTTAGACAGATCAAAATGGAGTTGTCACATGATCAATATTAAGCCCACGTGATTTGTTCATATCTATTTGAGATGGGATACATCAGTTTGCATTCACCGGTAGTGTTAACAGCAGCAAAGAGGGTGAACAGACCACTTGCTTGGATTGTTACTTATTAAAACAAAATTATGGTCTCAATAGTCAACACCGATTAAACCCCTACCAACTGGGTTACTTCATTTTTGACCTTCGTTGTGTGTTTATTTACTCGCGGACAATCTACTTTTGGTCGCACCCTCTCTGCTGCTCTGGTTTTTTAATCCAAAGATTTTATCAAGACCTATACGATACCTCGACCTAGGATCATGTAAATTTCTTGTGATAAATCCATGGGGTGTAGCTTGCGCCGCTGAAAAAAGAGATTTTGAATTTAATCATGTCCATGTCCCCTGAACACCAAGTCTGATGAATGTTTCGCAAAGTATGTATATCGACTCCATTAAACACAACTAAAATATTACAGCTGTCTCTGATTACTTTAGGTATTTGTGTATAGCGCTGGGTAACATAAATCACGCTTGTGTTTTGTGTCTACCTCGAGAAAATATTCTGTGAGGATTTGATTGTTTGTCCAGCATCAGATCATCATATATTACGACGTTATTAGTAAGTCCCTCAAGATCATCTACAGATGGCGCTTCATGAACATTGGTAATAAAATCAATAATATCATTACCGTCCTCGCCCAACAATTTTGCATTTTCATTAAAATCTTTAAGTACTTCATAACATCTCTGATCATTTACAGATGGTGCCACCAGATACAACTTATGCCACTTTAACCATCTTATGATCAGATTAAGCAACAATTGCGTCTTACCAGACCCAGATGGTCCAATTTTATTATCATTCTAATAGAATTTGATAGTGCTGGATGATGCTTGACTGGCTCCTGCTTTCGTGTTGCTGAGATGTCAATTATATCTATATGATAAATAATATGAATTTATATTGCTTTCGATGTAGAGCACCCACCCTCACCACTGGATTAACAACAATAATAACAAAAAATAAAAAGCGTGCACTTACAGGCAAGTGTGTGAAATGTGGTACAAAAAAATACAAATTTATTTGGTCTCGCATAAAGACAGGCGGTGATATTGCTGCTTCGCTGGGAAAATTACCAGGAACTCCATGGGTTAAATACCCTGGTAAGAAACAACTTCCTGGATATAACTACTATGGTCCTGGAACCCGACTTGATATTCGACTTGACGAACGAGACCAATCAAGACCTGGAGAGTATCCAATAAACGCAATTGATCAAACGTGTCATATTCATGATATTGCGTATAAAAGTACGGATTACAAAACGACATACTGCAGATCTGAAGTTGATTCATTGGTTAAATTCTATAAAGAATGAATCTCTTAGAGAAAAACTTGCTAGTTTTCTGGTAAAATCTGCTATGAAAGGTAAACTAGTGCTAGGGGTTAGTAATTAATCAACTGATTATTATAATAATGGAATCAGTTTATTATAGTCCAAGGAGATATTGGAGAGGCAGAGCAGCGATTAGTAAACTTGCTAATGCAGCAAATCTTTCACGTTCTGTTGCTGCAAATTCGTTAGGACGACAGACAATATGGCAAATCTATCTACCACCGCCTAAAGAAATTCAATACGCGTATTTTGATGTCAGTGTTCCCAATGAAGTTCATCAAGCAGATATTTTGATTTTGCCACATGGTACTATTTAATTGGTAGACGTCAATCACGCACATACAAATACGCGTTAACTGTCGTTGATGTTGCAAGCAGATATAAAGAAGCAGAACCACTATCAGCAAAAACAGCAACTAAAGATGCATCTGCGTTTGAACGAAGTTATCAACGTGGTGGTATACGATGGCCACAATTATTGCAGGTTGATCCTGGCAAATAATTTCTTGGTGCAGTATCATCTCTGATGAAGCAGCATAATGTCAAAATCAGATGAGGACATACCGCAATTCATCGTGATCAGGTAATCGTTGAACGATTTAATCGAACACTAGCTGAGAGATTATTAAATACCAGTATGCGAAGGAAATAGTTCAGGCAGACAAGAGATCTCGTGAATGGGTTGCAAGATTACGAAGTGTGATAGCTGCGTTACATAATGAAATTACAAGTGCAACTGCCATGAAACCCATTGATGCAATTACAAAAAACACATACCAATACAAGGACATGACTTTTCAAAAAAACCAGTATTAGGTAATGTGACTGTAAGATACTTATATGAACCTGGTGAACTTGAAGGGGGTAGAAAAAGAACAACTGATCCTATCTGGAGTGTGACCACACATAAAATTTCCTGCTTGGTTAGATCCACAGGTAGACCTGCAATCTACAGACTGGATTCAACTGCTCCTCAACGTGGATTTGTACGTGAACAATACAAGTAATTCCTGAAGACACACAATTTCCACCGCGTTTACGTTTGTAAACTGGCGCCCCGACGTCGACTGCACTCCAGACAAGTCAGCATCACATTTTCCCGTGTGTGACCAAGACTACTATTAATTCTATCTACAGTGAACTGTCTTGGATTATTACTCGAATACTTCCACAACATATTGCAGTTACAACTTGCACAATGGTTATTATGTCGGTGTTTCAGTGTCATAATAAATTCAGCATTGAAATCAAAGTCGCGTTTATTTTATTTTTTTCTCATATTGTTTATAACCAGAAAATATTTTCTTCACAACTTCGTCGCTGATATCGTCAGCGACTATATCATTATTGTCTACGACAACCCATCGCAGCTGAGATATTCTTCTGACTCGAGACACTGCGAGATAAACTAAATTTTATCATTTTAGTACAAGATTTTGTTTCTCATTAATTCCTGGAATTTCAACTTCAATATTCTGTCGTCGCGTATCCGCTGGGCGATAACACAATGGTACAGGTAGATATGAAAACTTTTCTTTATGTAATAGAAATAATTTCTCTTGCAGTGTATCACGAACTATCTTTCTACTTCCAACTATCAAATCAACTGGTCTCCATAAATTCCAAAAATCATTTGTCAGAGTTTATGGAATTATTTCATGCATTATCTCACACTGTATTCTATCTCGCTGCAGTCTGATTTACTTTTTAAATTCTTTCAATGGGTCATCAATAGTTCTATGGCCATCAGTTATTTCTTCGTAGTAATCTACAAATGTTTTTAACCAATCGGTCGGAGAGTGTCCAACAAAAGGTGGCAGTCGACCATGATCGCCACAAATTATCACAGCAGTACTTTTGTTAATAACCAGTTAAGAAATATTTTTAATACTTCCAACGATACCGTACAAATTTCATCATAGATAATAATTCAAGGAACGTATTTTTCACCCATTCGTTCAGGAGCCCATGAGTCTCCGCACCATCTGAAAAAAATATGATAGGTTTGAGATTTTACTCCTCGTTCATTCATTTGTCTGGCGAGTCTGTGTGTAGGTGTCAAAACAATCATATCTGAACAGTTGTCAAGAAATAATTTAATCCCACGTGTTGTTTTACCAGAACCACCACACCCACGGTTTTATCTCTGGCCACAGGATCATACACATATAGTGCCGATGATTTTGATATTTGATTATTATTCTTGTAATATATTTCCTTGATTTGAATGTCGGCGGATTCTGAATAATCAAGTATATTTTCTCGTTTTCATCTCCATTCACCTCAGGATTCATTAACATCAAGAAATGGTTTTAACAAATCCGTGTATTTTTTATTTATATAAAATGAATCAGTAGCAACTCTAAGGGATCAGAGGAAACCTGTTTATCATTGATAATAAATTTATGGAAGCGTACGCGAGCAACGAAGATCTTAAATTAGTAAATTGCGGTGACTCACCATCAATACAACTCACAATTGTACCTAATTTAGTTCCGTCTGACATATAAGCATTACTTCGACTTATAAATATACCTCTGTCTGTTTTATCGGCAATGATAAAATCGAGTTCAGCATTGTCCATAATTAATTTTGTACAATGTCGTTTATGATCACATGAACTACCCTGAGTAAATTTACCAGTTACTTTTCTGCCGAGATCTTTTGCAACTTTAGTCTCGTAATCAATCGCATCTGGATTTTCATCACCTGACTCTGTCAGGGAATATTTCTCTCGTTGTGGTAACCAAACTTGTTTTTGCGGACGATATGATATAATTGCTTCACTTGCAACCAACGATATCAATATTTTTACATCAAGCATGTATCGTAATAGTACTATTGGAGCCCAATGTTTCTCTGAGAAATGTCTTCCAAACCACGCATAATCAATCGGATGGAGATTTTCCGTAAACTCGAATGACTCTATACAGGCAAATCCAGTCAGGTCAAAATTTAGTGAGGGTCCATTTATTGCACCATGCTCATCTTGTGTGTTGGAAGTCCAAATCTTCTAAAGTATTCAGAACACTCTCCGTATCCAAGAAAACTTCCAGGGTAACATGCTACCATATCAACTGATATAACGTCATTATAATCGTACTTACTATTCTACAATCCGCCGCGTCCATATTCGATGCAGCTACGTTGAATATCAACAAAAAATCCCGATCTTGTCGGTGACCATGAATTCTTCTTTTGAGCAGCACGTGCAACAATTAATGGAACGGTGAAACAATTATTCATTAATTGTTCAACTTCTGACTCTGTCAAGATATTTTCAGGAGTATATTTTAATGCAATTTTATTTTTTCATTTCTTCGTGGAGTGATTCTGCACGATAAATTTCTCCATTAGGACAGACAAACTGATCATACACAGATTCTGAACTCTGAAATAACCACACGGATACAGGGTCACTCTTACTAATATTTCTGATAAAATCAAAGATATAATCATTATAAAATTTAACAGTTCGATCTCGCGGAAATATTGTTACGGCCGATATCCATCCATGCATGTGCGTCATTATCAATAATCGTTATCGGAGCTCCTCTTGATTTCTATTTAGATTCGTACAAAATCTCTCCGGTTAGTGTTTTCACTGTTATTGGGAATTTCAATTTTTTTCCTAGTTCAGCGACATCTTTAATAGACTCTCCGGTATCTTTAACTGTTTCTGCCCACTTATTTCTTTTTTTACGTCTTAGATCAATTAAACCTTTTCCACGCATTGCGTTTGTGAAGCGTTCTGTAATTCTCTCGGCTACACAATTTATCATTGACTCTGTCAAGGACAGTTTCATCGGTTTAAGATCATCAACACTAGGTTTATCATTTAGCGGATATATACCATAAACAACTGCAGTCACAGGATACGCAATATGGTTTATCAATACCAGTCAACGCTCCTGGTTTGGAATTTTTATTCAGCGTGACAGTATTATTTCCATTGTGACCTGACTGTGTCAGGCGGACATGGTCACGTTTGTCACGGATTATCCAAGTGCCGTCGTCTGTCTGCACAATAAATTTTATTAGAATAAAATATCTTTGATTGTCGAGATAGATAATAATCTTCCTTCCTCGCTAGTCATTCATTCTAGTATCTACAACACTCATGAATCTGAATGTTGACCACACATGAACCTCATCATCTTCGCGAAATTCCTTCTTGGCTTCACGGATACGATCAGTTATATCTTTATTTACCAAAGCCAGATCTTGCATTGAAAGAGTAAATTTAGATTCTGGCAAGTTGTAAAGATCAAATCTGGCTTTCGAAGGTTTAATTATGGATAAGCTTTCAAAGTCCTCCATATTATAATTAAGACAAATATATATTTAAATTGAAGTATAAAATATTATATAATGATTCAAACAAAGAATAAATACAGGTGGCTGATGATAGGTTGTATAGCTCATCGTAACAAATCCTGAATGAATTCTGTGGATACCACATGCAAACCGTTCGGCATGGGAGTCTAGGACCAAAACCGTGTTTACGGTGTGGTGTTGGGGTTACAGGTGAAACTCAGTTGTGTGTGCAATGTGGTGGTAAAAAATACAGAGAGCTGAAACGATATTACCATAAAAAATATAATATCGATGGAGTCGAATCCCCCATAAAAACTATTACACAAAGTCAGAATTCTGTACGCGGTAATACAGGAAAACAGAGAAAATCACCCAAAGTGATTAAATCCGTAAAGGTAGAGACAGGCGAAGAAAAAGTATTTCAATCAATGAAAGCAGCTGGTAAATATTTTGATATTCACTCACGTTCAGTACAACGGGTCGAAGATAATATAACCAAATCATCATTTTCGAAGAAATTCGAACAGCAAAAAATAAATTCGGTATATACAACATGAAGGAAAATAACTCCGTCAAGCAAACGTTTTCTCCGCTAGAGTTACTGTTATTTTTTATTCTGATTTAAGAATATTTTTATTTTTTATTCTGATTCATAAATATTTTTAATTTGCACCGCACATTATAAAGCGTGATAACCCTGTCTTCGAGCTAAGAGTAATCAAGCAGTTATCTCCCTTGTTATTGCGTAATGTTACACAGCAATAAATTCGACATCAGTAGAACCCTCAGATTGAACAAATAACTCTTATTTTATTTATTCAGATTATAATATTTGTTCAGTTAATAATATTAATATTATATTGATTATAATATTTGCTCAGAATCTGATTTATTTTTATTCTGATAATATTTATTCTGATAATAATATTTACTCAGATTCTGATTATAATATTTATTCAGATAATAATACTTATTCTGATTATAATATTTATTCAGATTATAATATTAATTCACGTAATAATTTTTGTTCAGATAATAATATTTGTTCTGATTATAATATTTATTCAGATAATAGTATCAATATTTATTTTGATTATAATATTTATTCAGATAATAATATTAATTTTTATTCTGATTATAATATTTATTCATATAATGATATTTAATCAGATAATAATATTCATTCAGATTATAATATTTATTCAGATATTAATATTTATTCGATAATAATATTTATTCAGATTCTGATTATAATATTTATTCTGATAATAATATTTTTACTGATTATAATGCCTACTCAGATTCTGATTATAATATTTATTCTGACAATAATATTTACTCAGATTCTGATTATAATATTTACTCAGATTCTGATTATAATATTTATTTTGATAATAGTATTTATTCAGATTACAATATTTATTCAAATAATGATATTTATTCTGATTATAATATTTATTCTGATATTAATATTTATTCTGATAATGATATTTACTTAGATTCTGATGATAATATTTATGCTGATAATAATATTTATTCTGATAATAATACTTACTCAGATTCTGATTTATTTTTATTCTGATAATAATATTTATTCTGACAATAATATTTACTCAGATTCTGATAATAATTTATTCAGAATCAGATTTATTTTTTATTCTGATAATAATATTTATTCTGAATCAGATTCAATGTAAGAATGTGAACCTGATCTCTATCACATATCGTCAACTGTTGTATTGTTCTACGAACACACATACAGATTAATACTCAAAACTTCATTCTGCAAATCCAGAAGGTGTCCCGTCTGGTCAGTAAGTTTAAAATGTATCCTTGATAATAGCGGATTATGATATCGTAGATAAACAGGATTAATTGGTTCTGATACAATTAAATATCCTGGTGGGACTTGAGGGGTAAATGAGTATCAGATGTATCCTTGTTGAGCTTGGTTAGATTTTTCAAGATCTACTTGATAACTGCCATCATTGACGTCACAAACAAGATTGACAGCGATCGTTGAAGTGATATTAACAATACCCGGCGAGACATGAAGACCTCCAACGTAGGAATCGTTGTTCTGTCTGAGTATACCTGCTGGGGGGGGGGGGGTTATTTTCTCCATGATTCGAGAACCTTTGGAAAATAATCTTGCCCTTTATAAAAATCAAGATCGGGTGTTATTAAATTATCGCCGTATAGATTAATCGCTTTTCCACAGTGTCTAAAAAACAAATCTTGAAAATCATTTGATTTTACATTTTCAGTGATTATTTTATTAACGTATTTTAGGTCTAATGTGAACTGATGCATATGTTGAATTGATTCAATAATTTGTTGTTTTATATCATAGCTGTAATGTTGTGTTACACTCAAAAACAATTTTTCTATATTAGCGTATGTTAGGTCGTATTCAAATTTAATTGCAGCAGCAAATGAACTAATCAACTCCACAGTAATACAATTTTTTTTTTTTTTGTATCTTCAAGAGCAAATAATCGATTTCCCAAATCGTGATTTTTTTCTTTCTCGTTAATAAATACATATCTTCTAAAATACATCCACGGAAATTCCTTTCGATATTTTGGAATCTTCATAAGTGCTGGTTTTTTGGTAATAAATTCATTATGTTTCGGTTCTGGTGGTCCCACATAAACCGGCGCAACATCAGGCCAAGCTAATACAGGTATAATCGATGATTGATATATATCTACGGCATAATCTGGAGAATATACTTCAATCGCCGCAGATAATGTTGGTTCGTGAACAGTAATGGCTATCTTGGATTCTTTGCCAGTAATTGATTTAATCCGGCGCTGAAATTTATCGTTGATCGGTTCGATTTGATAACTGCCCGTGGGAATACTGACTACTTGCCAATCTGGGGTTCCATCGTCCTTATTTTTATTTGCAAACACTAATTAATTATTTGCGGGTAATCCACCAAAAGACTTTGATCTGATATTCGGCCAACTATAATAAACTCGCAATTGTGCTAGTGCTATTGCTTTTGCTGGAATTGCAGCTGGAACATACACGCTGAATTCAGGATTAGTTGAACTCGCTGATATCATTGTGGTTTTTGGCGGTGCTGTATTAGTGACGATTTGTTGTAGTAATTCGTTTGACATTATAATAAATCCCTGATTTTAAATCAAGGTAATTCTGACATCTTGATTCATAAATCAGGAGCATTTATCGAATTCCTGATCTGATATTATTCCGTCGCTGAGTCCTGATGATATCAACGATGATAATTTGGCGTGTGCTTGTGTTGCTATACATGCAATTTATATATTAAGAACACCAGCAATTGTTGTTGTGGTTGAAACACAAATTGTTACAACTGCTGGCGATGTCATTGTTACCGCAGACAGTAAAACACCGATTCCAGGAACTACGACAGATGCAGAATAAACAATTATATCAGTAACAACGACACGTCTACGATATTTTTTTATTTTTGCTGTATAATTGTCAATAATATTTTTTAATTGAGTTTGTAATGAACACCTTTGTTCATATCTGTATTTGTTTGCCGACATGTATACTCTTTATTAAGTAATCAATTGAGGTGTTTCGTCGACGAATTCCAGACACCACCAGTAACACGCTGCGGTTTTGTTGTTTTTTTTTAATCAGATGGTTCCAGTATAAATATTTCTTCGGCATCTTTATTTAACACAATAGACACGGTTCCAGAAAAATTATCGGTTGAATGACTCATTGGAAATGTAGTAAATATCCTAAATTTTGCAGCGCTGAACACAGACAGCATATACACACCAGTGATTTCTGCTGTCTGTTTGATAGTGTTATTTTGCTGTGACCATGTTGATGATCCTGATGATACTGTGTATACCACGTTGATGATCTGCTTGTGAGGAATTTTAATCAGATTAGTTTGTTGAACGATATTAGGAATTCCACTGATGATATTGCTGAGACTCGCGTTAATATCAGAAAATTTAATCTCAACAAGTAATTGATTACCGAGGAAATCTTCTGTGGTTTTACTGAGTTGCTGAAAATTTCTGCTAACATTTAAAAACATACTCACGTGAACGCCATATTCAGATCGCAGCGTGGTTAATTTGTCATCGATTGTAGTATCTTTATCATCCACATATTTCTTTGTTGCTGCGTCTTCGTCGGATGTTGGTTCCCTCAAAACGACTATTTTATTTCCATTCATGTTCAGTTTATCTGTCATTGTGTTACCGGTGGATTTTAAACGTTCAGCAACACTTTGCTTAATTTCATCTCTCACTAACATGATGATATGACATTATAATATCATGAGCGATTTAATTACATGTTTTCCACCGGGGCATCAATCACTCTCATTCGACCACCAACACCTTCGAGTAGCATTTTTTTTTCCCGAGAGTATGATAGCGATTGCTCTGTAATTAGCAATTGCTTCTCTTGCCACACGAGCTCGAAAGTGTATATCAACGACAGATTGTCTGAATAAATCCAAGTGTTCCAGTGAGAAATAATAGATTGGATACCGATGTGCAAAATCAAACTGAGATATTTGTAAGTCAGTATCAACATTTTGATCGCGTTCCATGAACGTCATCACACGATGATATGCACGTGTTACATGATTATTTTCAAAACTCAATAATATTTCTTCAGATGGTTCTTGATGTCCATTTATCCTCAAAGAAACCTCACTAACCCCAAACGGGTCAAATATCATTATACTACGTGTCTGTGAGTTTACTTGTGCAGCATCTTGGAATGCAGCAAATATATATCGCGTTGCAGAGACACCTTGCCGCGATGCTATCTGCCATGTGAATAAACCATCAATGTTACTTTGAATAGCATCTGAGGCCATAGTCAACCATGATAATATCGATTTACCGCCTTGTTTCATAAAAGAGAGTAGCCGTTCTTCTTCAGGTAGTGTTGGAGTCATTCCTGGCATCCACAAAGAAAGTTTTGTTAATACTACTTTACCAGCATCGCCGACAGGGCGCCAGATTGCATCATCGTCAGTTGCCTTTCGTACTAATACAACTGTATGCTTGGCTCCGCAAATGACCTTTCTGACATTTCTGCAGAATCCAAAAATATGCGATAGTGGAATTGCACATGAAAATCTTTTACGATTACCTATCAACATTGATCGACGTGTTGAGAATCCATACATCAGCGTCAGCGTTGTCGGCATTGTTTCTTGGTCGTCGTATATTATACTTTCTATCATCAGGGTGATTAGTAGCATCTTTAATAAACATCACTGACGGACCAATTGTTCTTGAATAATCGTCGTTCTATCTTGCCAGACCTAATATCGTCGTGGCAACGTCGACGTCGTTATGGCATATTTCAATATTTCTTCAGTCAATCATATATGTGGCACTGTTGAATAACGCCATAATGCCATTATTAACAAAGCCAACTCTGACATCAGCTCTATATTCAGTATCGTCTGTTTTTTGAATTTCACATTCTACTTCAATAAATGCTTCAGCGGGCAAGAAATATCCCCCACGCTGATTCGGTTCACGTGCGTCATAAGAATAATACTGATAATCACGCACAGACTCATCTTTGAGTACTGGTGCATCCATGTCAAATGCTGGATCAGATACACGTTTGAACATCTTTATTATATTTACTATCGTCTAACACGAAAACCACTTCCTGCTATCAGACTAGCAGCTATATGTTTTCTTTTTCACCAGCTAACTCCGCTAGTTTTTGATTTGCAGCTTGATTTATTATTTTACTAACACTCGCAGGCATCACTTCAGTGCTGGGTAATTTTACTGACTGAGGTTTTCGTCGTATCAATCGTGCTAGTCTATCTTTGATTGCTGAGAATGCTTTGCTGGCAACATCACCAACAGCACCAATACCTTTTTCACGAACAACATCAATAGCTTTCATTCCCAGTTGTTTTACAATCGGTGTCGCCTTTGGGGCTATCCTTCTAAACAGACCCTGAACAACATCACCGAGTCCATCTCCGTAAATCGCTTTATAGGTTGGTAATCGCGAATTTATCACCCTGACCATGGTCGGTCCACGTTGGGCATTATGTATAATCATCCTATTTTCTTACTACTGATCTAATTAATCACTGTGGTAATAATCACCAACGATTTCATCAATGAGAGCCCGGTAAACATTAATATCCACGACCCTGTGATAGACCATGCGCCGTAAATTGAAACAAGAGTTTTCTTTCAATAAAATTTTTACAAATGGACAGGAAGGAAACAGAAAAAGCTATATGAATTTTATATTATATACTCTGTTACTTAATTTTCATTTTCGGTGACCTTGATAAATTGATGTTTGTGGGAACTGATTTTACAAATCTCGTATTTTAATTATGTTTGCTTTATTATCTATTTTTTTTCAGGAATAAATACTCCATTCTTCATCAATACAGCACAGTGGTACCCAGGGCTGTAGAGAGCGATCACGGGCCCTTGGGTAAGATTCACCCGGGCCTCTCCTAGTTCTTGTTCAATCAAAATTTTTCTTTTATAGGGGGCCCTGCCTGGGAAATCAGACGATAATATACGGGGCCCCTTGAGCCTCCGGGGCCCTGGGCACGTTGCCTACTTTGCCCTATGGATAATCCGGCCCTGCCCCGGGGATATATCCCCGGTTGCGCCCCCCCCCCCCCCCCGTGAATAAAAATGACGGATAACAAACAGTTTGAATATACATGCACAAATGTATGTTCAAGGTTGAGTCAAAGAAATCATTTTTCACAGTTTGGGGCTATTTGGTGCTGTTTGTCGTTTTGAAAGCAATAAAACATGGATTTTTGACGGTGTGCTGTCTAAAATATGGCATTCATTATGTTTCAGAGAGTCCAGATTTGATATACTTTTAGGGCAGCGTTTGATCATCTTCTTGAGTAGTTGTGTAGGCCACTATAAAGCCAAACCGGAACCCCTATATGGTCCATATGTTTAGCATGCAGGGTCCACTATGGAACTAAACAGCATATCCTATGGTAAAATGGTCCATAGGTTTAACGTGGGAAATGATATTATGGAGCCAAAACTTTATTGAGCCAGATCATAACTATACAAGCAATGGTAGTTTACAGAACTTGAGGGGCCACTATAGAACCAAATGAGAAATCCTGTGATAAAATGTTAAATAGGTTTAACACGGGAATGGTATTATAGAGGCTAACGGGAAATCCTATGTTAACTTGGGAATTGTTTTTGACCGTCCCATGTTAAAAAACTTGCAGAATTGTACGGGAAATGTGCCGCGAACATTTTTAGATACTATCAAACACACACGACATATACAATCCATCATCCACTTTTTGATTACTATCCAAACATACACTCCTACCATCCGAAGAGAAGGGTAGGTGATAGCAGTATATTATATTGGGGATATGACTGCACTTTAATGAGAAAACACAGAATAAGACACTAAAGACTCATTATGAAGCCTACATCGTCAGCATCATCAACATTAACAATGATTCGGAAGTATCGCCGAAGTGAAATAGTGTCTGATATTGACGAGCCACTATGTCTGCAAAGTATAATAACTGTCGTGATGCTTGCTAATGGAAGGCTGGTTGATATCAGAAGATGGCGAAGACTTCGATTGAGCGTTTTGTGGTTTATTTTAAATTCTCTCATTATGGTGCAGCCACAGCAACCCTATTTACTCTACTACAAATTAGGACACCTTTTCTGTCACTTACCAAAACCAAAAATCAACAAAAATATCATTAATTTTATGTCTGATGCTTTATTGGCCAAATGCTGAAGTATTAACGTAATACTCAAGAATATACTGTTATCGTCATTGGCAGTTAATCCAAGTTTGCTAAGCGTAATATTGTATGCAAAATGTGACCGCTTTATTTTAAAGAATTCATTTGGACGCAGTCAGCACTGCCAATAGTCTTCTTTTATAATGATATTTTCTACGACAGATTTCTACGACAGCTCTAAGCACGCTTCATGCTTTTCTTAGCAGCTCCAACATTTACATTTTAAGATCGCAACACATCTTTGATCTGTGCATGATATTCATTTTTGAATCTTCTAATAATTGTCATTTTAGTAGCGTCATTAATTTGATAAGCTTGCTATCAGCATCGCGAGAATAATCCGAGAAATCAAAGTTGTCGTGCATAGCAAATATATCCTCATAGACATCTGTTTTGATTTCATAACACAAAGAATCCATGTCAGTAAGAAGCAGGTTAACTTGGTCGCCATATTTCGCTTGGATGGTATTGTAATGAAAGTCATTCATTAAATGCTGGGATAGCTCAAGGACAACGAAACCAATAAATATTGGCATATATGGCTTCATACTTGTCTTAGCTCTTTTATTTAAAAGAAAAATATCATGCTTACAATACATGGGTTTGCAATTAGCTTCTCACGACGCTCGACCATGTTAATAAGCTCTATGATTACGCTCTGTCTGATATTTTATATGGTTTTGCAAAATGCAGAATTTTTCATCAACTTGAAGAAATCTTTTTCGAAATCATTTGTTGCAGCTGCTGCTTAGTCGTGTTGAAGTCAATAAAATCCATCAATCAAGCTTTCTGATTGAATTGTAATACGCTAAGAAACATGATCAGCTTCAATCCAGAGTCAAGAAATTGCTTCAGATTTTTTAAATAGATTCCATTGTGATATTAGTCCTGAAGATTTTGAAGCAGCTTACGAACATCAAAACAGCCCACACCTAGTTTTACCTTTATCGGACGCGAAGAATCACCGAATATGTTATCTTCCACAGTAAAACCTTCTGTCGCTAGAGGGTATTCATTATGAGCATCATGTAATTCAACAGGATACTTGAGATCAACTTGTAAAATGTAGCCAGTAGAAATGTTACTCGCCCACATCTCTGTTGTGAAATATTCTGGATTTAGCGACTTGAAACGTGTGACGGGCGGCTACTGCAACATAGTCTATTCATACAAATTATTGGGATTCAGCAAATGATATATTTGGATTCTATTATTCGATCGTATTCGGGCTGATATTTTTGTGTTGCTTTTTGTTTTTTGTGGGTTTTTTTTTTACCACAGAATGTTTGGTTAGTATAACTGAGATTCCCCCTTGGATGCCTTTCTCAATCAATTGATGCATATCAGTTTCAATCAGCAACTTCAGTCTAATTCCAGACATTTTGAGCGCCTCATCACACACAATTCCAGGACAAGAAAAATACCAACCAGGACCCAGTGTGTAATATGACAAGCAGAGAACTCTAAAATTTTCTGAAACAATAAACAAGAAGAAGCACATCTGTCTTTTTATATAGATCATGGTATTTGCGAAGATACTTAAGCTTAAATTTATTCCAAACGTGGAAAGAATGCTCGTAATCTGCATCAGAACCATTTAACACGCTGTGGAATCCTTCTTGTCATGGCAGGTTGTATTCAGCAAATTTGTCACAAGATGTCATATAGGCATACTGGTAGATTTCCTTTCTAGTGACAAGATTAAAGTCTTTCATGGTTGCCATCTGCATCAAATATTCCTCTGCGGTAAATTTGAATGGTTTTTTGAGCGTGACAAGTTTTTCTAGTAAGAGCCATGAATTGCAACCTGTCAATAAAATGCCGATTGCCAGTTGAGAAAGACAGGTACTTCTTCGTGTTGTTTGGAATACAACTTATTTTTTTTCACTGAATTTTCCAAAATGTTCACAGTCAAGTGCGAGTCGTATTCTATGAAACATAACTGGACAAAATTCTGGAGTCTTCAATCACAGATTACATTTATTATGCGCAGTGCCGCTGAATCAGCCAGTGTCATTACCGTGTTCGCGAACTTGAGCATCACATAGCACGCGACCGCTGATCCAACATTTCATTTAGCACGGAGAGATTTATGAGATTGTATTTCATGCGGTTGATTTTTAAGAAGTATTTCACGTGGAGACATTTATGAGGTTATATTTCAGGCAGTTGATTTTGTTTTATCTGAGGTCATATTGCACATATGTCGCGTGGAGATATTTTTGAGGATGTATTTCACGAGGTGAGATTTCCGATGTCTTTATTGCTTGTGAAAGATTTTCTGATGTTGTATTTCATGCGGAGAGATGTTTGAGGTTGCATTTCACTTGTAGCTGATTCTTAGGCTGCATTTCATGCGGTATAATTTTTTTCTGAGGTCGTATTTCACGCGGTAGATTTCACGAGGTCGCATTTCATGCGGAGGATTTTCTGATGTCGCACCTCATGTGGACGATTTTCTGAGGTTGTATTTCATGTGGAGAAATTTCTGATGTTGCCTTTCACGTGGAAAGATTTCAGAGATTGTATTTCACGCGGAGAGATTTCAGATTCTCCGTTTATCACGCGGAATATTTTCTGAGGTTGTATTTCACGAGGCTGATTTTTAAAGTCGTATTTCGAGCGGGAGATTTTCTGAGGTCGCATTTCACGTGGAATAATTTCAGAGTCTATATTTTATGCGAGCGATTTTTTGTGGTGTATTTCATGAGGTTGATGTTTTTTCTTAAGTCGTTTTTGATGCGGAAGATTTTGGAAGTTGTATTTCATGCAGCTGATTTTTTCTGAGATTGCTTTTCACTAGGAGAGATTTCTGAGATTTATTTCATTCGGTTGATTTTTAAGAGGATGTATTTTACGTTGAGATTTCTGAGATATTTCACTCGGCAAGATTCCTGGGATCCTTTTTCGCGCGGTTAATGTTTCTGATGTTTGGTTTGAGAGGAGAGGTTTCTGAAGATATACTTCTTGCGGAATATTTTCTGAGGTTATATTTCATGCGGTTGATTTTTTTCCCCTGAGGTCGTAACTCACGCGGAAGATATTCTGAGTGAGCATTTCTTGCGGAGGATTTTCTGAGATTGTAGTTCACGCAGAGAGATTTCTATGGATGCCTTTCATGCGAACGATTTTTTTTTCTCCTCAAATCATATTTCATGTGGTTGATTCTCAGCAGTATTTTATGAGGAGAGATTTTCTGAAGTCACGCTTTGAGATTTATGGCGTCGTACTGAATGTGCTGAATTTTTCTGAAGTCGTATCTCACGAGAGACTAATTTTTTTACCTCGTATTTCACGAGACTGACTTTTTCTAATGTATTTCATGTTGTTGATTTTCTGTAGCCATATTTCACGCGCAGATATTTCGGAAGTTACTTATCACGTGGCTTCATTTTCTGGAGTCATGTTTTATGTGGTTAATTTTTTAAAGTATTTCATGTAACATCATTTTCTGAAGTTGTATTTCATAGGAAGAAAATTATGTAGTCGCATTTCATGTGGTCATTTGTTTAGCGAAAACATTTAGCAGACCGCATCAGGCGAAGTAATTTTCTGTGGTGGAGTGGAGATGGGGCAGCAAACCAAAGCTGGGGGTGAAAAGACCAAAACTTAGCAAACTTTACTGGCACCAGAACCAAATTTTACTTAGATACTGCTACCTTAGTGATTCCAAATAAAGCAACAATTGTTCTGGTGCCAACTTTTGTTCTTGGTTTTGGTTTCGTTTTCCCTCGCCCATCTTCGCCTCGTACTTCACCCTTCGCCTCCGCCGGCGCATTTGTCAGCTACAGTTTGTCCAAGATACAGAAACAACGATTATGAAAACATCGGAAGGTTCCTTGCCAGTTGGTGAAAAAGAAAATAGCCATCAGTCAAAAGAAATAAATGCTGGTTCAACGAGGAGGATATTACGTAGAAGCTAGATTCCTCTGCAACTACCGTCAGAGAGCATAATGTTACGTATATGTAATTAAACTGTGTGTTAGTTTTAAAATTCTTTTTTATTTTATTTTTGTTTCATTGCATTTTATTGTAATGATTATTTTCACGGGATTCGAAGTTCTTTTTCAGTAATTCTGTTTATCTAAGACGTAAAACGTGTTACATTTGCAATATTTTTAGTTTACCTTGGTCCGCGGTAGTGTAAGCGCTACGCGAAAACGATTGGCTATTGCCAAGGTCATTTCGTTTAGGCAGAATAAACAATGTTTTATTTTTAAATTTATTTCAGAGTGATAGTAGATAGGGGTTCTTTCTACGTGACGAATTGTATTTTTCTTATTGCGTTGTTCGAGAGTTAAGAGACCACGTAATCTATCTCGCGAGAACTGGATCATAATTTGTCAGATATATTAACCCTTATGAGCGCTCATCAGTCAGTTGTATTCTGAAACCTTGAAGGCCGGATAGGTATTTTGTTGTTGAAACCAGATTGTTTTTGAAGTTCATTTGTTTTTGGAATTTAATAATTTATTCTCTAGAAAACAAAACGAGTGTATTGTTTTATAAATTCTGGGAGAAAGAAATTCAGTGGAAATTTATTCTGGAATTATTTGGAAACATAAACTGTGATTCAATTGAGGAATTATTGCTATTTGTACATGGACCACATCTGACGTCATCGCCTTCCATATTGGAACGTCGTCGAGATTCGAACTTGGATTCTAATAGAACTATTTAGTGATAGGACTTGTATTTTTCATTCTTAGGATTAAATTTTGGATTATATTCACAAACCGTAAGTCCTATTTTCCAATTTTTACATTGTTTCCTAGGGAAAATAAATTATTTTGTTAAAATATACAAAGCTTGTTGTCTTCACTCTTTATTCTTGTTATTATTGTACGAGCCTACACGTAACAGGAGAAAATTGGGGGCTCGTCCGGGGTATATGAATTTTGGTTAAATATTTCAGAAAATTGTTTTTTGAAATTTAAATTCCCCTAGTTTCTAAATCCCAAGTACTATTTTACATTGTCTGAAATCTTTAGTGAAAACAAGAGGCTTTCATTCACAATATCATCAAAAGTAGAAAAGTTTTTCAATTTTACTCAGGAGTGTTTAGTATGTGCACTGATTATAGGAAGGTGAACAGTGTGACAAAAACAGATTCATTTCCATTGCCAAGAATCGATGATTGTATTCATAAAATTGGAAATGCCAAGTAGGTCACCAAATTTGACCTTCTGAAATGTTTTGGCAAATTCCACTAACGCAAAGGTAAAGGCAATTTCGGCATTTGTGACTCCAGATGGACTCTATCGATATAAAGTAATGCCGTTTATGTGATGAAGGGTTCCCCAAGTACGTTTCAACGCTTGACGAATACGATTACCTCTGGTCTAGATAATTGTGATGCTTATATTGATGATATCATCATTTACAACGACACCTGGAAAGGACATCTAGCCACGATTCGGAAATTCTTTGAAAGACTCAATGATGCTAATTTGACAATCATTTTATCTAAAAGTGAGTTCTGCCGTGCTTGTGTAACTTTTCTAGGGCATATTGTGGGACATGGTCAAGTTAAACTTATTCATGCTAAGGTTAAAGCTATCTCTGATTTTCCTGTGCCTGTCAGTAAAAAACAACTGATGCGATTTTTGGGTATAGTCGGATACTATCGAAAGTTTTGTTCCAATTTTTCCTTATTGCTGAACCTCTAACAAATTTGTTAAGTAAGAGATACAAGTTTCTTTGGACTGAAAAATGTCAGGAAGCTTTTGATGGATTAAAAGCCATACTCAAAAGTGCGCCGGTTCTAACAGCTCCGAATTTCAGTCAGTCTTTACAATTGTCTGTGGATGCAAGTGATGTTGGGGTTGGAGCAGTATTGATTCAAGAAGATAGAAATGGTGTGTGTGTGTGTGTGTGTGTGTGTGTGTGATTTAGATTTTTAACGTAGCTTTAACAATTTTTCAGTCATATCGCTACAATATCTGCAGTGTGGCAGTTTATAGTGGTGTCTAGCACTGGGGCATCATGCCGCAGGCTTGTAGCATGATGTCCCACCCAGTCGCATTATCCTGACACCGGGCCGACCAGTCCTAACACTAACCTCTTAACTCTTAATGCTGAGCGTCAAGCGAGACAGCTGTTAGCACCATTTTTTAGAAGTCTTTGGTATGACTTGGCCGGGGTTCGAACCCGCGACCTCCCGCATCCGAGGCGGGCGCTCTAACCACTAGGCCACCGGAGCGGTCGATAGAAATGGTGTTGATCACCCAGTGTGCTATTTCTCTAAGAAATTAAATAAGCACCAAAGAAATTACTCAACAATCGAGAAGGAATATTTGGCTTTAATATTGGCATTACAACATTTTGAAGTTTACATTGGCTCAGCTCCTTCTCCGGTGGTTGTGTTTAGTGATCACAACCCTCTTACTTTCATCGACAAGATGAAAAATAAAAATCAAAGATTATTAAGGTGGAGTTTGTTTTTGCAAGAGTATAATCTCAACATCAGGCACATCAAAGGAAAAGACAATTTGATTGCAGATGCACTTTCCCGTGGATAGAAATATTATTTCATATACACTTTATATAATTGACAAGAATTTTCTTATGAAATGTTGTTTACCTCATGTATAATTTACATATGGTAAAAAGAAAGCTTTATTATACAAATCTTTCTTTTTTCTTTATGGGGGAAATGTTACGTAAATGTAATTAAATTGTGTGTTAGTTTTAAAATTCTTTTTTATTTTATTTTTGTTTCATTATATTTTATTGTAATGATTATTTTACGGGATTCGAAATTCTTTTTCAGTAATTCTGTTTATCTAAGACGTAAAACGTGTTACATTTGCAATATTTTTAGTTTACCTTGGTCCGCGGTATTGTAAGCGCTACGCGAAAACAATTGGCTATTGCCAAGGTCATTTCGTTTAGGCAGAATAAGCAATGTTTCATATTTAAATTTATTTCAGAGTGATAGTAGATAGGGGTTCTTTCTACGTGACGAATTGTATTTTTCTTATTGCGTTGTTCGAGAGTTAAGAGAGCGCGTAACCTATCTCATAATTTTTCAGATATATTAACCCTTATGAGCGCTCATCAGTCAGTTGTATTCTGAAACCTTGAAGGCCTGATAGGTATTTTGTTGTTGAAACCAGATTGCTTTTGAAGTTCATTTGTTCTTGGAATTTAATAATTTATTCTCTAGAAAACAAAACGAGTGTATTGTTTTATAATTTCTGGGAGAAAGAAATTCAGTGGAAATTTATTCTGGGATTATTCGGAAACATAAACTGTGATTCAATTGAGGAATTATTGCTATTTGTACATGGACCACATCTGATGTCATCGCCTTCCATATTGGAACGTCGTCGAGATTCGAACTTGGATTCTAATAGAACTATTTAGTGATAGGACTTGTATTTTTCATTCTTAGGATTAAATTTTGGATTATATTCACAAACCGTAAGTCTTATTTTCCAATTTTTACATTGTTTCCTAGGGAAAATAAATTATTTTGTTAAAATATACAAAGCTTGTTATCTTCACTCTTTATTCTTGTTATTATTGTACGAGCCTACACGTAACAATGATATCAAATAGACTTGTACCTTTTTAAAAAACGTTTATGAGCATTTGCATAAATTTTTATTATACAATACATTTTTATATTAGTGTGCACACACACACACACACACACACACACACACACACACACACACACAACGCTCAGAAAAATATTGGGTTGCAAATGTTTATTGGAAATACAATGCAGATTGACATGAGATTATTTGATATTACTTCGGTTTGAAATTTCTAAACAAGGCAGACACTGTATCTAATACAGTATTGGTATCTGTTGCTGCTGCTGTTATTGTTATAGCTAGTTATTGTTATTATTGTCATGTAAATCCTTTTCTTGAATTATCTAATGCTATAAATAAGGATAAAAGTCGAAAAGTTTTAAAACTATATTGGCATATATTACGGAAAAATTAAATGTTTTATAAAAAGTTTTGAGAAAAACCCGCTGTGATAAAGTATAATTTATTTATACTCAGTTTGAACAAAAATGTTGACGTCATATTTTTGTTACGGCAGTCTAACAAAACAATCAAAACTTGATTAAATGTTAGTAAATCGCATGCGAGTTATTCGGTTCAGACCATTCTTAAATGTCCTTCAATCACTCTCGATTGAGTTTCCGATCATATAGCAGCAGAGAGGGTGAACAGACCACTTGCTTGGGTTGTTACTCATTAAAACAAAATTATGGTCTCAATAGTCAACAACGATAATCCCCACCAATTGGGTTACTTCATTTTTGACCTTCGTTTCACGCGTGTTTGTTTACTCGCGGACAACCTACTTTTGGTCGCACCCTCTCTGCTGCTGTAATTAAATAACTATTATATCAATATTGATTGATGATGCTCACTCAGCAAGATTAGGTCGAGAACGACTAGTGGCAATATTTACCTGTCCGTGATGTTGTCAAAAAGCAACTACAAGCGCGTCAGGAGCTTAAAGAAGGATTTGCAGAGGTTGCAGAAGAATTGTTTAAACCTATTACAAAGACTACTAAAGGTTTTCTTCCCACGTAGGAGAAAACCGCAGAAGCAACTGGAAAATAGCAGACCGAACTAAGAAAACAAAACAAAAAAAAAAAAAAAAAAAAATTCTACGAGAACATAATGCTGAAATTTACTGCTGCTCAGCCGCAATTACAAAAAGAGGTACAACAAGTACTTGAGAGTGTTGGTAAAGTTCGTGAGGAGGTCGGCGATGTAAAGGATCTTTTTACGCCAGAATCAATACCAAGATCAAAACCACCAGCCCGATTTTCCAAAGATGGTCATAGGATGCTTCAAAAAGACCCTATAGCGCTTTCCGCAAGGGGATATCCACAACGTGGTGAATTAATAAATCCAAATACCGCTAGTGTTTAAAAAAAATGGGTTCCTTTTGTATTTCTAAATTCTCGTGGTATGCCCATAAGTGGCCTTGTTACTCCATATCCGAATAATGTCCTTGTCGATGTTGATCAATTAGAAATCCTCATTGGAGGAAAACAAGCAGGTAATAATTCCCCAGAAATCGTTAATAAAGCGGCTGATATTTGTCAACGATTATTTACAGGTGGTATCATGGACATTAATATTTACCGGGCTCTCATCGATGAAATCGTCGACGATTATTACCACAGTGATTAATTAGATCAGTAGTAAGAAAATAGGATGATTATACATAATGCCCAACGTGGACCGACCATGGTCAGGGTGATAAATTTGCGATTACCAACCTATAAAGCGATTTACGGAGATGGACTCGGTGATGTTGTTCAGGGTCTGTTTAGAAGGATAGCCCCAAAGGCGACACCGATTGTAAAACAACTGGGAATGAAAGCTATTGATGTTGTTCGTGAAAAAGGTATTGGTGCTGTTGGTGATGTTGCCAGCAAAGCATTCTCAGCAATCAAAGATAGACTAGCACGATTGATGCGACGAAAACCTCAGTCAGTAAAATTACCCAGCACTGAAGTGATGCCTGCGAGTGTTAGTAAAATAATAAATCAAGCTGCAAATCAAAAACTCGCAGATTTAGCTGGTGAAAAATAAAAAAATATAACTGCTAGTCTAATAGCAGGAAGTGGTTTTCGTGTTAGACGATAGTAAATATAATAAAGATGTTCAAACGTGTATCTGATCCAGAATTTGACATGGATGCACCAGTACTCAAAGAGGAGTCCATACCCGATTATCAGTATTATTCTTATGACGCACGACAGCCAAATCAGCGCGGGCGAATTGAGCTGCAAGTTCAGGATACAAGCAGATATTTCTTGCCCGCCGAAGCATTTATTGAAGTAGAATGTGAAATTCTGAAAACAGATAATACGAGTATGGAGATAATATTAGTGTTGGTTTTGTTAATAATGGTATTATGGCGTTGTTTGACAACGCTACGTACATAATTGACGGAAAAAATATTGAATCAATCCAGAAAGACGTCTCCATTGCCATTACGATACTTGGTCTTGCAAGATACAGCGATGATTATTCAAGATCAGCTGGTCCGTCAATGATACTTGCAAAGGATAATTCTGATTCTCCGGAGTACCAACAATATGAAATAGGACGCCCAAGTTTGCCAGAACCGCCGACGTGGATGTGAAAAATATGATTATTAATATTGATGTAGATTTTAATTTAGGATTTAAAGCACGTCGATCAATGTTGCAATGTGGAAGTAGAAGATTTTCCTGTGCAATTCCACTGACACATATCTTTGGATTTTGTAGAAATGTTAGAAAGGTTACTTTCTGAGCCAAGCATACTCGTGCGAAAAGCTACAGACGATGATGCAATATGGCGACCTGATGGTGATGCTGGTAAAGTAATTCTGACAAAACTTTCATTGTGGATGCCACTAATGACTCCAACAATACCCGAGGAAGAACGTTTACTTTCTTTTATAATCAAGGTGGTAAATCAACGTTGTCATGGTTAACGATGACCACCGACAGTATTCAAAGCAACATTAATGGTTTATTCACATGGCAAATAGCATCACAGGAGGGAGTGTCAGCACCACGACATATATTTATTGCTTTCCAAAATACTGAACGAATAAACTCACAAACGCGTAGTATAATGATATTTGACAAGCTTGGTGTTTCCGAGGTTTCACTTGAGAATAAATGAACATCAAGAACCATCTGAGGATATTTTGTTAAAGTTTGATCAAAGTCATGTAGCGCGTGTATTTCATCGTTTAATGTCATTCATGGGGCGTGATCGAAATGTTGATTCTGGTTTACAAATATCAGTTAGATTTTACAACGCAGTATCCGATCTATTACTTTACGCTGGAACACTTGGATTTATTCAGACAATCTGTCGTTGCTATACACTTTCGAGCTCATGTGACAAGAGGAGCAATTGCTAATTACAGAGCAATCGCTGTCATACTCAGCGAAAAAACAATGTTGCTTGAAGGTGTTGTTGGACGAATGAGAGTCGTTGATACCCCAGTGGAGAGCATGTAATTAAATCGCTCATGATATTATAATGTCATATCATCATGTTAGTGTTACTCTGACTCCTGGTCAGATTATAAAACTACAATCAGTATCCCCAAAAAATTGTGGAGTAAAAATATCACTAAAGCAAGAACAAATCCAAGGTGGTTCAAATAAACTATCATTGTCAGAACGTCGACTTAGGAACTTCAATAAAGCTAAACAATCAAAGACCGGCATACGAATTAATCTTTCTGCGGGTGCCATTAAAGACCTCGCTAAGACTGGTGGAATATGTCCACTTCTCGCAGCTATTCCAGGAATAATAGCCACTGCAGCCCCAGCCGTTTCAAAAGCAACTGCACTTGGTGTTGTTGGAACTGCTGCTGGGATGGCACTAAAGAAAGCAACAGGAAAAGGAATCAAAAAAAAAAAA
>JAECUM010000469.1:0-364862 GCA_016617855.1 Megalonaias nervosa | reverse complement strand
ATGTATATGTATCCCAGATACATTAGCAATCTAGCATCACAAAAACCAGTAAATTTACTATTTATAAAAATCACTACATGTGGATAAAAAAGTTTAATGGGCTAGTCGGAGGTCAGTATAGCATAAAGAAAAGAAAGATTTATGTGTCATGTGCTTGCACGGATGTATATCCCAATACGTACTTATGAACGTCTTGAATACTGCTCTAATGTCCAAAAAATATCTATGCCTGGCGATGATGAAAAATATTACAATTTACAAATTGCAGGCACAAGATGAAAGTGCCTTTCATAATCTATGCAGATTTCGAGTGCATTTTAATTCCAGTGCAAAAAGCAGAAAATAACCCTGATAAATCGTCGACAAGAAAAATACATGAGCATATTCCTTGCGGAACTTCGTATAATGTTGTTTGCGCTGTTGATAAATCTTTATCAAAACCAGTAAGGATTTATCGTGGATAGGATCCTGCTGTCTGGTTGCTAAGGAACCTTATCGACGAGATCGATGCTATTATGACGTTACTCGCTAAGACCAAAAAAAAAAAAAAAAATGATACCACTAACAGTAAAACAAGAAGCCGATTTTTCCACAGCAAAAATATGCTGTATTTGTGACCAGGCGTTTTTGCCTCAGGATAGAGTAAAAGATCACTGCCATATTGCTGGAAAGTATCGTGGTCCAGCACATGATAAATGTAATTTAAAATATACCGCACCAGATTTCGTTCCTGTTGTATTTCATAATTTCAGAGTATATGACGCTCATATATAGTGAAGCATTCGGGAACAAAGATATAATAAACCGTCTGAAAATTAATAACAACAGTAAAATAAAGTGCATCCCAAATAACACTGAAAAGTATGTCTTTGACACTGGGCAAGATAAGATTTATTGAAAGTCTTCAGTTTATGGCAGCATCACTGGACGAGTTACTAATATGCTGCAGTAAATTTGATAATTTGACTGAACATTTCGGTGAAACTTCTAGCAGTTTATTGACACGAGAAGATATCTTTCCCTAGGAGTATCTTGATATTGGGATAAATTTGATGAAACGTGTCTACCTGACAAAGATGAGTTATATTCTCGGTTAAATCTTAAAAGTGTTAGTGATAATACTTATGTCTATGCTCGATCGATTTGGAACTCCTTCAGCTGTAAAAAAAAAAAAAAAAAAACTTAGGAGATTATCATGATTTATATCTTATCACTGACGTTCTGTTGCTCGCAAATATATTAAAAAATTTCAGAGATGTCCACGCTGATAACTACGCACAGTAAAATAAAACTAGAACTATTAACGGACCCTGATATGTTCAGCTTTATAGAACGTGGAATCCGAGGTGGAATAAGTGTCATAACAAAAAAATATGCCAGGGCTAATAATAAATGTCTACCCGACTATGAAAGAACAGCGCCATTAAGTTATATAGCCTATCTAGATGAAAATAATTTATATGGTTACGGATTATCGGAGTCTATCCCGGTTGGTCGGTTTAGGTGGATCAGTGAAAAACAGTTTTTTGATGAAACTGATAAAACTATACTGGGATGATGTTAGTTATCTCATAGAAGTTGATATTGACTATCCTGTTGAGCTTCATGATAAGCATAACAACTACCAATTTAGTCCAGATGCAATGCTGGTCGATTACAGTTTATTATCCGATGAACAGATAAATTATTCCTCTTATTCTAGCATTAGTGGTAAATCTGTTATTAAAAAAATTAGTTCCTAATCTGCTTGACAAACGGAGATACATTTGTCATTATAAAATTGTAAAAAAAGCAGTTGATCAAGGGCTAAAATTAAGAAAGTTTCATCGTGTGCTAAAATTTAATCAATCACCGTAGATGAAGAGCTATATGGACTCAAACACAAAACGACGAGCAGCTGCCAAAACAGAATTCGAAAAATTGTTTTTCAAGCTTATGAATAACAGCGTCTTTGGCAAGACCATAGAAATATTAAAATGCGAGTCAATATTGAGATCGTCGATAACGTGGAACGTCTTAATAAATTTGAAGCATCTGATGATTTTGTCAGTATGAAAATATTTAATGAAAATCTAGTAGCCATTCAACGAAGAAAGACAAATCTGCAGTTAAATAAGCCAGTATATGTCGGTATGGCAGTACTTGAAATATCAAAATGGGCTAATGTACTAATTTCATTACGATTTTTTTTAATGTACAAGATAAAATCTGATGATATTTATCAAGAATTTTACGATAACAGAGAGATGTTTGATCCTTCAGATTTCCAAAAAACAGCAGATTTCACTGTGATGATAATAAAAAAGTAATAGGAAAATTTAAGGATGAGACAATTTTGGTTCCTATCGTAGAGTTTATCGGATTGCGTAGTAAAATGTACTGTCTAAAACTAGCTGACAATAAATTTAAGAAACGAGCTAAGGGATTAAATAGAAATGTAGTCGGTAAGGTGATAGGATTCGATAATTATAAAGCTGCGTTAGATGGATTTTCTTGTTATGTTGAGATGATGACAATAAGATCAAATTATCATAAAATTGAAACTGATGTTATTATCAAATCTGGTCTTTGTAATTTTGATAATAAAAGATACTGCTCTGATATGATCAAAACATTTGCTTTAGGTTATAAAATGTCTGATTTTATTGATTTTACCAAGGTGGATCTTTTGGATTGGTTATTACAGTAAATCGCCAGCGATTCGTGTAAATTTTATGACATGTTAGGTATTGTAATTTTGTGTGAAATATAAATCACAGTATAAGCCCACATACTGTAAATAAAAAAAAAAATAACAGAAGGAAGTACTTGACGACCAGGTTGAATGACGTTGGATATCTCTTAAATCTTTCGTAATTATTATATTGTTCTTTTTCCATTTTTCTTTTTCCATTGCAATTGTTGGATCGCTGAGCGCGAAAGAGTTTCTAATCAAGCACACCATCTATGTGAACCCCGGGCGCTTTGATGTTTGGGGTGCATTGCGAGTTGCACGTGGATTTAGCTTTATTAAAATTTTACAATTACCCATTTAAGTATATATCGTCTTTTTCAACGCATCGCAGAAGCTTCCCCATTATAATAACATCTGTCGTGGAACGCCGACAATATGTCTACCGCGTTTTTCTGGAGTCGAACTTGCGAAGTCGTTTCCACTTGTCGATCCAACGTTTGTATGTACGCCTTACCACTTCGTCCACCGAGCTCTAACAGGTATACATATGAAATTTAAATATATAACTATACGAAACAGACAATGATCTCTTTAGAGCGTCTGTTGTAAAATATGTAATTATTAATTATTTTGTAAAATCTCAGCGAGTTATTAGTAGCCCATTCATTTTAGTAGTCAGACATGTGACCTGCCAATCTCAGCGAGTAATTAATAGCAGATTGAAATTTTGTGTAAATGTTAGGTATAGTAATTTTGTGTGAATGTTAGGTATAGTAATTTTGTTTAAAATATAAATATAAATCGTCAGCGATTTCAAGAAAAAACCGCAGTAGTGAGCTTAAATGGGCGTATCTATGTCAACCCTATTTTGTATGACGACGATGAATGATTCAGTGGTAGGTCCTTGACAGGTAATCAGTAATGAAATCGACGCTGTTGCCTCAACAAAGGTTGTTTTCGTATTTTGTTTAGACTAATATGGGGGTCTGAGAGGGGGTAATCATGCTATCGTCCTAATACAAAATAGGGGTTTGGCTTAGATATCCCATTTAAACTAACTACTGTGTATCCACCTACCAGTGATTTTTAATTAAATCGTTGATGTAATAATAATTAGTGATTCTGCGCTCACTGTGGAATCTTATACGGCTAAATTAGCTCGACAACAACTAGATGTAATTAAGAAACATATTCTAGTCCGTGATTTTGTCAAACAGCAGCTACAACAGCGTCAGGAGGCCCATGTGGAATTTATAGAAGGTACAGAACAGTTATTTAAACCAGTCACAAAAGTTACTAAAGATCTTCCATCTTTGGAACAATCCGCTAAAGCAACTGGAAAATTAGCCGAAAGAACTAAACAAAAAAACAAAACAAACATTCTCGGAGAACTTCCAGTTGAAAAAAAACTGTTGCTCAACCGCGATCACGGCGAGAAATACTGCAAGCAATTGAAGGTATCGATCAAGCCTCTGTTGAGATTGGTGATGTAAGGGATCTTGTTGCACCAGAACCAGAACCTGTTAAAAGCACCTGCACAATTTACAGAATAAGGTTTTATAAAACTTCAAGAAAACCCTATAGCGATTGCTGCAGCGGGGCATTCAGCTCGTAGTACTTTGTTAGACCCAGAGGCCACTGATGTTTAAAAAAAATGGACTCGTATTGTGTTTTGAAAGTACGATAGTATAAGTCAAATCAGCGATAAATAAAAGGATGAATTAGAAAAATTTGAGAAATAAATCAAAGAAGCTAAAAAAGCATCATTATCTGGAAATATGTTTTCGCCCGAGAAATCACCATTCAGACCACCTCATGTTGATGATGATGAAGCAACCGGAAGTGGCCTTGCCACTCGCGATGTTCAAACACATCGACATCGTAAGAAACAAACCTCTCCAGTGATACAAAATAAAATTTGTCCAAATAACATCCCCGCTGATGTTGATCGACTAGAAATTCTGATTGGTAGAAGACGAGCCGATAATTAGTCCCATGAAATCATCAATGAAGTAGCTGATATTTGTCAGCGTTTATTCACCAGTGGCTTCATGGGCAGCAGCGTCTATCGGGCACTAATCGATCAAATTACCGACGATTACTACAGTGATTGATCAATTAGATCGGCGATAACAAAATGCCCGACGTGGACCTGAAAACGTCAGGAATATAAATTCACGATTACCGGTTTGTAAAGCGATCTACGGAGATGGATTCGGCAATGATGTTCAAGGTTTATTCAGAAGGAAAACCTAAAAGATATTCCGATTGCAAAACAATTAGGCATGAAAGCCATCGATGTAGTTCGTGATAAGGTAATTGGCACTGTTGGTGATGTTGCTGGTAAAGCATTCTCAGCAATCAGGGACAGACTCGCGCTATTAGTACGACGAAAACCACAGCCGGTAAAACTGCCCAGCACCGAAGTGATGCCAGCAAGTGTCAGCGGTGGTTAAGTCAACGCTGTCGTGGTTGACGATAACCATAGACAGTGACCAGAGTAACGTTGCTGGGGTGTTTACATGGCAGATAGTATCACAGCAGGGAGCATCAGCGTCAGGACATATATTCATAGCGTTTCAGGAAAACACCAGAGTAGATTCACAACAGCGAACCCCAACGGTGTTTGACGCGCTCGGGGTTAGTGACGTTTCTCTGTGAATAAATGGACATCAAGAACCATCGGAAGAAATGTTACTGAATTTTGAGAACAATCATGTTGCACGTGTGTATCATCGGTTGATGACATTCATGGCACGTGATCAGAATGTTGATTCTGGTTTGCAGATATCTCAGCGAGATTTTACGTCGTTGTATCCGATCTATTATTTACCGCTGGAACTCCTAGATTTGTTTAGGCAATCAGTCGTTGACTTACACTTTCGAGCTCTTGTAACACCATCAGTTGTCATTCCTAATTACAGAGCAATTGCTGTTATACTGTCAGACAAAACAATGCTGCTCGAAGGGGTTGGTGGACTAATGAATGTCATTAATGCACCAGTGGAAAACATGTAATTAGATCGTTCATGATTTTATAATATCATATCATCACGTCAATGTTACTCTGACACCCGGTCAGACGAAAAAGCTGCGATCGGCATCAAAGAAGAATTCTGGGGCAAAAATATCTCTGAAATCAGCGGCGCTGCAAGGCCCAAATAAATTATCGCTTACTGAGCGTCAGCTCAAACACTACAAATACGCTAAGAAATCAAAAACTAGCGTGCTACTTGATCTTTCTGCGAATGCAATCAGCGACACAGCAAAGACCGGTGGTATATTTTCACTTCTAGTGGCGATACCAGCGCTGATTTGCCGATAAAGCTCCAGCTGTTGAAAAAGCAGCTGTACTCGGTGCCGTTGAAACAGCTGCCGGAATGGCGCTGAATAAAAGCAACAGGACAGGGTTTAAAAACATTTTTAAAAATAGGGACGGGGTCTAAGATTACCAGGAACGAAGTATGGTCAATGTCTGCGACTGCCAGGGATGTTTCGCTAAAACTCCCCATGTCTGATTTTGATTTACTTGATGCTGCTCGGCGATTAAATATAAAAAACTTCAGAGGTGTTTTCATACGTGATCAGTTACCGAAAACCCCAAACCGTGTTGAAACGTATAATTAATCTCGATGGCCGTTCTGGTCCAGGTACTCACTGGGTTGCATATGCGGTTGATCCACGTGGTGTTGTTTATTTTGATTCTGTGGATTGGCTCCACCAAAAGAATTTTTAAAATATATCAGTGGAATTTCTAGCGCTTCCGTCTGGTATTCAGCATTACCAACACAGACTTTGACGGATCCACCTATATGCGGTCCAGAAGTACTTGTTGTACTTAACGCCGAATTAAGGTCATCAGGGCCGACTCATATAGTCGTGCATGAGTATAACAGCAAACGGCACAGCCGTCCAAAGTCATTTAAAACAGTTTAATAATTTAAAAAGGTAGATATTTACGGAAGAGAAACCTGGTATCGGTGAAATCGTTTTCGATTTTTTATAAGTTCCTAATCGTGTGGTTGTAATCAAGTGTAGACACTGCTACTCAGTAACTCTAAAGTATTTGTCCAACAAGTCGCTTATGATTTGGCATGTCTGTTGGACAGGAATTTTGTCGTCTTGTAATAGTTTCGGTACCCATCCAGTAAACCCCTGATACAGGCGACAATGTTAATGGTGGGGATAAGGGTGTGTGAGTACGCGTCAATAAAAGTGAGAGTCTGAGTAACTGTATCTGAGATTCTACCTGTGCTTATTCTTCTAGCGTTTTTGAATTTGAGTCCTGATCCTTCCCTTTCCTTGTATGTTCTCCTGGGGAGTTTTTGGGGTGACTGATGATGTCATCCTTGTTTCTTCTAGACGATTGTCATCCTTCCTTAATCTTGGTTCTTCCATTTGGTTGTTATTTGTTCCTTGTTGAATTCTGACTGTATTGTGACTATTGATGATTGTACAATTCTAGTAATTATAGTGACCATTACTATTGTTTATGCTTTTCAGCCACTTTTCTTTGGATACTTGTACGTTGTTGCTGCTCTTGTTGGTGTTTGTTTCACTCGTTATCGTTGGAGCACCTGTGGTGGTTTCTGCGGTGCTGGTTCTCTTCTCTATAGGCTTACTCGTCATTGATTACTTGGCATTATGGTAGGGTATGTGATTATTTGTCACGGGGTTAATTATTTCCATTTCTCTGATAGTTATTGGGCAATCACATGATTTCGGGTGATGAGGGCCTAAATAATTTGTATGCTTTTGCTCCTCATAATTACACTTTCCTGGGTGTTTTCCTCCACATTTTCCTTATCTTGGTTTGAAACTGCATTTTGTTGAGAAGTGTCCCAACCCCTTACATCTACCGCAAAATCTGGGTTTGATTTTGTAGTCTTCCAGTCTGAAGAATTTACTATATGAACTTAGCCTAACTAGTGTGGGTGGGCTTTGATGTTTAGATTCTCCTCACATGGAGCATCTCAGAGCCGATAAAATTGGAATCGTGTCATCAAGTATTTGAGGAGATTCGTGATCTGGGAATATTTTGATGCCCTGGTCGATAATCAAATACACTATTACCTGAGGGTAAAAGTGCTTTTCAAGTGTAATTTATTTTGTGAAAGACAAAGACATACACGAACATATATAATTTTAAATATTTTTATTTGCATCTCTTTTCTAATAGATGTGGATAGACCTAAAAGGGCGTTTGGCATGACCGTTAAGATGTTAACGAAGACTATATACAAGATGACAGGGTTTCACCATGGGCTTTACTACAGCACATTGCTATATCCTTCTATGGGAGACAGAGAAATCATCTGCTTTCATCTTCAACTCCTCCACCTCTTCTCCCCCACCCCACCCCCGCTGTGGTTTCCTTTCACATTCTTCTTTTTGCCAGATTATTCCCACTCACAGGATATCTTCTTGATCAGACGGTACCGTACCCATTACATATGTACCAGGGCTTCACTCAGTTTGGCAATCTTAGATGGCATGGTGGTGGTAGTGGGTGTGACGTCAACGATGGGTAGCAAAACCGGTGAAGCACATGAAGAAAAACATCCCTTTGATTCGGTAAGCGGAAATGAAAGAAAACAATGATTTTATGTAAACAATAATAGAGAGAGTGTAAATGCTGAAATATATATATATATATATATATATATATATATATATATATATATATATATATATATATATATATATATATATACATGCTTGTAACAACATGTAACGCTGCTTGCCTCTTACTATATATATATATATATATATATATATATATATATATATATATATATTGTTATGTGTAAGCTCGTACAAATGTAACAAAAGAAAAGACTGAAGCCAACAAACTTTGTAAATTTTAACAAAATAATTTATTTCCCTAGAAAACAATGTAAAAGTAGGAAATAGGACTTAACGGCTTGTGAATATAATCCAAATATTAATCCCAAAGTTGAAAAATATAGGTCCTATCACTAAACAGTTCTAATTGAATCCAGGTTCGAATCTCAATGAAATTCCAATATGGAAGGCGATGACATCAGATGAGGTCGTTGTACTAACGGCAACAGATCCTCGATTGAATCACAGTTTATAATGTTTCCGTTTAGAATTCTAGAATAAATTTCCACTGAATAACTTTCTCCCAGAACTTTTAGAAATATGAAGCACTTGTGTAGTTTTCTAGAGAATGACTTATTAAATTCCAAAAATTAGATGAATTTTTTAAACAAGCTGGCAACAACAATAAAAACCTCTTGAGCCCTCAAGGTTTAACATAAGACTCAATAGATCTAGTAGAAAATGACTGTTTACAACTCAGCTAACACGTGGGCCGAAAATGACCTTGGTAATAGCCAATCATTTCCGCTTAGTGTTTACAAGATCTGTGAACCAGAGTGAACTAACAATAGTGCTAAAGATATCGTTATAATCTAATCGGGTCAAGCCAATTTTCCGAAAAGGAGATTCAAATCCAATTAAAATTATCATTACAATAAAATGTAATGAAACAAAAATAAAATAAAAAAGAATTTTAAAACTAACACACAAGCAATTTAATTACATATATGTAATATATATATATAATATACAGTAGTAAGAAGAAGCCTATGTAAGTCAAAAGGAATACAAAATTGCATATTTTTGATGAAGAGTAAATCCAATAAAACTTCACAAATCTATTTTCGCCTCTCGCTTTTAAAATATGATGCTCAAAAATTCAACTAAATTACAGAAATACATTCTTGTAACTACTGACAGGGGCTAACACAATAATAATCAAAATTAAGTTAAAACAACACCAACATTACTATGAACTCCGCATTGTCTAACGTCTTATAAACCAGTGAAAGGGTGGAATATAGGATGGTGGATACCATGCAGTCCTGGGCAGTGTCACTTCGAAATAACACCAGAAGAAATTGGGTGGATTTATTTCTTTCTGCGAATTACATATAAGCGGATCAATAAATGAAGGAATAGCGCGTCTAAGTCAGAACAGTTAAATCACGTGTGACATCTGTATACAAAAATGAAAATCTGCTACGGAGTCTGAATATACTTCCAAGAAACCGTACAAATGATCGAGTGTTTAATTGTATATCAAAAAGGTTTTGAGACAGATGAAAACATTACTTTAGGATTTGAACACTATATTTCAGTTTCTAAAGTTAGATTAAACGATGCAGTTCATTGGGAGGGTGTGTTTTTGTACCCAGTGACGTGACGATGAAAGATTGCAAAAATTATTATAATAATTTACTAAAGTCATCAAATTAATTTTAGCAATGACTAAAACATCATGTAAATTCCTAAGTGGCAAAAGTTCATAAAGAGTCCCCAACCGGCAGACGACACAGATAATAATACTAATAAGAATTTTGCAGACAAACCTTCAACGAATATGTCTAATAATTATTATGTATATTTAATTTACAGTGTGTGCTTGACCTATATCTGTGATTGAGGATAGAATTTTGACTTACCTGACCTTTGTCATTTAAAAAAAAAAAAAAAAAAAATAGTTTTGAATTTAAGTACAATGCATGGCCTTGTTTGCGAATTAATTAAATATTTCCATTTAGAAATCATTAGTTTTCCAGAACGTTATGTTGTGTCATAGGATAGGTGACAGTTGTATAGAAAGAGGTTTTAGTAAACAATTATTCATTCCTGTTTTAATTTCAGTCTGTGGAATCATTTATTGTTGTGTTCAGATATAATTTGAGAGGAATCATTTATTTAAATTATTTATTGGAATTACAAAGTACTCATTGCCTTTTTGGACTACAACAGTACGTTAGGATTATTTTTAATTCATCAAAGATGTTCTGGATTGTATCATTGCCATGCATTAAAACTATTGGTACATAGGCACATTCAAGAATATTGGAATAAATTTGGAATATTCTATACTTTTGGACTTGTGATAGAACAATTATGATTAATTGGGATTTAACTCACAATACTGTTAGTGTTGTCTGAATTTTCACTTTCTATTCTAAGGAAATAAATTGTTTTTTTAATTTTACTAAATTTGTTGGTTTCGCTTCTTTCTTTTTGATAGTTTAAGACCACAGAGTCGTAGCATAATACAGATCGTGAAAAAATATACAGGTACTTAATATTACGCATATATTTGCAGGAAATGACGCAATTTTAGTTTTTTGATAGATTAATCTCTAATCCTTTTGTTAATACAAATAAACCGTTTAGTACACTTGCAAAGAAAATGCCATTTAATGCAAGAATCAACAAGATGGAATTATTAGCTATTAAAAAAAAAAAACCAATTTGTTCCGGTCGATATTAAAATCCAGCTTATAATGTTACTATCTGACACCAAACAATGCTGATATTGGTTTTTTTTTTTTTTTTTTTTTTTGGTTTTTTTTAGCTACGTTGAACAAATATTCATCAATGTATTTGAAACCTATTTAAATTTACAAATAATTCCGCGATCGCTGATACCCCACCTTCACCGCTACCGATTGTAAATCCTTTATCAAAATTTGCTTAGGTTAGACCAAGAGTTGTTGGTATAGTATAGCTGTAGAAACATTGGTAATTGTTATATCATTTTCTTTCAGCAGCCATTATTATCTTTCACATAATGGTAACTTTTCTTTAATATTTTACTCGACTTTTTAATACGTTTTCCGAAGTTACTTTTTATTTCTGGTAAATGACCAACGATCTGTGCTATTTATATTCATAACTGTGCTGGATCTTGTTCATTAGCAATATCGTTCTTTTCCTGTTTATACTTTTCTCTCTAGCTCTGTTTTTGTTGATAATATTGTTGAATTTACATAATCAATATCAGTCACATATCCTCTTAATTTTCTTTCGTCTTGATCAGTGTACAATCTAAACATTTCCATTGCTTGTCATAAATTTTTCTATGCCATTGTTTTGTTTCTGAATTTTATTCGTAGAATTAATACTTTCCTTATTTAGATGCTTATGCATTTTTGCCTATAACATCTAAGAAATCTGTTTTAGCAACCTTATTTGCTAGTTGTTGCGGAATTTGTTCTGAGTTGATTTATTTTCTATTCTTTTCCAACCTATTAATTCCACGAGGCACTTACGCCTTTTTTTTTTTTTTTTTGCTAGCTTGATACTTAAACGATGACAGTCTGGGGCGTGGGTGGAGTTGTTACCCATACTTTGAACGTTGAACATCTAGTTTACTAAGTTCGTCATAATAACATGTTTTATTTATAATTTCAAAATGACGTTTGCTCTTCACTTATCTTAAAATTATGTTTGATGTCTGCTATGTGTAATTGATCAATCACGTATTGCTAAACTGTTGCAGTGGGACCAGGAGTAGTATCAGAGTATGATCACGTGATCAAAGATAGACTCATCAGGAATATCATATGGTTCTTTAGGAACTTTTTCATGATATTCTCCAGCCAAGTAGCATAAAAAATCTTACTGCCATTTAACGCTGTATAAATTAATCAAAGTCAAATTGAACAAGTATCATGTTTTTTTAGAATGTAAAACAGATTTACGGGACGGGACGACTGCTTCGCTTATGAAGACGACATAACAGAAGCCTACATAGAGGAACTAAAAACTGGCGTGTAAATAGAACATACAAGGAAATAACATGGCAACACATAACCGATTAGGAGTTTGATAAAATGGCTTAAAAACAAATCAATAAGGAATGTACAATTTTGTAACTGATACATCAGTAAAAGTATAAAAACTAATGTCGGCTGCAATAATACCAAGAATGACATCTTTTTATGAGTCAATTTCTTTCCATTGACAACTTAAACCAATTACAGAAATAGTTGTAAGAATGCGTAGCAACAAAAGGAATCTGATACTTTAATTCGTTTTTACCTTTTATGTTTGGGTTAGCAATTTTGGCATTAAGTGATAGCTTGATACTTTAAAATACTGTAATTTTAACTTTAAAAATCTAGCAACGTGAAGAACTTCTAAAAATTCAAGACCTAGTTAGGTTAGAAGGTCAAGAGCTTGGCGATAGCTTGGATTAAATGCATAATTAAAATTAACTTGAAAATAACTCGAATGAAGCTTGAAAATAACTTGAAAAGAAGTTGAATACCTATTGGGAAAAAGTTTAATTTGGTTTAAAAAATAAATGAATGGAGCAAACAAGGTAAAATTGACTAACAATTAAAAGTTCCTAAATCTCCGCGAAGGTAAACTTCAAGAAGAAAAAAGATCCTCGTAAAGTCGAACTTGGTAAACAACTTGGAAAAAGCTATTGCTCATTTTAAAAACAGAGTCAAAACAAAACAATTTAATAGAATAGTACGTCTACAGAGAATAAAGAGAGACGCCAAAACTGTTCCGCATGAATATTTACGGTCGGAAAATCAGAACTGTTTGTCAGGACTTAGATGGGTCAAAAGCATTCAGTACATGATAGCTTGCGTAGTTCTTGCTATAGTGGAATGTATTACCCGTTTAAATAACATAGGAAGAAAATGAAATGACCTAACAAAGAATAAATGACGCTGACTACTAAGATATATTCCGAGAGTCAAATCAAGTAACTCTATTTCTAGACATATTGTACATTAATAGTGGAGTCACGCGTAAATGAATTAAATTGATGGCAAATTATACATTTCGTTACAGAAAAGAGACTTATAGTTGGTTATTAGAATATTTCAATGATCCAAAGATCCAAAGAACAATATATTCTACTATATAGCCATAAACATTATATCGAAATCATATCAGTGCCTAATGGTACTTCCCATCAAAACTTACATTAATATAAAATTGAATTTAATATGATTTTCATGGCCTTGTTATAACATGGCCGGACAAGACGCCAGAACTGCGCTTTGTACGACTTGGCTCATCACATTAAAAAATGCCTGTGCGCTTATGCCCCAATATGAACGAATATTATTCGCGTAGTTATTGATATAAACTACTGTCGCACCTGACTTGTTTACTAACCGCTATGCGAACTTAAAATGTTTAAGGGCTATTTCACCTATGTTATGGGTCCATTAGCAAACTCAGTGGAATTTTACGGGCGTTCTGTATCTCGCTGCAGTTTTGTTCTATATTTATGTATGCCAGCTATAATATAAATGTTTAATTACTCTAAAAATGCCTCGTTAATTTTTGAGGGTTATATCTGGCTTGTCGCATCTATAGGACTAGTTATATCCGTGTTCCAATGAACGTGACTTGTTTATTAACCGCTATATATGTATACATTATTAATTTGCTTGTTCATGTGCCCAACTTAATTTATCGGAATATAGTAAATATCTTGTTACAAGTGATAATTAAACCGTTTAGGTCAGTGGCGTCACTAGGGTTGGTGTTACCCAGTGCGGTAACTCATAGTGTCATCCCAATGGACTTTATTCCAGCACAAAAATTCAAAAATTTTATAGACAGTCATTTTGGTGTCACCCCTCTGATGATGTCACCCGGTGCGGTATGCGCCCCACACACCCCCTTACCCCCCCCAGTGATGCCACTGTTATAGGTGTGGTCTGCTTATCTGTAGATATTAATATAAAAGGGTTATTTATCTAGCAATGCAGGATATATATTCAATCCTAATATACGTTAGAAATTCTAGTATTGTTAACGTGTAAGATGTGCAACTCGCTCTAATCGTCATATATGTAAACCAAAGACACCCTGGTGTGTGTGTGTGTGTGTGTGTGTGTGTGCGTGCGTGCGTGCGTGCGTTTATTATATACTTGAATGTGAAATATATAGACTTATTGGCGAAATAATTTTCATATTTTTTTTCATTCCTATATTTTCACATGTGAAAAATGTTTATACGTTACTGCATTTGTATTGAAAAATATGAACGAGTTTTTTCAGAGCAATACTGCACGACCTTTGGAATCCAGTACTACTCCGGAAAAAAACGAACTCATGTTGTCCCATACAAATGCAGTAACCTTTTTATTATATACTCATTTCGTTTTCCTACCTAAGGCTTAATAATAAAGGAATGCACTGTAAGAAACAAAGTAATTAAATTTATGCTGTATTTCAAAATAAATACACAACTGTAGATTCATCAATACATAGTTACAATATTAACGCGCACATAGCACCGCCCATCATCCTTTGAACTTCGTAGCGCGCTCGACATTACTTTCTAAAAATGTTCACGTTTTGGTTTACATAAAATTAATTTAAAGCCATAGTTGGAATGAATCCACATGGAAAAAAAAGCTTTTGCAGTTTGTCTGGAATGGATGGAATTTGTTTTTATGTTGATCCAACCCAATTCTGCTTTTCTGCTTATGACTGACTGGATTTATTGCGTCAGTTCAGTGCAGTAAGGAGAATGTAATTTCACTTGGAAATGTAGTCGAAATTACAGTACAGTTCGGTGTGTATCAGGTTTTCCATGACATGGGTCATATCATTCGGATGTGCAGAACTAAGAAAGCACATTTTGAGCAAATTCAAAATGTATAAATGTAAGTATATTTATTACATTCTTATTACCAGCTAAAGAAGACACTGCATGCCCGCTGTTGGAAGGACCCCAGCTATCACCTGTATCTTTCCATGGATTAAAGTCGCCTATGCACTGAGTGCTTCGCGACTGATTATAGCCTCGGGCTGGGCCCTTGGCTCCAGGCTGGGCTCTCGGCCCCAGGCTGGGCTGCTAGTATCATACAGTGTATGTCTTTTATAGCTAGTCTAACATTGTATCAAAATAGTTAAACGGAGAAAATTGCAAAGCAGCTGTTGTGTGACAGTCAGTTTAGCCAGCGAAAATAATACTTTTCGTTGTCTTGGCTTATTGGCTCTGAGGCTCTTAGATTCCTACCAAAACCTTTAGTTGCATATTTATCTTGCATTTAGTGTTTCGTTTACTGATTAGTAAAATGGTGCGTCTCTGATACATGTGCGATAGCCCTTGGCCTCAATATTCTTGTCTGTGCTATTTTATAGACCCTAGCGAGCACTGGTCATAATCTGAACCATTCTCTTTTTGCGAAAAGTTATGAATTTCCTCTAGATAACTATTTAATGATCAAAATGGTATTTTCAATTACTGCGTCTCTCACGTTTGTTGTTGACATTGCGAACATCACGTTCATTCGTTTGCTTGTTTGAAGTTTCATTTGTGTCTCAGTTAACTCGTCCACATCGTTAACTTTATCATCTCTCAAATGGACGAGACAGCTTTACATAGCGCGCTAAACATAACTGAGGTATTTCTCAGATCGATCGAAATCAGGTAAAATGGATTCAACTCACCAGCAGACATAGCTATAAACTATTGATAGTATTCGTGAGTTTTTCCGTAGCCACTAAATGCTGAATTTATGAAAAAGCTATCATTGAAGAACAAAGCCTGTCCAACAATGAAACTACATGACTGCCTGAATAAGTACACTCTGCGGGATTTTGTTTCTACAATCGCAACAAGTACCAAAGGCTGGGGTTTGCCCTTTTTTGGAAATCCTTTCGGGGCACTGACATCCGTCTTTCATGTTTAACCTTGAAATTTAGATGACCTCAACTAATTAGAGTCGACTTGATACTTAAAAGAACAAAAGAACAAAGGACTAAAACAGGTGGCTCAGTTGTATTATTTATGGGAAATGTTATTTGCGCAGTATTAGCGACCAGTGAGGTTTGAGTGCCCTTTTTGGTCCTTACATTGTGCATGTTGGCCAAATGATTTCTAATGAGCGCAGCACAGTCTATACATTATCATTATTTTAAGTGATAAGAGTAACGTCTCAACAGTATTGTAATTGCAAATATGTAAAAATAAAAATATTTATTGCACTGCCACTAGAACAAGCATTTCATTTTATTTGTTTACATTTAAAGAATGCAGAAACATTAATAAAACATTCGACTAAATCCAACAAACTCTAATTCAGCTTAGAATTAACCCCTTAAACGAGTAGTTCTATACTAATACCGATACACAGGTATACCTCGGGGTTTTTTTTTTTTTGTTTTTTTTTTGGGTGATACATTACACGCTACATTTTCACTGTACCAATACTTCGGAAGTTTCTGTCAGTATGGAATTTACGGAAATTACATAGTGATCTTGTTACGAATTTAATGATATTAACAGCATGTTTTCATTTTTCATGACAAGACAAGTCTAAAAATTATTATTTATTACTTTACAAAACAGGTATATTTGTCACAAATTAATTTTAAATATTACAAATATGATTACATTTATGACCCTTTAATCACATGCCTGACACACGTCACATCGCCAGCGTGGTGGCAAATGGGATGTTGTTTAAGAAATACGTGCCAAATCCAACTCTTGGGAAAAAAATTGGTTTAATAAAAAAATAATATTTTACAAATTTTTCATCATCGTATGTTAATTTGTTAAGCACATGTATTCCTTAGTAAGACTAAGAATCATCCTAAGATTTTGTTTGTTTAGAAGACCAGTTATTTTCTATTTGAACATTATCTATTTTCTGAAGTCCACTCGCTATTTTCTCGTTTGTTTAGTGTTTTTATGTTTACAGTTCTCTCGGATAAGTATCTTGCCCGGATGCTGGCATCCAACTCAGTTTCCCTGCCTGCTAAATGGTATAGCTAGTGAATTGTTGGCTTCGGTGTCAACATAACCTAGTTTTGTCAAGGTCTCTAATGTCAGCGCAGCGTTTTCACGGGGTGTCAGCTATAATGTTAAGATTAATCATCCCACTTTATGGCTTTTAGATTGCAGCTTCTACAACAATTTACATTAACATTGCAAATCCATCTACATTTATATATTGTCCATTTCACGGGGGGGGGGGCCTGCGAATTTCTTTTTAGGTTAAATATTTTGTTTTACTTTTTCTAAAGATAATTTTTTTTCAAATAATATAATCCATATAATATGGTGTTATTTTGTTATAAATCAAAGCAAGAGATCAGTTCCTGTCCCAAAACATTAAATTATTGGTCCCTAACATAAATGCGGTCTACGTGGTACTTTATCGCGATATGTTCAGAACTACCGCGGTTTACCTATTTATCATTTCTTTATATCGTAAGTATTTTAAGAACTGATAATCTACAACAGATGCTGCTTAGTGTGGAAGATCGTGCATGGATTGGCTCCCAAATACTTAACTGCTTCATGTGAAAGGTCGTGCATGACTCCCATGCAGTTACCTTTTTAATGTGGAAGATCGTGCATGGCATGGCTCCCAGATACTTAACTGCTTCATGTGAAAGGTCGTGCATGACATGGCTTCCAAGCAGTTACCTTTTTAATGTGGAAGATCGAACTTGGCATGGCTCCCTAACACTTAATTGTTTCATTTAGAAGATCGTGCATGCCTCCTAAACACACCTGCTTAATGTGGAAAGTCTTGCATGACTTGGTTCCCAAACATTTAACTACGTAACGTGGAAGGTCGTGCATGCTTGGTCCACCAAAACTTAACTGCTTGATGTAGAAGATAGCGCATGGTTTGTTACCCCAATGCTTAATTTATTAGTGTGGATTGTCATGCGTGACTTGGTTCTCAAACAATTCACATAAAGAGCCACATTAAAATCGCATATGATTTCCGGTCCTCAAGATCGGTTTAAAAACTGGTAGGTCGTATAACTGCTTAGGGTTGAAAGTCATGCATGGCTTGGTTCCCGAACATTTATGTATTTAATGTGGAGGGTCTTGCATGCATAGTTCCCCAACACCTAACTGCTTACTGTGGAAGATCGAGCATGGTTTGGCTCCCAAACAAATAACTTGTTAATGTGGATTCTCACTCATGACTTGGTTCTCAAACAACTTTACACACCAAGTCACTTTAAAGTCTCGTCTGATTTACAACCCTTCAAGATCAGCTTAAAAACTGGATGTGCCAACTTAATGAAATATTCATAGGTTATAGATTAGGGAAATTTTATATATATATATATATATATATATATATATATATATATATATATATATATATATATATATATATATATATATAATCTGACGTGCAGTTATGTACTTGCATACACAATTTGTCTTTTTTTGGAATATATTATTATATTATGTTGTTTTTACATTCACTGTTACTTTCTGACTCGGGGGCCCGGGTCAGTCTAGTTGTCTAAGGCGCGCGTATTTACCGATCACTGACATCTCACCTCAGTCCGCGTGGTTTTGAGTCTCAGGCTCCGCCATCATGGGTATGTGAGAAAGTTGGCCAGTACCTTCCCGTGGGTTGGTCGTTCTTCCAGGTTTATTTTCGTTCTTCCTCCATCAAATATACTGGTTACCTTGTATAGCCTGTCATGTGCTGAACAACAAAGAATATTTTCTGATCCATGTCATGTCTTTTTCCTTGTTTTAATCCATGTATTACGAGCATATTTCATGTATAAGATTTTAATTAAAAGCATCTTGAATAATGTTTATATATTGATGACACTTGCTGTGTCTTCGCCCGATAGAGCTTGTATTTAAGTACACATTTGTGTTTGAACAAACATATTCTGATGTGTTTTATAATTAACATATTAAAATGTGTTGTATATTAATGTTGTATCGTTGTCCATATATATATATATATATATATATATATATATATATATATATATATATATATATATATATATATAATGTTAGAGTGTATATATACATGAATATGTGTTTTTGTACCTGTAAGTATATATTACAAGTGTTGATTGTTCATGTGATAGATTCGATTATATTGTAATTATCAAACATGCCACCATCAATATATATATATATATATATATATATATATATATATATATATATATATATATATATATACAGGAAAAAACAGTCACAACATAAGTTTTGATAAAATAAATTATAATCTTATTAAGGTAATATAATTTTATTATTTCATCTATAGGCAAGTTAACGGTAAAATAAGCAATGCAATATAACATAACTTATCACATATTTCATAAAAAAAAATTGCTGGGCACCAGCCATCTAGACTTTTATTGTAAAGGTCTAAATGTTTGTTAGATCAAATGACAGTGTGAGGGTCTTTGCTATCATTGCTGATGATAAGGACGATTGTTGTTGCCCATTGGGGGCTTTCTAACTCAACGATGGAGCTTGTCAATGTCGGATTTGAGCTTGTCCCGCTTGCCGGACAAGTGGATTTGTTCTGCCGAGAACACATTTATTCATCAAATAATTCTAAGTATTTTGATTAATGAAAAGCGATCTCTTCAGCTCTTGTATAGTTTGCATAGCAAAGTTGTCATAATAATGCTATAAAATTATGAGAATTGTTTTTAAAACTCGAGTTAAATTAACGACATATTATTATACTTCTATACTTATAAATTTGTGACTTTTTCTTGTTACTTTTTTCCTATTCTTTTTATCCTATGACACTTTTTGCTGGACACAAAAGCCACTACTATTACATTTTTGAAAAAGATATAACATTTTTGCCCAGAATATAAAATCTTAATGAGATTAATTTCAATTTTGTATGTCCTTCGATAAATGGTGTCATGATGTTTTAATCGTTCTGACATATTGTATTTTTTCGGGGTGGGATGGGGTCTGTTCGTATGTATAATTATCTTTATTTTAGATATATAGTAAAATGTTAATATCTTCTTCCACACACACACACACACACACACACACACACACACATATGTTATCATGTTTTAACTGTTCTGATACCTTTTAGTTGCATTTTGTATAATTAACTATTTCATGTGATATGTTGGATATTTGATAACGTTTTAATGTTTTCTTGCATGTACGATTGTATCTTTTATTTCAAGTATGTTTTAGGTATGCAGTGTTTGACGTGGCTTATATTTTCGTGTTTTATTCACATTTGGCCCCTAAACTATGTTTATTGTCTACTTATTCGATGCCCATCGTATTCCTCTTAATTGTTCTGTATGTTGTACTTTTATGTGTACTCGCTGTTTTGTTATGGAACTATTGAAAAATAATTATTTTAGAACTAACATGGTAGCCATTACAATAGAAAACACGTATAACTTTCTTATATAAGCGCAGTCTTTGTTCAGAGTGGGCATTTAGTTCAAACATGAAGTTCATCTTGTACCTCTGTTCTTCAAGATTAGTCTATTCTACAAGATTAGTCTATTTACAAGATTAGTATATTCTATTTTGTCCTTGATCTGACGGTGTATATTTCCAGTTGGTGGGAGCTAATTATAATTTGTGTGACACTATGGCTAATCAGTCAGTCAGTCAGTTACTCAGTCAATCAGTCAGTTGGTGGGAGGTAATTCTAATTTGTATGACACTACGGTGGAGTCGAAATTTGTAACTGAGTTTACGTATGAGAACATTATACAGTTTATAAAAATATATTTTTATATTTAATTTTTAGTATTGCATGTTTTCGTAAACGTTTCAACATTAATAGTGAAAGTTTGTTAATCTTCGTAATGCCCCGATAATAGAAGAATCTCAAAAGCACGATGGTTATCAATCTAACTTCTATTTAAGAACACCCCCGATAATATAGGGATCTCAAAAGCACGATGGTTATGAATCTAATTTCTATTTACGATCACCCCCGCATACAGACTATACGTAACATGTACGTGATTCTCAGGTTTTGGAACCAAGCAATAAATGCCTTTCTTATCTTCTCTGTCAATGACCCCCCCCAACCCCCCCCCGTACCATAAACAAGCTTCCCTAGTTCCTGAATGCGTTTAAATCCCAGATTTTCCTTTCATCTCAAATGCTATGTGCCCACGTTTGTGTATGAAAAGACGGCCGATGATATTTGGTGTAGTAGATAACGAATTTAATTTCTTTCTTAAAGGTTTCTACTCATCTCGCAACTGCATTTTGCGTTGCATGAAAGAGATTTGTGCCGGTGAAAACGTATCGATAAATAACAATTCCAAATAGTTTTCGTTCATGTCTGTAGTTTTGAATAAGTATTAATTTAATGATTAGATTTAAAATACGACACAAAGGTATATATTAGGGGTGTCACACTCACTTGCTATGGCCGGCCAGACTGGATATAACTGTACTTCACTCGGACCATACATATCATGAACTATATATGATAAGCATACACATTTGACACTAACAAAAGACCCTGTCTGTGGTCCGAACTAATGAGTCTAGCTGGCCGTATGTTTGACACCCCTGGTATACATGACAATTGTCTTTACTAAGTTATCATTCATAAGATGACACTTCCATTTTTATTTTGCTAAATAGTTCTGCCTAAAAATAAAGTTGAAAGTGTAATTGCGAGAAAAATTACGTGTGTCATCAGTCAAAAGAGCTGTCATCGGTCAAAACTAGTGACAATTTGAAGGTGTGGTTAGGTAGATAAACACGGAAGTGATTGTGATGTCACTTGCAATGCGCATGCGTTTAAAACGGCAAATGGCGAGTTTTCCGCTACGGTGATTAACAGTCTTGACAAGAAAACATGGCTGCGTGTTTCATCTGTTCGCCAACTTTCATATTACTTGTGCATGGTTTGTACAGCTAATTGTTTACATTTCCAACTGCGATCATCAATAGACATTATAGGCACATCTTTTTCTTTGGAACTGCTTTCTTAACATACACGGCCAATATGTCGTTCTTGAATAGCTTTAAGAAATTTTTCCGGATAGGAGGTGACGAGGATTTTAAAAGGAAAGGAGGCTTCAACAAGAACGTGAAAAAAGATGAAGACCCTGGTCAGTTTTGGGAGATTACTGGGGAGCTTGGAGACGGTGCATTTGGTAAAGTGTACAAGGTAAGTCGACCACCTCCCTATGCACTGTCAGCACCACACCTGGTCACAGTCGGTTGATTTGCACCTTATTTGTAAGTAGTCCTTGATTTATAATTATTCCTGATACTTTGACATAAGATTGCTTTTGGACATTATTGTTCAGTGTGATTTAAGATATTTGGACGGAACAGTTCAGTGCAACCTTACATTTGGTAAAAGACCTTGTCATTTCATTTTATCGAGAGCGTGTAAACTACACTATCATCGAAGGTCCTAAATTCGAGTGGTTCCCAAGTACGAGAACATATTTGCTTACTTATCTGGCCCATTTCGCTTGATGCGTGACGTCACTTGGTTCAATGTCAACATTATTAATTTTTTTCAGAAGCAGACAAAATTGTTTCAAACATACTTTTGATTAAGTATTAAGAAATTCACTGTAACTGTACAGACTGATTATACCTCCCCGTTTGTTTGTCCCCACCCGCATTTAAAAAACGAAAAGCACAAATGAGATAAAAGATGCCCAGAACTTAGTTCATTAATTGATTTATAATTTCAAACCTAATTATGACTTGGGGGTGGGGACCCTAACAAAGTTATCGTCAGCGCATCTCATACTAACATGGATGTTTTCAGTGTTAAAAGACTACCCTCTTTCCGGTCATTTCCAGGACAAGTCCATTTTGAGTGAAGGGGTGGAAGCACAACTACACACTTATGTACATAGAAGGAAAATACTATGACATCTGCTTCCAATATTTACAATGTCGAATCAGCCAAAGGAAAAGAATGACAGTATAAATTTGCCTTATACATGGATTTAACAAGCGGTGTAATTTCTATCTACATGTGTGCAAAGGGATATTACTCAACTCTTATCCAGCGTTATCATATAGGATGAACAAATCCCTCTATTTGAGGAAAATTGACTCACCCAATGTGTAGAATGAGATGAAGCTAACTAAACACTTCTTCAGTATTAGTATATTGTTATGTGTCTTAGGCTCCTACAAGTAACAAAGAAAAGAGTGAAGCCAACAAGCTTTGTAAATTTTAACAGAATAATTTATTTCCCTAGAAAACAAGGTAAAAATATGAAAAAGAACTTAAGGTTTGTGAATCTAATCCAAAAATTAATCCTAAAATTTAAAAATATATGTCCTATCACTAAAAAGTTCTAAATGAATCAAAGCTCGAATCCTGATGAAGTTCCAGGATGGAAGTTGATATGTTCCATATCCGGTTTAGTGTTGTTGTGTCAACAGTTCCTTGTTGATTTTTATGAATCAAGAATAATATTCCGGCTTAGAATTCTGAATAATTTCCAATAAATGGCTTTGTCCAAGAATTTTGATGAACACAAGTATTTTCCAGGATGAATAAATTATTTAAATAAAAAATTTAATTTGAACTGGTCACAACACAAAATACCTTTGAGCTCCGAAGGTATGATTTATGACTGACTATTTCACTATAAAACTTCATTTTTAGCCCCAGCTAAAACATAAGTCAGACTTTATGGGGTCACGTGATCACTTAGTCTGAGTGGCCAAAAAAAACCTACAAGTCAGTTATCACATACTCTAGTATATCTTAGCTAAAAATCAATAATTCCTACACTGGAAATGAATTTAAGAAAGGTTGTTGACTCAAACTAACATGCAGGTCAAGTATGACCTTGATTATGACCAATGATTTTCACTCTGTGTTTACCAATTCTGAATCAAGGTCAGGAACTAGGTCAGCCAAAAATACAATGTAGCAACACTACTGCGTTTTAATCAGGCTAAAAAGAACTGAACTGAATTTTCAGGAAAAATGTCAATTCCAGTGAATAAAGTTATCATTACAATAACATGTAATGAAATAAAAATAAAATAAAAGAGAAGTTAAAACACACAAGTAATTAAATTACATATTTGTAACAATATATTCATTTCATTGAAGAAACATACCTCAACTTAATCTGATTTCGGCATTCTCAGCTTGCATTGCACTTTAGCCAGCTGAAATATAGGTTATTGGAACTTGAGAACATGTCCATTTGCTTGTGTGAGAATTTGAATTTATTAGAAAAAAAGACATCTGACTAAGTAGTTGGTCTAAAGCAATATGACTTTAATTTGTAGAAAAGCATCAGTATGGGCTGCCAAATGTGTGAGATAGCAGGGATCATGCTAGGCTTTGCCTATATCGCAAATTACGATTTTTTGTTTTCCTTATTGGCGACAAATATACAATCTGGCAATTTGTTTTTGGTGACAGCATTTTTGGCTGTTAACAATTGTTTATAAATTCTTGCGCTTGTAATGGAGAAATTCAAAGGCACCATGACAGGAAGCAGTAAACTTGATTATAAAATTGTTACATAAACAAAACCTTTGTTCATATTGAAAAACCACCCTAACATGGCGTTGATTTGGATCCGGGTTTCATGTTAGAATTAGGAAAATTAGTCAGGGAATTGTTAATAATCAACACAGATAAAAAGGAATATTCAGATTCTTGTGAATAAGAGCTGGAAAGGACACAATTATGTTTACTGGATATCACATGACAATTTGAGTTTGTCTCGTGGTGGGAGATATGATTGCTGTCATCGACCGCTCTGGTGGCCTAGTGGTTAGAGTGTCTGCCTCGGATGCAGGAGGTTGTGGGTTCGATCCCCAGCTGAGCCATACCAAATACTTAAAAAAATGGTACTAACAGCTGCCTTGTTTGGCGCTCAGCATTAAGAGGTTAGTGTTAGGACTGGTCGACCTGGTGTCAGGATAATGTGACTGGGTGGGACATCATGCTACATGTCTGCGGCATGATGCCCCAGTGCTAGACATCACTATAAACTGCCACACTGCAGATATAATAGCAATATGACTCAAAAATTGTTAAAGCTACGTTAAAAAATCCAAATCACACACACACACATGCATTGCTGTCATCATGTGAACTGGAAAGAGAGTTTCCAAGAATTATGTCTAAGATGAGAAATGGCAACATGCCATTGAGTTGCGTAGGCTTTGGAACTAAAATTTGTGCAAATGTACTAGTGGTAAATAAAGTCTTTGTGTACTTTACAAACTTTTCAGTTGAACATAATGTTTATTGCATCTGCGTCAAACTTTTAATTATGTTTTCCAGCCTTACAATAGCAGTTATTGATATTTTGTTACACCTTACTGAAAACTGTTCAGTGTTACGGAAAAAAATAAACTACCTTACTGACATGAACTCGTCAGGGTTAGCAGGTCTGTCAGTGTAATATGCTGGAGTTTTTAACAAATTTGCGGGAGTTCTTGCACATCACTGTTCTTCAAGTGCGTGAATTCATACAAATTTTGCATGATTCATGCAATCACACACCCTGACAGCATCTCTGTTAAGTACTTTACATATCAGTTAATAGCTTTTGCGTTAAGTTTCTCTGTTGCTTTGCCAATACTTCCTGGTTGTCATGCAGGAAATAAGTTACATTAATTTCTGATTGGAGGTTACTGTTTAACCTGAACCGAAACAAGCAATAACGACCAGTGAGAATTCAATGTAACATATTTTACCATGCAGAGCACCAGTTGTATAGCTTTCAGGTTGACCAAAGTGACAAGATACAATTCAACGTAGAAACTTCACATAAAAGTGGTTACTAAATGATGAATGGAGTACTTCATTATATATGCCGAAAACGTTTGGGATGTATAGTATCTGCTGAACATGCTGCTGGGTTAAGATAATTAGCTGGGGGGGTGGGCAGATTGCAACCCATGTCGCTTTGTGTTAATTTGTAGATGGTGAGTGAGTATTCTCAATAGTCTTTTTCATTTTTATTGATAAAAATGAGTGCCTAGAACTACAAATGCTGTTTCATATGATTTCTAATTTGAAAGAATAACAAGACAAACTAATAATAATTATTCATGACTGCTGAAGACTAAAATAACTTGCATACAGTAAGTATTGTTTTGTATCGATTCTCTGTCTCTTGTATCGATACGTATCATTACATCAAAAACATGAATGCTTCGATATTCTGATGAATCATTTCACCTCATCTTATTGATATTGATTGACTTTTAAAAAATTGCTTGATTTAGTTAAATTTGTTGAAGTTGCTTGTAAATTTGCTTGGGATAACCTATTAATTTTCTGTTGCTGAAAAGAAACTCAAGTCAGTCCAAGTAAAATGATACAAATTTAATAATTTGTTGATCAGTTTTAATCAATTGTTTTTGCCAAATGATCATTTTCATCAAAAGATAATTACACATGTGCAATTTGATACCTGTTTTGATTAAACATTATTCCATCCATCATATTATAAATCTTAGACCAATAAGTAGTTCTTCACCTTTGTTTCGTGGTGTTTGACAGTACTAGTAGCAGAGACCAGCTGTTTGAGGCACAGTTTGGGATGAAGTATTTAGCTTCTTTTCAGGTCAGATATAAGCTGCTCACTAATAATTTATTTTAACTGACCACTGAATGCACAGTTCTTATTAGCCCCTAGACTCCTGGATTGTCCAGTAGTCATTTGCTTTTAAACCCCATCTTTTGATCTACCGATTTGCTGATTAAAACTCCTAGAAATAAAAAAAAATATGCCAAGTATAAGTATTTCTTGCTTTGCTAACAGATTTGAAGGAAAATATGCAGTTTGAAAAAGGAAGTATGTTTGCAAGTTCAACAGTACATGTACTTGGGTAGGCAAATTTAAATCTCTGAAACGTAGTGAAAAGGGAGAAAGCTTTGTGTACTGCGCAACTGGTGACACAATTTGAACATTTCTGGATGGGAAAAAATGATCTTGGAAAGAATGCAGCAGAGTGCAAATGAGAAATTGTCATATGTGCCTAAGGTGATGCAGATGATAGCAACCCAGACAGTTCTCCAACACAGCTAAGCTGCTTATTCAGGAGTGTGATCTCCTTCTGTGAAGAAGTTAGCGCAAAGATGATGGCTAAGTTTCTTTTTCATGACCTGACCCTGAAGGCCCATGGTTACCTGAATCTTGAGATTGCAGATCCTGAACGCTGTTTCAGCATGTTGAGGAAGATTCATACAGACCATCTGGAAATGTGTTTGGAAAAACAGTCATCATTAATATTGTGTAACATAAATGCCAAGTGTGACAATTTTGAACTCGGACCTTTAAATGATTTCTGTATTGCTGCAAAAAAGAACTTCTCTACAAGATGGAAGGAAAGCACACGTTGAAAAAATATAAGTTTGAGGTACCAGTGTGTCACAAGTTTTTGAAGCACTAAAAGCGATTCTTGAGAAGGTTCTTAAAACATCTTTTGCGAGATTAAGAAAACAGCACAAGAAAATTGATAAAGTTGAGTAATTATTATTCATTGTAGTTAATATCCTTAGTTTGGTACAATGTGCATTTTTGTGCTTAAATTTGTGACAGAAATGATTGTTATGCTAATCTTCCTATTTTGAAGACAGTTTTTCTGATTTGGCCCCAGAAAACTTGGCATGTATGACAGTTGGTACGCACTACCAGTAATGTCAGAAGAATTGTCAGCAAACTACATCTTGATCTATATAAATCTGTACACAATGTTTGGAATGCTTGCATTTTATCATGACATTTAGAGAAATGTTGCCAAGATTTTTGGACTTATTTTGTTTGCCTGGAGGAATACGAACTCCCATGTTAATTGTTATAAACTTTGCCACTTTTTTGTGTCAGGTTGAGTGATTATACATGTACTTTTCCAAAGGCAACTTTACATAATTTTGTTGGTGCCAAGGAGCATGATTCTTGCGAGACTGACCGGCAGTATCTAATTCTGATAAAGAAACCAGAGATCAATAGAATTAAGGAATTAATCAAATACGGAACAGGAAATTGTGATTATGGGTCAATAATACTAGAAAACAAAGAAACACTTTTAAGCACATGGTATCATGACTGAGAAAAAAAAGATGCAGTGGCAACTTGAGGAGCACCAAGTGCAGAACTTAAGGATTTTGATTTTAAACCAGCTGTGGAGAAAAAAGTGAATAGAATATGGTAATTTGTTTGTTTTTCCACTCTCATGGAACATGTATTTGTTTGAAATTGAATTAGGCTAAATTAATTTTAAAAAGAAAGTGTAATCTCTACCTTGATTCCACTGAGTTGCACACAAAATTAAAAAATGTCAGGGTAAAGGTATTGAGAATTGTTATAATTGAAAAATCACAATCACAATTATCATTTATCAACTGCCTTAGATTTGTTTATTATAAGCATTTTACAATGAATGAACCTTAGCAATCTACTAAGATAGAATAAGATATATATTGGTATTGTTGGGACAGTAATGACAAATGTCCTGGTATCTGCATGATGACTCTTCTCTGTATGTTTTCTGTTTCCCAGTGACTTGTGTTGTGTTGCATGAGAACCCAGGACATGATTTACATATAGATGAAGTCTGATGAGAGTTGTTTGAAGTAACTTAGAGATTCTAATATACATTTGATACATGTATCTTTTTGATGGATAGTCATGACCCGTGGTTGTGCCAGCCCTGGGACTATATCTTAAGATTGGGCTGGTAATCTGCCATTTTTACACTTTATAAAATATGAGTAGACCTTGGTACCACAAAATCATGAATGCTGCAGTATACCATAATATTTCCATACCAAGATATATATCGAAGTATATGATAATTATATTACAGGACCAGCAATTTAATCTTCTGGTGCAGGGGCATGGGATTTTTTCTTTTAATTTTTAAATTTCAGATGCTGGAAAAATACCAAACACCATATTAAATCCATTGTATTATTTGTGAAAAACTTTATTAGCTTGAGATAGATGAAAATAAAACAGCTGTGCTTGAAAGAAATTGCAGTTTCCACCCTGGCTGAAAATGAAACGTTGTATACCTAATTGTAGCAGAGTTTGCTATGTGTATGTTTATTGTTGTATAAGTCGTCATCTGAAAACTGTGATTAAGTGGGATGATTAGGCTTACACTACAGCTGACACCCTGTATAAGACATTTTGCAGATATCAGAGAGTTGGCTGATTACCACTTTGACACTGACTCTTGCAATTTAATAGCTACACTGTTGTTAAAATAAGCAGGGAAACTTTGAGTGGGATTCCAATACCAGAGCAAGATATTTATCAAAGAGTGCCAATAAATGTAAAACACAGTGACTCGACAAATGAGAAAATATGTGAACCAGAGGAATTACAGAATATTTGAATAGAAAACAACAGCTCTACTGAATATCACGTGATGATTGTCTTATATAGGAAGATATGTAATTAACACATTAATATATGCTAGTAAATCATAAAAAGTATGACATTTATTTCTTCTCTCTTTTAATCCTAAATTTGTCAAAGTTCGATGTGGTCCATATATCATTTACAACATCCCATTTGGCCGCCACTATGGCATACATAACATGTGCCAAATATGTGATTAAAGGTTCATAAATACAGTTATTTGTAATATTCTAAATTTGTGAAAAATACAACTATTTTATGGGAAAAAAATCATTAGTTTTGGAATTAATTTGTTATGAAAAATGTAAACAGACTGAAAATTTTTTACAGTTGTGACAAGCCTACTGTGGGATTTATTTACACTCCATACAAAACTGCCAAAGTACCAGTACAGTGAAAGTGTATAGTTGTACGTACCACTGGAAAAAACACTGTTTTAAACTGTATGCTGGTAATACCACACACCTCTGAATGTCAGTATGGTAATCACTCTATTATATTGTTTGCCTTTATCAGATAGAGGGACTATACCAGCTGATAGTGCATTTTCTTTTGAAGATGTAAAAGATTTTTTAAAATAAAAATTAAGTGTAGACTGTGGTAACCGGTGCAGAACATTTAAAACAAGTCAGGTTGAAGGTTATTTTTAGAAATATAAGGCTTATAAACTGTCAGCACAGCATATGTTACACATATGGCTGTACTTACATAATGACAATGTTGTATCAGAAATAGTGAGTGACTTTATTGTTGATCAGTACTAATCTGAGTAGCATGTCTGTCTGAAAGTCAGTTTATTTTTTAGTATCCTTTAGCACCAAAATTCTAGACCCTTAGTGTTCTGTACCAAAGTAAACAAATATGATGCAGTGAACATATAAATAAATAGGGTACTAGCATGAAAGAATTCATCATTCCTATTTTAATCTGTTTTTACCTCAGCTATCACAATTATCAATACCGTTACCTTACTGTTCTTTACTTTTGTGTGCAGCTACAAGAAATCTAAATAATGATTTCATTTTCTTTTCTTTATTAATTTATTTAATTAGCTTAATTCTGTTTGAAATCAGTACTTTATTCAAGACTTTGGAAGAAGAAACAAATGACCAGATTCCATTAACTTTTTAAAGATTTAATCTTTAAGCAAGAGAGCATGCCACTCTCACTTTTTCTCTAAGAAACTTTAACAAATTTCTCTAAAGCAGGTTTAGGATCTAAATCTTTAAGTTCTGGGCCTGGTGTTACATGGGTCGCCATTGCTTTTTTCTTCCATGGTCATAATAATGTGCCTAAAGCTAATAATTTTCCTTTTTTTTTCGTTGTTTTTTTTTTACCATGTAGGACTGTTCTGTTCCATATTTGATTCAATTCATGAATCTTTAGCATGTTTAAAGTTTTTGATTTGCTTATATTTCCTAAACGCTTTGATAGATCTCATCATAATTGGCAGGAATTACTATGAATACAATTCATTCCATGACCGGCTTGCTTGCCTTATGATCTTGGAAACATGGTTAAAGTTGTTGTTAAATTGTTTTTATCAAGGTTTGAAAAGTTTTATATGTATGCTATAAGGCAGTGCATTATGATGTGTGTTTGTCCATCAATTACCAATATTATTTTTGCATTCGATTTCTCCTGCATCTGCAGTTACTTTTGTGGGTGGCTTGCACAAGTTTAGGATTAGAAAGAAGCTTGTACATTTATGGGTCAAATATCAAGGTCAGTGTGACTAAAAGATAACAGATCATTTCAGCACAATAACATTAGTTTTACATCACAGACCAGGATTAATCTTTGTAGATCACTTGCACTTAAGGTAAGGACAAAGCATCAATGTTTGAGGTTAGTGTCTGAAAGAATAGTTATTGCCACCCAATAAGATTAGTTCCATATCACAGACCTTGACAAACTTTGTGGCTGACATTTGCTTGGGGTAAGGAAGGAGTCTGTCAATTTGGGGTGATATGGTAAAAGGTCAAGGTCACTGTGAAAGAAGAAAAATGGTTTTTGCACAAAGGTTTAAATTTGTGATATTGTACCTTCACATGAGCTTGTGGGTGACTTACATGTTGAGTAAAAAAGAAGCCTATAGATTTTAAGGTTAAAGGTCAAAGTTACTGTGACTGAAAGGAAAAAAATGGTCTCTGCATAAAAACTTGGTTATATTATAGGTTTCTTGACCAAAGTATGTGGAGGGATTTTTTTTTGCAAGATATGGAGGAGGCTTGTTGATTTTAGGTCTTAAGGTCAAATGGTAACATAGTTGTGATATGTAGCAAAAGGGTTTCCGCACAGTAAGTTTCGTTTTAGAGCTGGTGACTTGAGCAAAGTTTAGTGGATGGCGCGCTCTTAGGCTAATAAAGAAACCTTTGTATTCTGGGGTCTAGTAGGTAAAAGTCACAGTCATATAAGAAATTGATGGTTTCTGTGCATAAAGTTTAGTTCAAGACTACATACCTTAACCAAAGGTCCAGATCATTGAGACATGTTGGTCAATAATATCCAGAGTCACCCATGCCTTTCTAGTGCCTTCTTAGTGAGCCATTAAGTGCAGGTCATGCACATGCCCATTTCATTACTTTTATTTCTGCTTATATTGCCTAAATCCCATTATGAATGTTTTTCATGCTTTTACAATGACTCCTTATGAAGCTAAAGCAGTTCATTTTGTAAGATACAATTCCCTGTTTTGACCTGTTGGGCTAAAGGCCATATTGTACAAACTTTGTGTTGAGGGTTAGGTTTAAGATTTTGCATTTGCTTATATTTCTCTGTTCACACGTGGGATGAAATGAGGATAATTTATTCTGTGTTACATCTGCTTACCCCTTTGACCTTGGAGTTATTGTCACAATTATACGATATTACAGTAGCACAGATGTTAGAGCATCAGACTCATTATCAAAAGGTTGCAGGTTTGATACCTGCCTAGGTCAGTCTGGGTTGGCTGCCTTAGTTTATCCTCAGGAATGGTACTTTGTTGCCATTTTCTTGGAATGATAAGCCAATAATGTGTTCAGAGTGCTGTTAAAACCAACCAAAAAAATAATAAAAAAAAATGAAATGGTCACAACAAATTTTTTGTTAAGATTTAGGTTTTAACATTTTTTTGAGCTTATATTTCTTAAACCCCTTGGTAGGTGAATTAATGTGAAACCAAGACAAATCATTCTACAACATGCTTGCTCAACATTTTGACCTTGAGTTCAAGGACTCATTTTGCAGCAATGCTTCTACTGTGGTCTCAACATGCATGCACTATCCTTCTTGTTGGAATATTCTTCTACCAAATGTTATACCTGTTGTAGCAGGAAGGCAGATATAATATGTAATGAATTTGGGTTACTATCCCCCTGTGCTATAGTTTGGAAAGTGGTTAATGTTGGGTTTTGGGTGGTTTATGTAATAAGGAATATGTGGATTTGCCATGGCAAGTAACAGGAGCATAGTTAGATATCTGGTATGCAATATTGTTTAATGGCAGAGACATTCTTTTGCTATTACATTTACATACTGGTCTTTATTTACTTGAAAACAGTTTTTATCTTTGAATAGAGTTTTCAGGAAAGTAGCAGATCTGCTTGAACATGAAATAACTACATGTAGTTCATTTTCAAATTTGTATCTTTAACTTCTGAGGGTTCCCTTCCCCTCCCACTCTGCAATATCTTTGTTGTCATCTGTCAGTGGTTGATGGTCGATTGGCACATTGCATAACTAAGAAAATTGCTTTGTTGAATATTTCTAATCATATAATTTTTGGAAGTGTTCTGTTCCAATTATCATCATGCTTTAGCTGGGTAATTGTAAAACCATGTGCATGTAACTACCAATACTAATCCGCTGGGTGGAATTTCACCAGACTTTGTCCATTGGTTGGTTTCTGGTGTGTTTTGTCTTTTCCGCCTAACCGTGGAGTCCGTGAAAGATGCCTAACCTTGGGGTCCCTGAAAGATGTTTGAAGGTCAGATATAAGTAAAATTGCAGTTACTGGATGAATCTGCAGGGTTGGTCAAATTTGTTTTTCAACCACTTTTCCAGGACAAGTGGTTTCTGATAATTCACTTATCCTACATACATTTGCACTTGTCCCAAAATTTCAGTGTCATGTCCACATGTAAATTTGATGAGACTATACATTTTATTTAATGCATTGAAAACCCAGAAATAATGTACAGTAAATTGTATCTTTTTAATTCTCACTATTTCTTGCTTAGTATTTCTATCAGCAAGAATTTAAAGGAATTTACTGGAATTCAGGACTTTTCTTAACTTTTCTCAAGACTTGACAGAACTGTGGCTTCTGCTCTGAGTATGTCAGCCAGTTCCATAATGAATATACTAGTTGAATTTCTAATGTGTTCCAGTTTGGAATACTGTCTGCAGTAACTGCAGAACAGCTTTTCCTTAGAGTTGATAAATTAAAGCCAATGATAATTAACCAGTCATTGTGGCTGAAAATTTCTTAGTCTCTTAGTTATGTCATATTTGACATTTTTTGTTGAGTCTGGCTTATATCTCTTTGTAAAATAGTTACCTTGGACTCAGTCAGTGTCTGAATTTCCATCAGGCAGACAAGGCAGCTATCTGGGTGGCAAAATTTGAGGGTGGGGAACAGACTGTAAAGTATTAAGGCACTTTCCTATTGAGGATTGACTAGTTTTAAAATCCAATGCTTTCAAAGCAATCATATTTTCATGATGTAAAGATCTTTAAAGACTGGTTTTAAGGCTTTGTTTTGGGTGCATGGTGGTGGTGGTGGGGTTGGCAAATCTTGACAGAGCCAAGGTGTGGGAAAATCATAAATCTGACATAGGACTTGGTGGTAGCTTTACGTTTTTTCTCTCTACTTTCATGTGAATTTTCCTTCTCTAAATCTTTCTTATGACTTTAGTTGCAAAAACAGGTTATCCAAATAGAAAAGATGACCTCATCTGGCAATTAGTTTTTCTAAAGTGATTATAACATACATTTGTTCTTGAAATGCAAACACAGACAGTTGTTTAATTAGCATAATTGTTTCACTTCTAACATTGAAGTTAATCGTCTGTATTATCAATTAAAACAATTAAAGGCTCTTTATGCCCACTTCTGTTTGTTAAGTACACCACTCCCTCAATAACTCGCGCACAACGGGGTCCACAAACATAGACCGTGCTATAAGCGAGGGCACAAGTTACCTAGGGACCTCCAAAAATTGAAAAAGATTGCTTGGACATCAAGAAAACGGGGGTGGGTGGGTGTGTGTGTGTGGGGTGTGTGTGGTGTGTCGGGGTTAGGGAACTTCGCTGTTTAATGACTGAATCCTCATTTTACATTCACGTTGATAATAACTTTTAAAATGCACTTTTTCTGATGAAGTTGTTCGTTATGCTGTTTAAAGAACATTTATTTTCAAAATGTCCAACATGTGAAAGATCGTTCCAACTGGTTTCAACAACCATTACGTTTACACGAAAACATGTGTGTATTACGTCACTGCTTTTTGTATTCTTGGTAAGACAGGTTCCCGGAGTGGGATGGCATTGTATCCTGCCAAATTGGGAGTAAAAGAGCAGGGAACTAGACCAACTGTTGATACACCACCAAACAAGTTTCCTTTTGTTCAAAGAGCAAGCGAAATTTTCGTGAGACAATCGTCTACGTTGAATCTCAATTTTTGTGCTGTTCAATTAGTACAGTATTGATATCGTGATTTCATTGGAAGTAATAATGAAACTTTTTAATCATTCTTGAGGATATCTCAAAGTGCCAGTTGAAGAATTCTCTGAAACTAGCTTGCCCACAATGGTCTGTATCTGTGAAACCAAGCTCTTTATATTACGAAGTATAGTATTCTTTTCGCTTGGTTGACGTGCTATCTTTGATCATAGTTACCAATGAGTCGGTTAATTTAAGGTAGTTGATGTTACACGCACAATAAAATTTATAATAGTGTTCAATTGATCAAATGAAGTGAGTTCACCCGACATACGACCGGGGCAGCTAGATTTTAAGTTTGTAGGATTTTCGTGCCTTTTAACTTTTCTTTTATTTCACTTCCATTATTTGATTCAAAAGACATAATTAGCATGATAATATAAAGGAGGCCAGCTTTTAATAAAGTGCAACAATGCAACAAATACTTCTGCAAGTCAGTTATCAAAACACAGTCGGCACCTAAATAGGTTCTCAGAAAAATGCTCGCGGACATAGCTGTTACGGTAGATTGACACATTTTACGTTTAATTACAAGAGGACACATTGCATTTATGATGATTACACTTAAAAGGAACTAGAAGATAGAACTAGAACACAAATTTCAATTGATCAAAAAATTATTTAATTTGTAGTTATTTATTAAAGTACTGCCTCCACTCAGCGTAAGTGACATTTTCATTGATCGAAATTTCCTTACATATCGTTAATTGCGGTGTGCTAGGAATGTCACTTGGAAAGAAAATGTAAAAAAATTGTATGACTTATTTTTAAATTTGGTATTTCATAATGTTGATTAAAATTTCCAGGTCCTATCTACCGTTTTCGACGATAAAATGAGCAATATATCAAAGTTTTTGTAGCTAATTTTGATCGCGATTTCCATAAAGTTCATAAATTAGGGATCTATTTTTGGGGTAATTTCTGGTTTTAAAAAATCTGATCCATGCCTGACACTGTGTTATAAGCGGGTTTGCAAGTTATCATGGCACGAATTATCGAGGGAATGGTGTACCTTTCATTCATTTCATTGCATTCACCACGCGGTGGATTGAAATCAAAGGTTGATCTGCTTTTGAGGGTGTGGCTTGAGTAAATACAGTAAAACAAATATTTGTTTAAGCACCCTTAATTAAAAGCTCCAGATTTGTTTTGTAGCATTTTGGTTGGCTAATAATTTTGTCACATTATGCAGTCAAGCAGTAATATAACTCGCACATGAAACAGTTGTCAGTGGCCACTTACTGTAATATCACAGGATGTGACTGAATAATGAAGAGCGGTAGATTCAAGCATTCAGATTGTCTGGAGGGCATGATTGGTCAGATAAAGGTGGATAAAGTGTTTAAAATATTATAGCTTGCCTGACTTGATTTTAAAAAAGATAAATGCACTCCCTAGTCTGGCAGCTTGTGAAAATTTACTTGTCCGACTTCAGAAATGAATGTTCTGGGATGTTGGGCTATGAGATTTTATTAGCTCTATGTTTCGTCAGACTTAAAATATTTGGCTTTAGCAGAAGGATAGTACTTTATGTAGTAGATTAGGGTTATGAGTATGATGCCTTGGTCAAGAGTTTGACATAGGTGAGGATAGGGCAGAGATGGGGATGTGTAATAAAAAAAATGTCAATCTCTTGATTTGTAATGATAAATCATGGAAGTAGCTTCAGTTATGTATAGCATAACAGTTTCTGGGGGTTCAACTCCAGTTCAGTTAGTAAACAGTTGAATCCTTTCCCAAAGAATGTTATGTATTCATTGAACACGTCCGTAACCAGGATGATACATGTAAATGGGACTAATTGTGTTGTATTTGTTATCCGAGCAGAAAGTAGTGTGTGGAGAATGACTTGCAATGTAAAATAATACTTCCTGCTTGAGACAGAGTGGTGTTACATGTACATGTAAATACACTGATGATTATGTACATAAATATTGTGTATAAATTATATCAGTGACTTTGATAAAGAAACTGGTTAAGGAACGTACAGACAAGTAGATAATAGTATGGCTTCATCGTAGATGATGAATGTTTAGTTTTTGTTGTAGATAATATTTAATTTTTTTTACTTGAGTTCTCCAGATGGCTTGCACTTAGGGTGAGAAAGAAACCTTTAAATTTTGGGCTCAGATTGTTTAGCCCATCAGACATTAACAATTTTTGTAAATAGCTTGCATACAGAATAAGGTAAAGAAGTATGTTATCAGTTTCAGGCCAAAAGGTCAGCGATCAGGGTCACTGTGATTGAAAGTAGAAACTAATTTCATGTTAGTTATATATCACAGTAGAAAATAATTTCATGTTAGTTATATATCACAGACCTGGACTAAACTTTGTAAACAGTTTGCATATGAGGTATGGAAGAAGGTTATGTATTTCATGGCAAAAGGTCAGTGATCAGGGTCATTCTGATTGAAAGAATAAAAATGCAGGGTTCTGGACAGAATTTCAGGATGAGGAGTCCTGGACTCCACTCGTAGAACTCAGGAGTCCCCAGCCTGTTTCGGAATCCCTGGAATAAACATGCGAGCCACTCACTTCTGATAGAGGCTGTGCATTTCATATCATGCCAAAAGATTTCATATTGGTCTAAGGTACTTGCTGATGAACGGGTCCAATTTCTTGCTGATGGCTTGGGTGGTTTTCCAGCATTCAGATCATGTAGTAGAATGCTTAGTACATTTCATTTGTAGATTCATAGCTTTGCCATGTGAGAGAGCTTTTTTGATTTCCATTTTTCACGTTACATGGCAAAAGTTTACTTGGCATTTGTCAATTTAGATACAGCCTTTGCTTCACTGTTACCATTGGTTGTAAATTTGCTACCTATGTATGTGAACTTGATGATCCCTTCTATTTCTGGTTGTTAATGGTGTTTCTTTAACTGAGTTGTTTTTATGAAAAGCTTTGTTTTTCCTATGTATATTTTCATAATATGTCTAGTTGGTCCTGAATGAAAGTAGTGCTGATCTTATGTCCAGTATGGCCACCAAGGGAAAATCGTGTTATTGCAACTTTTTTCATAGTGGAAAGTCATATTGATATGGAGTTTTCTCCAGAAGACTTCATATGACATCTGGTTGGTCCTGCATGAAACTAGTGCTGACCGAATGTCAAATATGGCCACCACAGTAGCCATCTTGAAAATCTTTTGTTATTCCATCTGTACGAAATGGTCATATCCATGTTAGCACAGTGCCAATAATATTGAAACATTGTAATATACAGCAAGTTTATTATTTATTTGTTTTGAAATAAAACTTTAAAAATTACTGACTTTGCAGTTGAAAATGTCAGTCTGTCTTTCATTAGTACAAAGTAAAAAAAAATGATGTGCAGTGGGGGAAACAATGCTTGTATATGCATGGATTACATGATTTTATTGACCTTTAATGAGTGCCTTTCAAGTAAGCTTTATGGTGAAAATGCTAATATATACATGTCCAGCTGTAGGCTTATGATAAATAATGGTTGCCTATCTGACATCCATCCAGCCATCACAGTAGCCATCTTGAAAATCATGTTACTGCTACTCTTTCTGAATGAAAGTCAAATCAGCATGGGGTTTTCAATGGGATACTAATTGCAGTATCTATTTGATCCTGATTGAAAATGGTGCCAGTGTGAGCTCATTTATGGCTGCCACAATAAAACTGAAAATCTTGCAACTAATTCTTCTGATTGGATGGTCATATTAACATTGGATTTTCACCAAAAGTCTTCTGATGGTAGCTAGTTTGTCCTATATGGCTGCTACAGTGGCTAATTAGAATATCCAATTGCTTAAGAAAATGTCACAAACATAGTCCATGCAGCGAAATCAGCCCACTACAGTACTAAGATCATGGAAAGTTCCAGCTGCAAAGAGCTATTTGAGATTACTAACAAGCTGATGTCAAGGAACAAATGTACACCACTTCCAGCTACCTTCTCTCTAGTCGACCTTCCGGACCTGTTTGCAAATTTCTTCCGTGACAAAGTACAAACCATCAGAGATAAACTTGACAACACAATTTCAGTTGACTCGTCGTCACCATACAGTTGCGATACAGAATTTCAGCGGCAACCGTTAGCAGCATTTGAACCTGTCTCTATGGATTTAGTACGTACAATCGTGATGAAGAGTGCACCAAAGTCATGTGAACTTGATCCGATTCCGACGTCACTGCTGCTAGAGTGCTTGGATCCAATATTGCCTTCACTAACTGATGTTATTAATACCTCTCTCTCATCTGGGGAATTCCCATCATTTTACAAAACTGCCATTGTAAAGCCTCTGCTGAAGAAACCAACACTCGACCATAATGATTTAAAGAACTACCGCCCAGTTTCTAATCTGCCATTCATGTCAAAAATCTTAGAAAAAGTTGTTCTATCCCAACTTGTATCTCATCTGAATTCAAACAGTCTTTTTAGCAATGTACAGTCTGCATATCGCCCTTGCCACAGTACTGAAACTACTCTTCTGAAAGTAGTCAGTGACCTTCTCTCTGCTTTGGATGGCGGAAAGATTACAGTCCTCACTCTCCTTGACTTGTCTGCAGCATTTGACACTATAGACCATGATATATTACTTCACCGTCTCCAGCATGTATTTGGCATTCATGATACGGCCTTACTATGGTTCAAGTCCTACTTGGTCAACAGGACACAAATTGTGTCCGCAAATGGAAAACACTCCACCCCAGTTGATCTATGCTGTGGTGTTCCACAGGGGTCTGTTCTTGGAGCTGTTCTCTTCATTCTATACACTCAGCCACTCTCAAGTGTCATAGACCATCATCCAGTGTCTCACCAATTGTATGCTGATGACACCCAAATATACAAATCTAGCCATCCAGCTGAAGTTGAAGCTACCATCCAAGGCGTAGAGAGGTGCATTTCCGATGTGAAATCATGGATGACATGTAACAAGCTGCAGATGAATGATGATAAAACTGAAGCCATCCTGATTACAACACAAAGACTTTCTCATTCACATCCTTTACCTCAGACAATAAATATCAGCAACACCAACATTAAATTCACACAGTCAGTACGAAACCTCGGTGTCACTCTTGACAGTACTCTCTCGTTGCACCAACATGTCATGAACATATGCAAGGCTGCATATCTTGAGCTGAGATGAATCAGCTCCATTCGCAAGTATCTTTCAGTTGATGCCACTAAAACACTTGTGTGTTCCTTAGTACTTTCAAGACTGGACTATTGTAACTCAATTCTGTCTGGTTCATCTCAATATCTACTTCAGAAACTTCAAAAAGTTCAAAATACAGCTGCTCGGATCATCCTTAGAGTACCACGATCAGAGCACGCCTCTCCCCTGCTCTGTACCCTACACTGGCTATCCATACGATCCAGAATTAAACACAAAATTTGTTCTCTGTGCTACGTTTCACTGACGGGTTCCAGTCCAACATACCTATCTGACCTCACCCATGTGTACACACCTGCAAGATGCTTACGCTCCTCTTCTGACACTCGTATTCTCATTATTCCCACCATGAAGATGAAATCATATGGACAATGCTCTTTTGCATACCAGGGCCCAGCAACGTGGAACGAATTGCCCACTGCACTTAGACACAAAGACATAGTGATCTCATTCAAGAGCGCTCTTAAAACTCACCTATTTCAACTGCAAGAACAGACTTAAAGACCTAATAATGTTTCCTTGCCTTAAATATTTACAGCATATTTTCTGTTTCTACTTTCGTGGTGTTTGTTTTTAATTTTGTAATCATATCATTATATATGTTTTTTTAAGTGTTGTGAAATGTTGTAAAGTGCTTAGAGCTTCTAAAGATTAGGCGCTATGCAAAGTCCTCGTTATTATTATTATTATTATTAAAATAGTTTTAACACTCTGCAATTAAAAATAAAGAAATATTGTCTTGAATTCTTGGAATTTCTTTTTGGATGGTAGAGCATTAGTGTCTTTGAAAGACTATTGTTTCAAATAGAAACATATTTAAAAAAATTGTAATAGCCGAGAGTCAGATACCACAGTCACACCTTCAGCAACAAGGTTTAGGTGTCAATATAAAGAAATGTAAGTTTGTGATTTGTATCCCTATCTGGACTATAACTTTTGAACCAAATATTTAATTTACATGAAACTTTACCCAATATATAAAATATAGATGGTGTGTCACATGCCTTAGCTACCACCATCTTCAGGCAAAGGTCACAGGAAGGGAAACTTGTATATTTGTCTGGGATAACTTTTTAATGACTGAAAATATTGAAATTCATTTATCATGATTTGACAATGTCAGAGACTATAGCTGTGCCCCCAGCCTCAAGGTAATATATAAATCAATGACATCTTCCATTAGCTATTTATGTATTTTGACTTGACAGTCCCATAAATTCAGTCATACCCCGTGCCTAGAGGTTGAAAGTCTGCACAAGGATAATGTGAGTCATTGGTATGTTTTTATGTCCAGTTGGTCACTTTTTAACTCTTAGAGAAATTTGGATGAACTTTCCTAAGGTGATCAACTTATACAATTTTCAAATTCCAGGATAGGGAAATGGTCATGAGATGGGCATATCATGTTCCATTTGTGGACTCTTTGTTTCATAATTTCACAATATGCATTGTATACAATGATGTAATAAATAAATGTAAATAAGATAATTATTTCTTTGTTCAAGTCTTTCCACATTCAGTTAAAGGGTCATACGCTATTTGATTCTCATCAAACTTGGATCTTTATTAATGGCCTGCTAGTGAAAGATTGTCATGCTTCAGATGCTTTGCTGTTTTGCTGTGGTCATTTTTGCATTGGTTGTTATTTTGTTTAGAGTGCTTGAATAGCAGTCTGAATCACTTAACAAAGCAAAAATATAATGACAACTAAATAAAATTCACTTCATTTGTCTATAGGGAGACAATTTTAAAATCTCAACTAGAATGTCTGTACTAGTGACACACAGAATCATTTACCACACCAGTTTCAGCCAGGTCTTGCCATTTTAGGATTTTTGCACATTATAAATAAAATTCCTGCCAGAAAAAAAAGACTGAATGCACATGTACCAGAAGTCTCGAAAATAAAATGTAGGTATGATTTTTGTTCATTTAATACAGATGCCCATGTCAATAATTAAATGCCTGCATTTGTTGAAGATCATATTTTTGAAAATAAACAAAATTCACCAAGAAATCATTGCACTAGTCACTATGCTCAGCCTATGTAAGTTCCCCCATTCTCCCAATCCTGTATATGACAAAATCTGGAATTGTCTGGAATTGAGTATTCAGTATATTCCATAAAACTTCCTTGTTAAGAATGAAATGGTCTTTGGCCAGTTGAAGAATCCACAGCAGATTCAAATCAACGTACGTGTGGCCATTGGCCAGTTAAAGAATCCAGTTATCATACCTTAATTACCTGGTATATCGAAGTTCCAGCCATATTTCATAGCTTGCAATCTTATTCCTGTACCAGGTATACTGGCCACCATGTATAGCCTCTCGTATGTTGCACAAATGGCCTTAAAATTTCAACAACAACATACCTAGCAATCTCACTTGTTCTTTTTTCTGAATTATCATATTGGGACTCTTAACATGGCAGTAGTATGCATTCTCCTGAATTAGGTCATTCAGTACTTCTGTCACTCAGTCCATGGAAATGAATGATGTCCTAAATATACTTGTTAGTGGTCACTGCCTTGAAATAGATGTGTACATTTCAGCCATCTGTTTACTTGAGTAGATATACTCGTGTGCTGATTTCTAGAGTGGATGTTAAATGGAGAAAATTGATTTATAGAATCCAGAACTGGAGCATTAATTTTGGGATGTTTTTCTTGTAGCTTGCATGAATTAGGGTCATAAAAATGTGAATATTAATACTATGCATGTATCAAGCATTGTTATTCCATTTATTTTTCAACTTTACTCAAAAGTTTCAGGCAAAGGAAGACCTATTGTGTGAAAATCCATCCTTTTTCTGAGTAATGACTATGTATTACATGATCTTAATAGAATTCAAGTCTTAGGAAATGTGATTACTAATTGTTCTTTTTCTGTACTTTCAAGTGGATACAAGTACTGTACCATGTCATATATAGTTGAAAGCAGTTATATGAATGGGGGAGATGACATGCAGTATTTGTAAGCCATTCATATTATTCAACAGTGACATCTGCTACATAATAGATGATATCTTCCCTTCTTGAAATTCTTCAAATGGCAGATTTGACATTATCAAATAAATTTATTTGAAAACAAAAAAATAAATTATTTCTAGTAGATAAATTTAAACAAAAATTTTATACAAGTGGTTTTGCATACTGTATGACTGGAGTTGATTTTAATGGGTTTTTTTTTGTTGTCCTTTGAATATGCTAATTTATACATGTTTGGTTGAAGGTTTACAAAAAAAATAATGGATCCCCATACTAATTCAAGCGTACTTGAGCAGTAGCAGTTGTTAACACTCATGAAATATTGACCAGAATTGGCATCAAATTAAGTTGTCAGTTTCATCTATGGAAGGTGTCATTGATATTACATGAAACCATTTGGCTTGGAGCATCATATTTAACAGCCCCATTTATAAAACAGCAATTAACAGTGGATGTTTCTTAATTGTCTGCAATTAAACTGAAATAAATTTATTGCTGAAATGAACAGTGAAGTGGCAAAGTGTCATGATTCCATGATTAATCCCTCTCTCCCACTCAGTGATAGTTAAGTTGCAAAGATTTTCAAGATTTTATTTCCAGTAAGGGAGAAATTTTGGCATAAATTACATGACATTTGAGACTACCAAATCTCTGTATCAAAAATCTCTTCTGTGTCAAGTCAGTAGCTTCGTAGTCTTATTGATAAGAAAAATGTGTAACTGTATAAACTACTGTACTGTGGATCATTGTTGGTTAATAATTTGAATTTGTTCATGTTTGCTGTGCAGAGACGTGAAGTGCCTTGTGCAGGGATGCATTATAGTAGATAAACCATCTCTGATTTACTCTGCACCAGTGTTATTTCAGGAAGGTGGGGCTAAATCGCCAGTCCAATCCTGGTTTGAATTCATGTGTTGCTGTATATATGTATATATGTGTGTGTGTCTGTGTATACTATATATATATATATATATAGAGAGAGAGAGAGAGAGAGAGAGAGAGAGAGAGAGAGGGAGTTGGAGGTTTTTTTTTTGTGTGGAGGGGAATTCAGTCATGAGCACAATGTCTTCTTTTCACAAAAAATTATTTTTTAACATTCAGCTGATAATGCTGGTGTTATTTAAAATTTCGTTTGAAAGAAAGAAGAAAAATGTATTAATTTTTAAAGGCATCATTGTAGATAACTTAAGTCACATCATGCTCTGTCCCTGTCTTTTGTAAACAGTAAATCATGCTCACTTTATTGACACCACATCCGTTTCGTGGTGGTGGTGGTTGGATGTGACTTAGCAAGAATATAAGGTGTGCAGAGCTATTCTGTGCAAGAAGCCGTAACACACAGGACATATAGATAGATGGTGGAGGGACTTTCTCATAATCCTTTCCACACTATCTCAAGCCTTACAGCCATGTATGGAGAAACGAAACAGATTAATGGGCCATACTGAATTGTCGTGCATTGCCATCACATACAGACCATACTGTTGAAGGTTAAAGACTATTGCTAGGTATGGATATTTGTCTTTGCAGCTTCAACAATTGCTCCTAAGTAGGAAATAGTGAAAGGTCAGTGAATATTGTTAGTTTGCTTGTATTAAGCTTATCAGGTGACTTACACATTAACTCCAGTCAGACACGTGTATTACATACAGACAACAGTCTCTTGAGTGGTCAACTGTAACATTTGGGTCTACATTAAATATGGAGGTGTCATACCAAATGAGTATGGTGTACAATGATGGAGTGGTTTTACTGGGAATGTCTAGTTTGCTTGTGACATAATTTTACAAACTCCTTCTTTTCAAACAATCCACTTGAGCTGTATAATTTTTTCAGCATCTGGTCTGATGATATTTGTATCAGATGCACGAAGCCAATAAAAAGCAACAAAAACAAAGAAGAAGACCTCAGCATTAAGCTGCCATGAAAAGCCCCGGTAAGAAACACCGACCGATGGGAAGCTACTGGCATGCTTTCTCACACACTCACATTGGCGAAGCCAGAGACTTGAACCCATGCTGACAGAGTTGAGGTTACAGTGATAGGTTAAGGGGAATGCTTTATGCCACTTGGCCACCTGGGACACTGGTCTGTTGTCCATCATCAATCACCTATCAATCAATGCCCATCCATCTGTTAGCACAAGTTTGTTATCACTATTTCTCCTGATCTACTTATTGCCATGAAACTTTACATACACATTTATCCACTGTTGGTCCTAGATGTAAATGGTGCTGCATGGACACCCAATAGCTTGAAAATGTTATCACTATTCCTGACAGAATTGTCATATCAAGATGGGTTTTCAATAAAAGACTCCGATGATGTCTTATGGGTCCTAAATGAAAATGGTGCTGATCTGAGATCAACTACGGCTACTACAGTGGCCATCTTAAAAATCTTGTTATTGTTACTTCACCTGAATGGATGGTTGCCACGTACACCCCCACTTTGTTGGGGGTGGGTTGTAGTGGAAATTTGGCTATCGTTATCTAGAGGGTGATCGCCTTCGGTGTTATTGCCCGGATTGAGTAAATATCAATATAAAGTGTGAAGCTTATAGCTGGAATAGATAGAGATCTGAGCAGATGTATAAAACAGAATGACACGAGCCCCCGGACATGAAAAATGACAATTTAATCAGTTACATAAACAACCATGACAATGCATTACATTAGGAAGATACACTTCTTTTTGAAATAAATCATTCACTGAATTTCAAACACAAATATACTTATATAAATAGCTAATCTGTTTTAAATGATAAAATTAGTTCATCATAGAATCGAGTGAACAATCGAAGTTATTGCCTCATACAACTTCATAACCTGATTATTTCCGGTTCATTCCAAATTCACTGTGGCTGTTATTCTTGGTCCTTTCCACTTTTCTTTTCACTTCTCCAGACTCTCTATAGTCTCTCCTCTTTCGGCCCTCGAACTTTGTGTGGGTAGGTGGATATGTAAGTACGTGATACGTAGATACTTCGATAGGTGGGTACATGGATACATCCCGTGGAGCTATTTCACCTTGTGTTTTCAAGGTTTGCTCGCTTCTACTGCCAAAATCGTGTCCGTCGTCTTTCCAGACATCCGATCCCTTGGATAATTATTTTACGAGAGAATTTCTTATAAATTCACTCTCGGAGTCTCCTACATTTGTTTTCTCTTGCAGAAAAGTGTAGACTAACTAAAATTTTGTGATGGGGCATATTTAAACCAAGAAATTCTTGTGTGGGAATTACGCCCGATTATTTAGCATAACCAATCCGGATTAAATATCTTTCTCACCTTTTCTACTAGGCACAAATTATAGTCTGCGTGACCTCTAGATTCCCAAATAACTAATTCTGGAAGATCTCAAATCTGACAATTCCGATACAAGATCAGTCTGTCTGATGGTTAAATAAACATATGCTTCATTAAAAATCACTCCTCTCATGACACAGCCATTAACAATCCATGCATTATGGTGATTTAACACGCGCTGGTCCCCATTAATCTAGTTAATCTTTCACCTGCCCAGATTAATGTGCTCTTCATAGATTGACAGAAATTTGCACCCTTACAATGGTCATGCCAGAATGAGTTTTTCACTAAAAGACTTCTTATGATATCTTGGTCCTAAATGAAAATGGTGCAGATCTGACATCAATGTAGCCACCACAGCAGCCATCTAGAAAATCTTTTGAAGGCTACTCCTTCTGAACAGAAAGTCATATTGACATGGGGATTTGAGAAAAAAGGCCTCTTATGATGTTTTCTTGGTCCTAAATGAAAATGATGCTGATCTGGGGTCTGATATGGCTCCACAGGGGTCAGATTGAAAATCTTGTTATTAATACTTTTCTGAATGAATGGTGATATCATCATGGGGTTTATGCTAAAAGACATAATGTTTTGTTGATCTCAACTTAAAATGGTGCTGTCGCCATCTTGAAAATCTTGTTCTAGCTACTCCTCTTAAAGGGAAAGTCATTTTGACATGGTGTTTTCATCAGTAGAGTTCTTACGGTATCAACTTAGTCCTCTGAATGAGAATGGCACTGTTCTGGAGTTGAATATGGCTGACAATGGCTAGCTTGAAAATCTTGTTACTACTTCTTATGAATGGTCATATCATCATGGAGTTTTCACTAAAAGACGATGATGTTTTGAATTGTCTGAGAATGTTGAACTTCCTCTAATACATGTAATTAGCTACAGTCGTATGCAATTTAGAATATCAAGTCCTTGAATTGAGTTATTTGATACCAGTATCAGTTTTCTTTTCTAGTACCCTTCTTTTGTATGCTTGAAATTTCAAATGTTCATTGACAGTTCGATTTAGATGATTTCAGAGGTTTACTGTCACTAAAGTATTCATGATATTCTTCAAAGATTTCCTGTGGTTTATCTTGTGTTCATTTTGTTTTTGCTGTTTATTCTCTTGATGAAAATCTTAATTAGCTTTGTAGGCTTTATGACTGTGCCATTTGTTAGGTGTGTGCAAGTGAGTGCATGCATGCACACATGTGTGTGTGTGTGTGTGCACACATGCATGTATCCATGTCCACATGTAGCAGAGATAGCAAGATGCCATTTGTAATAATATCTTGATTTTGTAGGAACACATAATCTAATAAGTTGGTTCTTCTGAAAATGAATTGGTTTTTGTAAGCAAATTGACAGTATTCTTCAGTCAGATAGCTTTGTTAAAAGGATGTGTGAAAGCCATGCTTACCTTGGCTTTGTTTTCTTTATGATAATGATTTGCTGAAACTAAAAGTCACATTCAGTATTGATGAGTATTTATTTTATTTCTAAGTTTCTATATGTGATTATTTTCTATCCAAAAAGAAGCAGCAATTTTTTGTGCCATTTATTACTGTTATAAAACCTGCCATAATGTAGCAAATTGAGAAATCTACTTCGACCTTGGCTGTATTATCTTGTCTGCAAAAGCTAGAGAAAAAAGTGAGTTAGCAAACACCAGAAATTTTTTGAAAAGATGTTTCTGGTTTCTAGTTGTGACATTCTTTATTGCAGGCTGAACACAAGGTGACAAAGCAGTTAGCAGCATTGAAGAGTGTTGAGATAAAGACAGAGGAGGACATTGAGGATTTCAATGTGGAGATTGACATCCTTACTGAGTGCAAGCACAAGAATGTTGTTGGGTTACTTGAGGCTTTCTATTTTGAAAGCAAACTTCTGGTAAGATCAGTAATTCATCAAACTGAGTGCATTTGCAGTTCATCAGCATAATTCATTATAGTTGCAGTACATTTGCAATTCATCAGTCTCATTAATCACATTTGCAGTGCATTTACAGTTCATTAGTGTAATTTATCACACTGTTGCAGTGTAATTGAAGTTCAAGAGTGTAATTTGTCACATAGTTACAGTGCATTTGCAGTTCATAGCATTAAATAGCAATTAATAGTTACACATTTTGTTAGTTTCTCCAACAGTATGGCTCTCCATCTGTTTTGCATCATTCGTCAGCATGTGCTACTTTCAACTTCATCTCAAAAACCAAAAGACCAGTTTCATCAGAATTTGGCAGAGATCATCTTTTCACAAAGACATTTATAGTTTTGTACATATGATGCCAATCAATCATCAGATATGGCATGGCCACATTGCTAAAATGAAAACTTTTAAACAACCTCAAAAAACTTGGCAGAATTTGACCAATTTGATATGAAGCATTCTGTCATGGTGTCATTCTAATTTGTACAAATGATGTAGAGATGCCAAACATTCTAAATTTGTGTATTTATTCAGAATTGTTATTGAACATTTCACATTCCAAATCATATTGATTAAATTCTGGAAAATCAAATGTTATGGGACACAGTTTTGAATTGGACTTTTCTGGGCAAATTCAGGTTGGGACAAAAGTACTTGAGCACCAGTTAAAAGCTGTGTACATACTAGAAATCAGTTGATTGGACCATTAATAGGTGAAAAGTGGCAGCAGAGATGGATAGAAAAGAAAGATAGTGATAATTTGTAATGAAAACACTTGTGTTTGGTTATTGTTGTGGCCAAAAATGTTGAAGGAGTTCAGGTTTCTGGAATTAAACAGTGAATATACAGATTTATTCTCACTGGACCTTAATTGTTACAGGATGTTTACAGGTATGTTGAGACTCATAGACATAATGTGATTAAGTAGAAATTTATACAGTGTATTGAATGTGTTATCCATTCTGATCATAATGTCTCATTTCAGAAGAAATGATGCTAGGGTTTATGATAAAGTTGTTCTTGGGTTGTCATATCACAGATATGCTGATCTACCATCAGATTTGGCCATCATTATTAAAAACCGGTAACTGACTTACCAAAAATAACACAATAGAATTTCACCAAAGTCAACAGGATGCATCCTGGATCGTACACCTATAAAGTTTGTACAAGTGATGGACAATCCATCATCAAATATGGCAGTTACTAAAAACCAGCAAACCTTTAAATGATATTTCACTTGCTGCTTAACACTGGGGATCCATCTTGCTTAGTACTACACCCTCATAACAAATGTAGGTCACTGTGACCTGTATTTCATGCATCATTGACTTGGGTTCATTCTTGAGTACTGACTTGGGTTCAGTCTTGAGTACTGTTCATGGTAGAATTATAAAACAAGATGATTGCATTTGTGTTGGTGCAACAACCTTACTACAAAAGAAATTTACTGACTTACATATCTGATTTTACTGGCTTTTGTGAAGTTTTTATATTTAGCTCTTTACCACATATTTTTTTATACATCTTATATTTATTCCATTATACTTGGATAATTAAACTTCCTGAGGGATGCATCTTGATGAATACTACATCCTTGTCACAAAAGTAGGTTACTGTGACCCATAGTTCATGTGTCACTGACTTGATGTAAATTTTGTATTTGACTGTTAATGCTTGAATCATTAATTACATTATTATATGTATCTAGTAGTACTGTACCCACTCAGAAAAGTTGAATATCAGCAGTAATTTACCCCTTGCTATTGCATAGCTTTTACTTTTTTTGTCGATGTGAATGAATCCTCCCACATCTGGAGAATTGCAAATAAGACACGGTCCACTTGTGCATCATGCATGACCATGCACAGAATAGGTGTCTGTTTCAAGGACCAGAGAAAATTTTCTAATGTTGCTTTTGCTTTACTGCATTGAAATCTTCCATAAACAGGCATCTCAGTACTGCACATATCCTTTCTGTAGGTGCTTGTCAAGGCCTTGATTTATGCTTTTGTCAGGCATCATGGACAGTTAGTGGGTCCTCTCTGTTGTGAGCGATTGTTGTTGACATTAGTTTCGGGATGTTCTTTCACCAGACCAGTCTGGTGAAATTTAAGAGAAAGGGTGCATGCCTTTTTAAAGAAATAGGTAGCCAAGAGGGTCCTGAATGATAAGCCTCTTGCATTCTGCTCCCAAATCTTCCTGGTCATCAAGAAAAGCAGAAAATTTTGTATCATATCTTATCTCTCCCCATTAAACTGTTGTTTTTTTTTTTTGTTTTTTTCTGGAGGAACAGTTCAAGATGGAGACCACTTCCTCAATCCAGAATGCAATGCATCTCATCAGATTGGGTGGTCTCCATAATAATAATAATAATGCATTATTTATAGAGGGTGACTTATTAGTCAGGACTGTTCTCCTTTGAGGCCCTCTTAAGAAGAGTATAACAATGCACATTATATGAAGATGGCAATAATTACTGTTTATTTTAACATGTTTTGTATTAAAATACTAAATTTCATTATCAATTAGAGACACATACTTGCTCATGATATCTTTTCTTAAATACTGTAATATTTTCAGCAGATTTTACATGTAGTGGAAGCTTGTTCCACAGAACTGTACCAGGTATTGGAAGCTCTTTTTAAATCGCTGTTCTTGGTTTTGGTGCTAGAAGGTTTCCATGTGATATTGATCTCAACTGGTATTGTGTTGAAAAAGGCCTGAATAAGTCCTGAAGATATTCTGGTGCAGTTCCATGTAGATATTTATACAAAAGAACTGCCTTGTGAAAATCTATCCTGTCATATATTGTGAACCGTTTAAGTTCTGTAAATAATTTTGAGGGATGATCAATAGATGCATCTAAAATTACGCATGCTGCTCGTTTCTGAAGTTATAGATCCTGTCAAGCTCAGATTTAGCATAGTTTCCCCATACATTTGAACAATAATCCATTGTTGGAAGAATATATGACTTGTAGTATAGATTGCGAGTTTCGTTAGGAAAATATTTCTTGATTCTGCTGAGTAGGGCAATTTTGGATGACAGTATTTTACAAAGCTTATCAATATGGTCATTCCATAATAAATTATCTATGGACACACCTGCAAGCTTTTCATGCTTGACATTTTTTAACAGATGATTATTTATTGCAAGAGATAGTTCTGGGTTCCCTGACTTGTGTAGCTTATGTGATGTCCCCAGAATCATACAGTTTGTTTTACCTTCATTAATTACCATCCTATTTTGTTGTGCCCAGTTTTGGACTCTAATAAGGTCCCAGTTTAATCTCATTTGGATAACTTCAGTATCAGAACTAGATGTATACAAGGTTGCATCGTCTGCAAACAAATCTGTATGTGTGGATTCATTATTTAATGGTAGATCTTTGATATAGATAAGGAAGAAGAGAGGGCCTAAAAGTGAGCCTTGAGGGACCCCTGAATGAATAGTGCGAGTTTGAGAGCTAATATTGCCAATGCTTAGTTGTTGAGACCTTTGGTTTAGGTATGATCTAAACCAGTTTAAAGCAGGATCGTTGAACCTGTAACAGTTAAACTTTTGCAGCAGAATTTCATGATCAACAAGATCGAAGGCTTTCTTGAAGTCAAGGAAAACCAACCCTGTTATATGTCCATTATCTATTCAGCCAGAGATCGATTAATTTGGGAAGTTCTGTTTGGCACAAGTGGTACTTTCTAAATCCTGAGTGCGCTTTATGAAATAGAGAGTATGTTTAAAAAAATTTATAGACCTGAATGGCTACATGCTTTTCAGATAATTTTGACAATACAGGTAGAATTGATATTGGTCTGTAATTCCTTGGGTCCTCCTTTTCTCCTTTCTTGAAGATAGGTGTAACTTTTGCACATTTCAGTGTTTCTGGAAAATTACCACTCATTATACTTAAGTTTATGATATGTGTTAATGACTTTGTTATTACTGGTGCAGCAGTTTTAAGAATTTGTGGACCAGTACCATCCATTCAAGAGGATTTATTAATATTCACCTTAATTAGCATATCAAAAACATCATCTTCACTAACATTAGCTATTGAAGAATAATTATCATCAGGAATTTTAGCTCTTATAAATGATAGAAGAGCATCAAGTTCAATTGGGATGTTAGTATGGTCTGAATACTGTTCCTGGAGATGCTTATAAAGAAATTGTTGAACATTTCCACAATGTCTTGTACAGATGTTGCTATATCCTCATTTTGCTTAAGTCTAGGGGGAAAACAACTGTTCTTGGGTGGGTTCAGCTCTTTTAGATGCTTCTACCATGTCTTGGTACTCTTACTTTCATCAATAGTCTGTTTATAGTAGTTCTCTTTTGTCTTATCTGTCAAGTGCTTAGTTTTATTCCTCCACTTTCTATAGCTTTTCATGTCTTTTTTTTCTTGTGGAAATTATCTCTTAGGTGCCTAGACTCATTGATCTCAGGGGTAATCCACTTGGGTGTAATTTGGTGTTTAATCCACAGATCTTCAGGATGCCTGTTTGTGCATCCCAAAAATCAAGGTTCATTAGTTGCAACACAGGGTTCCCTCCTACACAGTAGCCCACACGTTCTCCACCTTCATGCTTGGCTCATCTCAAATGATCTATCTGCCAGAAGTTTTTGAGCTAGGTTGCCAGTTGCATCATTCAGGCCATGAGAGCTTCAGCATCCAAGATCTATGATGCCAGGTTGAGAATCTTCTGTGACTGGTTCATTCAGAAACATGTTGATCCTAGATGTTTCTCTGTAACTTCCATCGTTGATTTCCATTTGGTTTCTTTTTGAGAACAGTAGATGTTCAGTGTGTACCATCAAGGGCTTATGAGCTACTATTCCAACACACTTAAGTTCACACAGGGCTCAGTGATCAGTTCAGCTTTGCACCCTGCTGATCTCATTCAATACTTGGAGCTGCACAGACCAGTCTCCCACTCTCTTATACCCAGATGGAATATTTCTTGTTTTTTTTATGGTATTTAACCAAAACGCCCTATGAACTATTGACTGAGGCTTCCTTTCAGGACTTCACACTCAAGACTATTTTTCTTTTGCTTTGGTGTCAGTGAGAAGATGCAGCAAGGTTAATGCATTGTCTGTTGACACTGATTGTCTTTGTTTTATTCAGAATTATGACACTGTTTCTCTCCTTTGTCAGCTGGAAGTTTTAGCCAAAACTCAGTTACCTTCATTAGCTCCACTACCTATAGTGATCCCCAGTCTCAGTTGAATCTGTGCTGGAGATGATCAAGATATGCTTTTGTACCACTTAGAGCATGGTATTACTATCCTAATGCCTCATAAGTGAAAAAGAAGGGTAAGAAATGTCTTTTCCTTCTTCTCAAGGGCTCCATTGATATTGGTTTCTTTTATCTCATTATGGATTGTCACCACATTCAAAAGAGCTTCTCAGTGCCTTATTGATCGACACATTTTTATTATGAAATTAAAAGCCCATGATATTCAAGTCATTGCAGCTGCATCGGCCTGTCCAAATCCTTGGAGGACACCAGGAAAGCTGCATTTGGCGATCCCATACTACCTTTTCCTCCTACATAAGCAATAAAGTGTAGGCATTTTATTTCTCAGGGGACATGAGTCCAGAGGGACACCAACATTTTGTCAGTGAATCTATCTTATGGAGAGTTTAATCTATTTTTTCATAGTTTCTGATCAGTTTAAAACATTAGCCTACTCACTGAAGTGACAAATTCAGCTATACAGTGGTTCAAGTGAACAACATTAATATGAGAAGCTACACAGTAACAGAGCCAGGATGTATGTCAGTTCCTTTATAAAATATTCAAAGTTGTCTGCAAGTTTAGGAATTTCCAAGTAAAAAACTAAGGTCATAGACTTAGATTCAAATAAACATATTTACCTCCTATAATAATGATCAGAATATTTATTCTATAAGCTATTAGCCAGAAAACAGCTTGACAAATTAATTAATTTTATTTTCTTTAAAGGAATTAATATATGATAATTATGCTCTATATAAAGATAAATATTCTGGAATGTTGTATAGTCATTTTACAGAAATTTTCTGACCTCTGTTTACTTACACTATATAAGCAAATGCTTTCAAGATCATTTATTTAAAAGTCATCCGGGATCAGTTGGCCATAAAGCTAACAGTTAAACATATGATTTCTTGTCAGCTGCATACACCTTTGTTCCTATCACTTGTTTGTCAATTGGGCCATTTAACTGCTTCAGACATGAAGATGCTGACCCTGACATTAGCAATAACAGATAACATCACATCTTTGACATGCTGAAATTGAACAGAAACTCCTGATTTGAGCATGCTTTATCATTCAGTAAATCACAACATATCATGAAAATAAAATATTTACTGCCCAAGAAGCTGATATTATATAGGTTGTATATACACTGAACTTGCATTTAGCTCAAGACCACAGAGGATTTTTTATGCTCTTTATATGTGTGTGCGTAAGTTGGATTTTTAGTGTAGCTTTAACAATTTTCCAGTCATATCACTATGATGTCTGCAGTGTGGCAGTTGATATTGTTGTCTGTCACAGTGGCATCATGCTGCAGACACGTAGCATTATGTCCCACACATTCACATTATCCTGACACCAGGCTGACTGGTCCTAATGCTAACCTCTTAATGCTGAGTGCCAAGGGAGGCAGCTGCTTGTATCATATTTGTAAGTCTTTGATATGACTTGGTCGGGGTTCAAACCCCCAACCTCCCCTATCCGAGGTGGTAACTATAGCCACTTGGACCACCAGAGCAGTCTTGTTTTATTACATACTATCTTGTCTAGAATAACAAACCCTGGTGATGAGATCCATCTTGATGTGCGCTTCTCCTGGAGTTTAGTAGTAGGTCATTATGGGCCATATTCAGCATCTTGCTGATTGGCGTACATTTTGTATTTGATGTTCATTTCTCAAGCGCTGTTCATGTTAGAATTGTAAAATTGAGTTTGATATGCATTTCTGTTTGTACCACAACATTATAAAAAAGCAAAAGAAGTGCATGGTGACCAGCGTTTTGTCTTTTACTGGCTTTGTCTAAATTTGTGCATTTAGCTCATGACCACAAGAGTTTTTGTGCATGCTGTATGCATACTGTCCTGCCTAGAATTGAGAAAGTTGGTGAGGGATGCATCTTAATAAGTAATACACCCATGTTGCAAAAAGAGATGTGGGATGCATCTTGATAAGTAATACACCCTTATTGCAAAAAGAGATGAGGAATGCATCTTGATAAGTAATACACCCTTATTGCAAAAAGAGATGAAGAATGCATCTTGATAAGTAATACACCCTTATTGCAAAAAGAGATGAGGAATGCATCTTGATAAGTAATACACCCTTTTTGCAAAAAGAGATGAGGAATGCATCTTGATAAGTAATACACCCTTATTGCAAAAAGAGATGAGGAATGCATCTTGATAAGTAATATACCCTTATTGTAAAAAGGTGAGGGGTGCATCTTCATAAGTAATACACCCTTATTGCAAAAAGAGGTGAGGGATGTGTCTTGATAAGTAATATACCCTTATTGCAAAAAGAGGTCTCAGTGCCTTGTATCTTCTGATTCAGGTACTTTGTTCAAATTTTGTACTTAAAGTTTATTTTGTGTTATTTATGTTTAAATCATGAAACTTCATAAATGGATGTACTGGTAAATCTATGTTAGTTCTACATCTTTACTGCCAAAGAAGGTCACTTAGACCAGTATTTTATGCTTTACTAACTTGGTGTTTAGCTCATGACCACAAAGATTCTTTCATTCTATATGTACATTCTGGCCTACAAAGATTTTCTTCAGATCATGCAGTTGGAAGTAGAAATAAATATGTTTATTCATGGTAAACTTTTGATCTTATTGATTATACACTACAAGTTGGTATCAAATAATTGGTGTATTTCAGTTCAACAACCTGAATACATGCTGGCCCCGTATGAAACACATGCAGCAGTGGTACTTTTTTAGACTGCAGTATGACTAATAGAGATCACAGTTTTATTACATACCCATTTAATTTTACATGCTTGCTATGGTGTTTCATACAGCTGTTCAGTCCATATTTCCTTATCACAGCCAGATTCAGACTGCTTACAGCAGGTGCCTTCTTTGACATCCATTCATAGACATTTTTAAACACAGGGTCACGTTGTGTGAAAAAATTTGCTAACAATTCCTGTCTCATGTTTAAAAATGTCTTCTAATAGAATTTGTAATTCAAAGTACTTTGGGTAATGTCAATTCATGTTGTATAATATTATGACTTTAAACCGATTCCGAAACAAAGAAACTACCTGTCGGTACCTTAGTCATTGTGTTACGGTCAAATTCATGGTTACTTCAAAGAGAACCTTGCCGCGGGGTGAGAAACTCTGTTTGTTTTGCCATTAGCAGTGATGTCACCAGTCAGCTTAGGCTTAGAGACCAGAAACCCGACATTATAACATATCGGTGCTACTACCCCTGAAAGTTTTCAAAAAAGACCACCGGTATCCAATCAGAACTAAGATAGTCAGATTTTGGGAGGGTTTCTTGCGCAGCCAGACATTATGCTGTTACATTCATTGTGAAAGAATCAGTGCACGTTTGGATGTGGAAAGGGTTGGGAGACACTAGACTGCACTCTGAGAGCAAACTAGGCACTCGTAAAAAGGGAGGGATAGGAGTTCTAGGAACTTTGGACGAGATTTGGAACAAAGGCTTCTGAGGAAGCTTTCCGGGTATGATAGGATGCAGCCCGAAGATTAGAGAGAGGAGAAGACGTTGAGGGCCAGGAGAACAGGCAGTAGTGCGAAGGTGCAGAGCTGGAGATGGAAAAAAAGGGTACCAGAAGTACTAACAAGGAGGACAGAGAGAAAGGAAACAAGGGTACTGTAAGTACCAACAAGGAGGGCCGGGAGAACAGAAACAAGGGTACCGGAAAGACCGACAAAGGAATAAAAAGTCGGAAGTTACAGATGAGTAACATAGAAGGGACACAGAAAGGAAACACTCACCTTTAATTTCGTATGATGAAATAAGTGGAAATTTGAATAGGTTTTGTATTGATTGGAAGCAATTGCATTGAAAAATTGTCTTGTATTTGTTGAATACTGTGATATAGTTTATTAAATTGTTATACCTTTCACCTTATTATTTTTATATTTTATACACCTAGACCATCGTCTTTGCTGACTGGGGACTCAGAGCTGTTTAATCTTCTATTGTTTGTCCTTCTCCCGGGTTAATAATATTTCCGTAGAGGGCATGTGACACACAGTGAATCAAATTATCATAAATCCCAGTTCTTCTTTAATTTCATTCATACAGTGAATCAAAAAATATTTCAAAAGCAAAAATACATAGGGGTATATAATAAATACAAAACTGCATTTATGTTTTATATTGAATCACAGGAAATAACTCATTTGATATGGCATTTGAATACTTCAAGGCCTGATGGCCTCACTGTATCCCTATGCCATATCAAGCTCATTCTTTCTGCTGACTGTGAACAAAACATTTATCCCATTTTGTGTATGAATGCCATTGTTTAAATCATGTGTACGATCAGGTACATGTGACATAATGATTTTTTTGTATGTCATAAATTGTTTCAAAAGTTTGTTCAGTAAGAATCAGCATATATTAAAATAATGATAAAATACACAAGGTATGCGTGAAAATGTTCTTCAGCATCTTTATAGACTTAGAAAATGACATTGATTGTGAAAGAGTATGAGAACTTTTTAATGCACAAAATTCATCTACACTGTATTGAAGGCCGCACTTAATCAGTGGCAGTTCATGTTTTCAGCGAAGTGATTTTTATAAAAAAAGATAGCTCTGTATCTTAGTTTTATCTTAGTTTTTTCATGAATCTGTTATTAAACACCAGTTGAGGAGTGACAATCTTACCTTGAAATTAACTGCTATTGTGTTAACTTCCTGGTTTGGTTTGGTGCTTTATGGCACAGCAACATAAGTTGATTATTTAGTGTTGTGGCAGTTGGAGTCAAATGACATGCCCAAGGACCCATCATGGTAGCTAATCTAGTGTGGTCTGCTGATTCCAACCTGCACCCTTTCAGTTGAGTCCATCATCCTAACCACTGAGCCGCTGTGGCTACACCTTTTCTGTCATTGTTCAGTTGGCAAGTACATGTACTTTAACAGTCTAAGTTTCTAACACTCATTAAAATATGCCAGTTCTCAATGTTAATTTTAGCATTGATATTTGAAAATAAACACAGACTTGGGATGAAAATATTTCTTGTTGTGACAAAACCGTTATAAAACTGATTACATATTAGTTTGTGAAAAATGAATATTGGAAATACTTGAACAAAAGCTTTACTACACTACATGCTTTTTTCTTTTAAAAAAAAGTATCTATCTTGGTAGTACACTGAGTTTGTGTCAGACAAATTCCTTCAGAAAGCACAAGAGAGAGATTATACACAACTTTCGATTGCTGTAGCTTATCTTTATCCATAGATTTGAACATTATGTTATTAGAAAGCATGCTATCATTTTCATTTTGGAATCTAGTCACAAAATTTAGAAATAAAATTTTGATACAGTAACTATAATTACTGTGCCACCAGGTATTTACAACTTCCTCCATTGTGTGTACCAGATTGTGGTTTTTAAAACTTGGTTGTGGGCCAGATGTAGTCTGCTTATCTTAGATTTATGTTTTGGGAGACATCTAAATATTTTTCTGGGATTCTTTGCTTGAAAATTTATCTTTCATCTCTTGCAGTACGTTTATTAGTGTTTGAGTCTTTGACTATTAAAAGACATTGTGTACAGTTTCAAAAGAGCATTCTGTGCTGTGCAGTAGTTCAGTGAAGTGCTAAGTTTCACATAATATAGAGGACATCCACAATTACATAATTATATTGCTGCAGTTTTCTGATGGTGGCAGTAAAAATTAATCTGTTCACTATGAGCCACAACATGGATATCAGACAAACACTATATCTGGACTGTGACAGACAACAGCATGGACAGATTAGTTTCCACCACAGAAACATGGATTTTTACAAATTTGTAATGCATACAAAACATACCAATTTGCCATTAAGTTTTGCCACTGTTCCTAAAATTATAAAATCTCTAAAAGAACTTGGGTATGTGAGAAAGCTTGTCAGTAGGAGTTCTTTATGGGGTTTTCAAGGGTTCTACCATCAGCAAATATACTGGCTGCCAATTGTGTGATGAAGAATGGAGTTAAACCCGTAACAACCAATCAACCACTGTTTATGACCTCTCCGTTTTCAAATTTCTCATTTTATTATATGGATTGGAATGTGGTAATCTCCTAGATGGCAGATCTACTGAAACATTATTTTGTTTTACAATAATGAGAAAATCTCATCAGTTACAAATGTTTAACAATCACATAATCTACTTAGTTGTCTGTATAACGAGTTTGCTCTTTTGGAAGTTTGCATTATTGCATCAGAACTTGTTATGTGCACACGTAGCTGGCAAGTATTCCTGAATTGCACATATCCCTCTGGATTAGTATTTACCAATAGACCAGTTTCTTTGTTTTGCTGCTATGCAGGCAAATGTGATATCTTGAAGCAATGTCTGAGTACCAGTTGCTGATCTGTTAAAACTTCTTCTAGGCAGCGATGATACAAGGGCATGATATTTTAGTGACTAGTATGATTATAGCTTCATGGCATCAATTGATTATCAACTTCCTACAAATGATAAATTTGTAAATAGACCACTTCTGTGCCATTTATATTCATTTAGGCCGACTTGAACATTGACTGGTGACATAGATAGCATGGAATTCACTATGTCCCACTTAGATTTTGTGATTAATTTACATGTATTTGCATAATGGATGAACACTAGAAGGATTTTACAGTTTTCCAGAAACTACAAAAGACAAAAAAATATCTTGCCCAAGTAGCACACGGAATCAAGGTTTGGGCAACATGAGGCAAAATGGATAAACCCACATTCCTACACTCAGTATGCAGCACTGCAGTGCACACAATGTGTATTGATCATTTACCACTCATGTCTGTCTTGTATCCATTGAAGTATGCCAAACCACATCAAGGATTTACAGGTAGAATCAGGTCTAAGCTACTCTGTTATGTTGGGTAATAAACTTAATTGATTTATGAATCCACCGGCAGTAATTTCTTAGGAATATAGTGGTAATTCACAAACTGACCAGGTATAAGCAGCTGTTAGCAGAGTTGAGTGAAAGTTACACCTGCAGAGAGAAGTACAGGTAGAGACAGGATATTTCATGGGCATAGTTCATTAAACTACACTCAGCAGCACCCTCCCAGCATGAATGAAATATGGTCAATACACTTTGTGTACACTGTACATCTGAACACCTGTTGCTTTCTGTCAATGAGAGTAATGACACTAGTCAAAACTAATTGTTGTCGATTCAGGATTTAGGCATTTTGAAAGTACTTTTGTATGAAATCGTATTGTTCCTATTTTATATACTCTGCTAACATCATAGACGAAACTATTTTGAGCTATGTAAGTTAGAAACTTATTCCAAACAAAATGATGTACAGTCCTACATGAATTTCACAGTAGCAGCATTAATTGATGAGAAAGAATCACTCTGCCTTGGCCTTTCTTACTTTCACTAAACATTGATCACCTTAATAAATGGAATTTAAAATAATAATGCAGTGTTTGAAATGTCCCTTTTCCTTATTAGGTCAGTATTTATTGTGCTAGGTAAATACAAAAGTATGTTTCACTTTTTTCTTCCCATCATCTCCAGATGTATATCGAATTTTGTGGAGCTGGAGCTCTCGATAGTATAATGTTGGAGTTAGAACATCCCCTAGCGGAAGATCAGATTCGTTACGTGTGCCATGAAATGTGCCAAGGGCTGGACTTCCTGCATAAACACAAGGTCATTCATCGGGACCTTAAAGCAGGGAATGTATTGCTGACCACAGAGGGAGAGGTCAAACTGGGTAGGTACAACAACTTTCTCCATGAGACATAAATCAGTCATACACATCCAACACATACACCAGAGATGTCAACCATTCAGAGTTTGTTGGAATCATTCCTATTTTTAACCTTGGAGTACACCATTATGATAATTTTTGATTCCAAATTTGAGATCAGGTTAAATTTGAATTGGTGAATTACAGTTTGAATACAGCAAATCTGAATCACTGGAATGCTTGTGACATTCAATTGCAATTCTGCATACCGATGTGCTTGTATTACAAAGCAACTGATTATCAGCTTGTGAGATAACATGTAGGCTGGATGACCTAATTCACCAGAAAATGTTAAGAAAACTGTTTAAACATGTTGCCAGTGAGGATATACATCAGTGAAAACAAGATTTGTACTATAGAAATTTCAAACAGGATATGCAAGTCATCAATACTGAATGAATGCTAAGTGTTTGCAGTCTTTTCACAATGGATTTAAGTTTGTCTTATGGTGGTAAAGATCTTGTAGGAAGTATGTTTCATTCATGGAGCATTTTGAATCAGTGATGTTTAATTCATAAAATAAATTGTTGGAATCAGATTGAAGTATTCCATTTTTTATGTTTGGATTCTGATTTTTTAAATCTGACATTCTTCTTTCACATCAAAAAGGGTTGGCATCTCTGACTAAAAACACATTTCTTTCTTGTACCCATCAAGGCATTTTTCTGACAAACACATGCAGCTTTCTTGTACCCATCAAGGCATTTATCTGACAAACTCCTGCTGCTTTCTTGTACTCATCAAGGGATTTCCTGACAAAAGCACACACACTGCTTTCTTGTACCCATCAAGGTATTTTTCTGACACAAATGCACACATACTGCTTCTTTTCCTAACTTTCCACTTTTCTCTTTGAAGGGAAAATTGATACAAAAGTCTGTATTTACTTTGATTGTTAATGGATTGAAACAGAAAGAGGTCGGATGGGGTGGGCATGGAATGAATGCAAAGTGAAATGAAGTTTACTCTTTGGTTCCATGTAGACAAAATGAGAGATTTTGGGTGACTCTTTCACTGGAATTGTCCACTAGCATGGACTTAAGAGCTGTTGAATCATTTTAATGTTCTGAAGAATTTTTACTCTGTGAGTTTGTGTGAATTAACAATGTGCAAATAAATCTTAGAATTTCCGAATTTGACCTTGTATGTAAAAAAAATTGTCATTTCCATGGACCCCAGACCCTGTTTTGAAAATTGTAGAAAAATCACTGCTATCAGTAGACCTGATTAAAGAAACATATAGGGCTTCCAACTAGCAGTCAAAACCACATTTAGAATCACTTTCTTTTTACTGCAAAGCTGCTTTTTTTAAGAATATGAGTGATTTCCATTTTACCAGTTGATTTGGAGATGACCTCTAGTGATAAAAAGAGTTTTAGAGTGGTACCCTCTTCCATTCCATATACTGACTTAATATATTATAAAATAAATAACTTGCTCTTCATAGTGAGCAAAAAACAACTCCACAAACAAACTTTAGCACATCAATCCCCCTATCGATAATGGTGTCTCTCATATGGAACAAATTGCAGAGATGATGTATTATTGTGCCAGTTATGGAACAGATGCACATACCTGTCTCATGCATATTTACTGAAGAGTGTATCTCAAACCAGATCGAATACCATGCCAATGACCATTGACAGAGAAGCACATTCTTGTCAATTATCTTGACTTCCACCCAGTGAGACAGAAGTATTTTGATGCCTACTTTATGAGAAAATTATAAGATGATGGACAGCCTGATAAAATCTTAGACTTGTTGATGGAATGTGTTTGTATAACAGATTTTGACCTGATATATGTGACACAAATTTTACATATTTATTGTTTATATTCGGTCTTGTACTTCTTGCTTACATTTGTTTGGAAGGCTTACTTGGGATTTTGTGCAATTCTTCATTTTTACATTTTTTCAAATTTTGCTTTTAGTTAGCATTATAAAGCCAATGTTGTGCTAAGGTACCATTAAACATTACAATCTACATCACACCCTCTTTCTCTCTACTGCAGTTCATTTTGATCCAAGGTTCAGGTTCCCTAGAGTGTCTTACATAGGGTTTGAAGTGGGAATGAAAATGCCATGGAAACCTGCATACAGCTCAGAGTTCTCATTTTGTCATGCATCATGGTGGAGGTGGAGAGAAGTAATGGAAAGGATTAATGAAAAATCATTACACTTGGCCACTTTGAAAATTTGCAGATTTAGTGCCTTTGAATGTGGCAAATTGCCTCCTATACGATGCATTCTGGTGAATACAGTGTGCAGAGTAGAGATGTAATGGCAGCTGTAGCAAATCAGTATTCTTACTCAAACTAGATCAGTATTGCAGAATAAAATACTAATCATGCCAAAATCTTATCCCTTATTTACCTTTCACCTTAACTTTGAAGTTCTGTCTTTTATGAGAAGACATTCTGCTTCATTTGCTTACACTTTACACGATAATTTGTCAATAAGCAATATTTGTACTTCTCTCTTTTAAAGTATGTGATCACCATTGACAATTTCTTTATCCTCAAAACTTTAAAAAATTTAAATTAAATTTTAAATGCAGTTTTTGACTGTTATAATGTAAAAATATATTTCAAGGAAAAATATTGCTGTTTTTTTACATGTAAAGCAGATGAAACTAGTTGGAAAACTTGAATGCAGAGCAACCAAAATCTGACCAAAGTATAGCTGTACAAGTATTTATAGTAATGGACCAATTCCGCAGCACCTGAAAATATTGCTGCAGTATGAGTTTATCTCGCAAAATCTCAAAATTCCAAATGAAGCACACAGTGCTGTTAGCTGTACAGGTAATTTTAGTAATAGACCAGTTCCACAAAACCTGAAAATAATGCTACAGTATGGGGTTAAATCATAAAATCTTGAAAATTCCAAAATGAGGCACACTCTGCTGGGAACCTTACAAACAATCAAACTTCTAGACCATGAGAAATTCATCGATTATACCCTTGAGGATTTACGTTGTTTAACCATCAAACAATTAAAATAAATCTTAGATGTAAATAATGACAGTGTCTGCCTGCAAACAGCCATGCTAGTGTTGCGTACATACACCTAATTTGCAGGAAAAAAAGGATGCCTCACATTAAAAGTGTTTAGTTTTAGTGTGATGTTGATGACATCCAACATTTCAGTCTGTTAGGCTCTCCAAAAACACTGAATGAACTGGAGTCTTATAAAAAGTTATCAGAAATGAATTTACATCAGATTTATGACTATTTAGTTGAGAAAACGAATACAGTTATGAAAGGAACAAACTTTGAAAAAAGAAATTGCATTTGCATTTTTCTCTGAACAGCATGTTATTCAAGGGATTAAAGTTTCAAGGAACAGAGACTGCATTTGTGTATGGAATAATGTTACTTAAATTGAAATACCACAACTATAGAATGTTATTTTAATTAAAATACCAAACTATAGAATAATATTATTTTAATAAAAATAACAAAAGTGTAGGATAATGTTATTTTAAATTAAAATACCTAAACTATAGAATACTGTGTTTTTTTAAAAATTAAAATACCCAACTATAGAATAGTGTTAATTTAATCAAAATAACATACTATAGAATAATGTTATTTTATATTAAAAGACCGAAACAATAATGTTATTTTAAATTACAATTGTCTGGTTTAGATCCAGGATTCTGAAAATGGGTTTATGTGCATTCTGAATCTGCAAGGATAGCGATTGTTTTTCTACTGATTTGTGGTTACAGTTGTTTAAACTAAATATCCCTAAAGATGCTTTGATACCTAAACTGTATATACCCCTCTGAACATAATTTGACAAATATTATTAAAACTTAAAAAGAACTTGCTTAAATTGATATAGTGCAAAATAAGATAAAATACATTTTAAACAAACTTTTAGTATAAAACCATTTTCTAAGAGATATTTTTCATTTAGTTGGCTGCGTTTGTTACATTTTTTAAACACAGTTTTGGGAATAGGTTGATTATTATTATTTATTATTACTATTATTATTATTATTATTATTATTATTATTATTATTTAATATTCTGAATGCTCATATTTATCAACACTAAGTACATGTTCATGATGTCATGATATTAGTCAGACTTTCCAATGCTGATCTCCATCTCCAAGTCAGGGGCCGCAAGTGGCCAAGTGGTCTAAAGCACTCACTGTTATGGATCACTGCTATCTCACTTTAATCTGCATGGGTTCGAGTCTAGGGTTTGGCCAATGTGGGTATGTGAGAAAGCTTGCCAGTAGCTTCTCGTGGGTCATTGGTTCTTTCCGGGGTTTTCCCGGGTTCTTTCTCCACATTTACACTGGCAGCAATGTATAGCCTATCATGTGCTGAAAAATGGTGTTAAACCCTACAACAACAACACATCCAAGTCAATATAAGGAACATTCACTGAGCAGTAATAGCCTTGTTTTAATATTTGGTGATTGATATCAGGAACGGCATCATGTCCAAAACATGTAGTTTGAAAGGGGTCTATTGGCATATTAAATGCATGCTAGAGGGAGGGAGAGAGAAAAAGATGATTTCCAAAAACTGCAATGCAGGACACTGGGTTAACAGCTAACAATGAATGTTCACTATTTTTAAATAACCAAAATTGGAAAGTAAAATTGAGCTGTGAGGATAAGTATTAAACAAGTTGACGTGCAAAGAGGAAGCATCACAGAAATAGAATACCATCTATACTTGCTTATAAGTCAAGTCCAGCTGCAAAGTGCACAAACCCAGATCTGCTGTCAGATAATGTGCTTGCACATCTGGGTTTGTGCAGTTTGGTAGGAGTAATCAATAGAACAAACAACATAGACCCTTATCTGCAAGCATATTATGCTATTGCAGATCAGGATCTTTGTTATTTGCAGTTTGACTTGTAAGCAACCACATACAGTATTAGAAACTGGCATTTTAATTATTATCACATGAAAATATAGCAAATCTTCAGAGTCAGAGAAAGGGGACACAAGACTGCTTATAACTGCCGAAAACACAAAAATTTTCTCACATTTTTATGTTGCATGTAATTATGTTTCAGAAAATGTTCACACAGTTCCAGATACTGAATCTGGAAGTTTCATATGCATCCATAATTTAGAGCAGAAAGTATGATCTATTCTCTTTGTAAAATGTGGTTATGTAACCAGCTTGTTTTGGTGGTATACTAAATATTGTATTTGAAAGAATTGAGGATGCTGATAGGCTGAAAATAACAGTAGAGAAAGTACAGTTAATGTAATTTTTCATAATAAGTATGCATATTGGTAAATTTTATACATTTGCAGACTTGAACTTAAAAGTCATTTTTATTTTATCTCTGTCACTGCGCAGGTACTAATGGAAGTAAATGGAGAGATCTCACTTGGATGGAGTTTTATAGTTGGCACATACATGGGAAATTTTATCAAAACAACGAGGCACCAAGCTTATCATTTTCAGTGTTTAAAATTTTTTCTGATAAATCATTCTATGTGAAGTAAGTGTGATTTGCTGATATTACCAAAAAGTGTTTGGTCAGTCAGGGGTCAAGCTAGACTTAAATTTTAGGGAGAAGTGACTTCTACTTTTGGTCAGAATAGGGAGCAGTTGGAGCTAAACAGGGAGAAGTGAGACCAAAGCAAGAAACACGATATATATATATATATATATATATATATATATATATATATATATATATATATATATATTTAGAGAGAGAGAGAGAGAGAGAGAGAGATAGATAGATAGCTGCATTATCTTATTTTAATGATGTGCTCTATTTCTCAGTATGCTTTTAACAGTTTTAAGCAATGCCTTATTTTCAAGTTGAAAAATATGTGTTATATGTTAGTATCAACATATTTTGTACGTGTATAAAATTTTTTATATTCATACCCATTCTATTCATACTTGTAGTATATGTGTGTTTGAACTGAAGTAAATGCAGTGTGTTTTGGCCATATGACTTAAAAAGCACATCAGAAGCTATACCTTGTAATTAATTTTAATTGATAGCAGTAACAAGATTAGAGTCTTGTAACTGTGAGTTGGTAAAAATGCTTAATAAACTACCACTTAATTATTTTATTTTCTACAAGTTTTGTGTAAAATTAATAGGACTGCATATTTATGGTTGTATTATTTGCCTACCTACTGGTAATAACAATATGCATTGGTTAAATAGTATTTTGCTTCATTACTATATATATTTTTTGTATTTTCACGAAAATTAATTACGGTAACTCAGAAAACAACCTTGATCTTGCAGCATTGTTTCGAATTCCACAACAGAGATTTCCATGTTTCTGACCTACATTATTAAATATTTAGGCTAAATCTCCTATCACATAATATTTAAACTTTGTTTTCATTGTATTATATATTTTCCTGAACCTATTTGCCCAGTTATTTACGAATACAGACAGTTTAATGAAGTGGTATATCATATACGCAGCGATGTCCGCCATTACAAGTTCATTTACGGTTTCAAACTGATTTTATACAGAAAATACGCAAGTACGGCCGTTAAAATCTCCATTTATTAAAAAAAGAAATAAATTAGAAAACACTCTTCACCGATCATATTTTTAAAAGCAAATTACTATTTGCATATTGATGTTTAAATTTCGAAACAAAATTTGGTATATTTTCATCATAGCACAGTGTGTCCAACTTCATGAAATCAAGAATTGATATCTTGCTCTGGAAAAGGGTTAATGGTCAGTTTGCTATTAAAACTTGCATGTGAACATGCAAGAATTTCTTTGTCGCCGTAAGCTGATTGGTATCAACACCACGTAAATACATTTGGCCTTTGGTTACAACAGTGCCAGAACTTAACTGGCTACAGCGAGGGGGCATCTCAAAGTCATAATCTACAATCATTTTACGTCCGAAAAATCAGAGGGCGAAGTCGTTTTCGCTTTCCTAACAGAAGAAGGCGAAGTTTATGCTTCTCAGACGACTTTTTTGCCCACTTCGCCTGGTAGCGTGACCCCTGAGTCAGATATTAACATTACAGCCTGTGCCCTATTTTGTCTGTCCATTCATCCGTCTGTCCTCAGTATTGGTTTCTGCATAATAGCGTGAAATGTCAGCATTCTTTATTTATTAATCTGTGCCTGCCTTGCACTTGAGGAAAGGGAGAACCTATTGACACCGGGGTAAAAAATATTCAAGGTCAAAGTCACTGACTGCAAGAAGAAAAATGGTTTCCATGCCATACCCAAAGTTCTCCACCAATTACATTCAACCAATAGATTGCATTTGGGGTAAGGAACAACCTTTTACTTCAGGGTAAATGGACCAAACATCAAGTCTTGTCATTGGTGGTCTCAATATATTGGCTATTTAACTGTTGATGATTCTGACATCTCCCAACTCCTCCATGGTGGTGAGTTGCTAGGTACTGACCTTCCAACAAGGCATTTCAGTGTGGAGGAGGTTAACTGCTGCACCCTGATAGGTTGACAAACGAAAAATTGCATGCTGTACTGTAGTATGCAACACAATCACAGCTTGGACCCATGAGCTGTTTTATCAGTCAGCTATAAATGGTCCCATAGTTTAAATAAGCTCTGCAGATTGCCACATCTCAGGTAGTTAAATTATCATCTACTGCATTGCATGGGTTTGGTGTGGCAAGGTGTCATGATTAGACAAAATGTGAATTGAATAGATTAAGATAACCATTGACCTTTGTCTTAAAAACAAGGTGTTAAAAGAATTGTGGGAATTTGAAATATTTCAAAAAGGGTAACTGTAATTCTGAAAAGAATTGGGAATTGTGCACAGATGAAACTATAATAAGAAGCAAAATAAATAAATAAATAAAATGAAATCAAAGAAATGAATAAATAAATTGAATAATTCAGTCAGTCAATCAATCCTACTACAGCTGTACATGTATTTTTACAAAAGTTTTTGTTTTCAAAATGCTTCCATCCAGCATTTGTCTTTATTTCATCTGAAGATTAACTTTATGTAGATACACTGCTATAATTGCCTAAATTTTCCATGTCAGGATCAATGCTCTATTCTAAAGACTGTTGTTACCCTAATAAAACATGATAAAAAAAGTGCAGCTTTATCATTCTGTAATTTGATAAGAAAATAAATCATTTTATTGTTGAACCCACACCTGTGTAAAGCTAGATGCAGCAATCCTGTATCTGCTGGCATCAGTGTCACTTTGATATGGTTTTGGTTTAAGTTTTTCACTTGCATATATTTCCTAAAGCCTTTTATTTGTCTACATCATGCATGGCTTGAATGATTACGAAGCTAGGACAATTAATTCTGCATGATTGACCCTTTCATCTTAGGATCAAGATTCAACAAGCTACTATTAATATTTCTAATCAATGTATTGGTATTTGTTTTTGCAATTGAAAATTTGTTTTGTCCTTCATGAATTTGATTTCTTCCATTTTTGCATGGAATGAGTAATCACTTCCATTTTATGTTACAGCATTGATGTACCCAATATTGCTTTATATTGCCTTATAGTTATTCTGTTGTTACAGAAGTGAAAAATTTCAAATGTGAAGACCCTAACTTAGGTCTGAACTTTAACAAAATATTCAGTGCTAAATGCAGTTGTCTTAATCCCAACTTGCTCTACAGGAGGGAATTGACAGCTAAGACCTGCCTAGGATACAACTCTCTTTTTTATAATGTACCTTGTTATAAGCTGATCTCAGATATAATGCTATATCCTACTAAGGACTTCATGACCAAAATCATACCATGTATTACGATAAGGGTTAAAAGAAAATTTTATAGTGCCTGCTATACCATTTTTATGCTCTTTTTAATATATAACTCTTGTCAGTATAACACAGTCAGTGGTAATTGAGTCCAACTACCATGTTATAATGAGAGAGAGCTGTGCCATGACTTTCTTCAAACTTATCACCATGTATGAAAAAATGTTGCCAGTGGTTATTTTGGCTGCCACTAATGGAAAGATAGCCTATGGGGATGGGGTGTTGGGAATGGGATAATCAAAAGGAAAAAAGGTACAGATATATGAGATTATTCCATGTCTGGGTTGCCTTGTATTTAAGAACTTGCAGGCAGCTCTCATAAGCTTGGGAAATTCAGCTTAAAAAAATGTTAAATGGGTGTAAAGAAGCATTTTAATATTTGAAACAGACTTGGAGTTGGATTCAGTAATTTAAAAACAATGGATCTTGGGAACATTTGGTCTAGTCCTTAGAAGCAAGTCCTTGGATAGCAATTGGTGTTAAATGTTCTTACAAAACTTAGCCAACTGTGTCTTGTATCTCATTGTCGGCAAGGTAGTACGTACTGGTATTTGATGCTGTCATCAATATTTCTTGTCTAGGATCAGGTGTAGAAATCTTGTCAGAATCCAAGGTGAAATGCGGAGTTGTTACTAAAAGTATTTACTGTACCATATAAGCCCTCTTTTAAGATGAGTCCACTGCAAACTGCACAGACCCAGATCTGCCATTGCATAATGTGCCAGCAGATCTGGGTCTGTGCAGTTTTTTGGAGTCATCATAACATAGACCCTGATCTGCAGGCACATTATGCTGTGGCAGATCAGGTCTGTGTTGTTTGCAGTTTGACTTGACTTATAAGCGAGTGTAAACAGTATTGTTTCTTACCCTGGTTCTTCTATTTCTTGTTACAGCTGACTTCGGTGTATCTGCTCAGAATTCTAAGACACTACAGAGACGTGATTCATTCATTGGAACACCATATTGGTAAGCTGCAAAACAGTTTTATTAAATGTTATATGGAACACATGGACACACACCAACACATTCTGAAATGGAGTGTGGGTGTTTGGGGTTAGGCTATATCAAGAAGATAGAATAAATTGTAGAATGAGAATTTTCTTGGGTGAATAAAACCCAACTCATTATTGTTTAGTTCTAATGACTAACCCAAGAACCATAACCTCTCTGTGCCATCCCACTTCCCAACTACTACTGATATCTCAAACAGCCACATGCAGTTGTCTTTGATCAGCATCTCTGAGTGTTGTACATTATGATCATTTCAGTCATTTCAAGTAAGTAAATTACACTGAAACAGAGAACAACATATGACTTCAAATGCTTGGAAAAGTGCCTTGAAACTGCTGTGCTAAGATTTGTACATAACTCATCTTCTTAGGATTAATGATGTTTGTAGGTATACTGGTTAAACTGCAATTGTGCTTGTTATAAAACTTAAAATTAAAACACCAACACACACCCCACTCATCCACTTACCAACACACACACACGCACACATGCGCACACACACGCACACACACACACATACACACAAGACTAAGAGGTTTTCCACCAATTTGCTAGATGTTCATTTTGAAATATTTTTTCAATTTCTATTTTATTTTTTTTCATCAATTATTGATAGGACATGTTTCCTTAGCTCTTCTGGTTATAGACCAGAAGAGCTTATGGAATGGTCTTTTGTCCATTGTCCATTTTCAACACCTATCCATCCATAAGTACAAGTTTGTTATTGCTATTCCTCCTAAACTACTTGGAGGATTGCCTTGAAACTTTATAAATACATTCATCCCATGGTCTGGTTGGGTCAGAATGAAAATGGTTCTGCCTGGACATCCAATATGGCTACCACAGGGGCCATCTTCAAAATATTTTCTTGCCACTCCTCACGAGTGGATGGTCATATCAACACAGGGTTTTCACTGTAAGACTTCTTATGATGTCTAGTTGGTTGTAATGGAACATGGTGCCATTCAGATGCCCAGTATGGTGGCCAAAGTGGCCATCTTGAAATTCTTTTATTGCTACTCATTGGATGGCCATATCAGTATTGGATTTTCACTGAAGGACTTCTCATGTTGTCCAGTTGGTCCTGAGTGATATTGGTTCTGACCTTATGTCAGGGCAGCCATCTTGAAAGTTACTACTCCTGAATGGATGGTCATAACAGCATGGGGTTTTCACTAAAATACTCCTAGTGATGACATAGGGTCCTAAATAAAAATAATGAAAATCTGATGTCTAATGTGGCCACCATGCCATGGCAACCATCTTAAAAATCTTGTTATCACAAGTGTCCTTGAACAGAAAGTCAAATGTTCTTTTGTTTTTTTTTTAACTAGAAGACTTCTAATGATGCTCAGTTGGTTAAATGAAAATGGCACAGATCTGACATACAATATGGCCACCACAGCAGCCATCTTGAAAATCTTGTTATTGTTACTGCTGAATGGAAAGTAGTATCTTGAAATTATTACCTTTACTTATCCCCAAATGGATGAATATATCAACATGGAATTTTCAGCAATAGACATCTTGTGATACCTAGTTCGTCCTGAACGAAGCTGGTACCAATTGTACATCCAGTATAGCTGCCATGATGTCTGTCCCCCTGAGTGGATGGTCATTGTGATGTGGAGTTTTCACCAAAAGACCTCTAACGATGACCACTTTGTCCTAAACGAAATTGGTGCCAAGCTGACATCCATTATGTGTGCGACAGTAGCTAACTGGAAAATGTTGTCCTTGCTAAAGAATATCAGAGATGGTTTCAGTGCTTAGCAGTGAAAAGGAAGAACTGATCTTATTTTGAATTCCTTGAAAATCGTTTTGTCCAGTAGACATCAGTCTCTTTGAGGGACTCCTGTTTCTAGATACCTTTTTTGCAAACGAACTAGTAATTGCCATTTGGCTGATTGTACAGGTGACTACAAGGTTTATCCAACCAAGTTTTGTCTTTGTTTTGGGAAACAAATAACTTGAACTCCTCCATTTAGATGATCTGGATATGGACTATGAGATGTACAAAGTTCCTACTGACACCTTTTAAATATTATCAATTGAAAAATTGATGAACAGTTGCAAAATTCATAAATATTTATGATAACTAATTCATTATTGTGCTATCAGCTTGTTGGGGAGTAGTGGTGGATATAAACAATGCCTGGCAGAGTGCAGATATACTTGCTGATTGGTTAATTCTTTCCATACCACTGAGATGTATATGTGCTGCATATATTGTGCCTTGCCTTGTGACTGATAAATCTGCTTGTAAACAAGCACTGCTGTCCGCTATAGCGAATATATTCACTTGCCTGTTAAGTGCTTTCGACCTCAGTGATGGACAGATCTACTCTGCATGTTTATGTTACAATCTAATTCGTCAACAATGGGCAGTTAAAGAACATTCATCCAATCAAAATAGAGTTTACAAATGATGATTCTTGCTGTGATGTACTAAATATGGTTATTAAATGCAGGGATTTTCTGGAATTGTGTAGTTCATACATGCAGTTGTTGACAGTGGAAATGGTGGCTATTGTTAGCGATTCAGATTAATAATTTTTAGGTTTTTCTAAGGGCAAGATTGATGATATTGATTTAGAAAGAAGTGTTAGCAGTGACATTGAAGTATCATTGTTGTCCAGTCTGTTAGAAATCAAGACAGAATCAGATGTGGAAGACAGTGCAGTGTGGACAAAAGAGCCATGTCCTTTGCAGGTCAACGAGTTCATTGAAAGCATTGTTCCTACTTTTGTTTTGGATTAGAGGAAAAAATATATTGATAGATTTTTTTAATTTAAATATTTTCTCCTTGTATGACTGCTAGGGAGCTAAATGGATGAAAGAGAAGCACAATGACAAAGACTGGAAAAAAAGATGCAGCATGAGGTGTCCATAATATGCAAGCATTGTGATGTTTCTCTTTGTGTAAAACAAAACTGCTTTTACAGGTATCACCTACAGCAAATTAACTAATAGAACATGATGATCATTTACAAATTTGTAAATAATTATGTGTACAGATATGACAAGTAACTGTACAAAATAATGACAGACAAATTATAGTGTTACAAATAGTGTGTTCTATGCTCAGTTGATGGAGATTTTTCATCAATCTTGTTGAAGTCAGTGGGATAAAAGAATGACACAGACAAAAGTTATAGATTTAATATATGCATGGTTTCAGTATATTAAACAGTTATTTATTAGGAAAATAACTAAAAACAATTGGCCCATATCCCCAAATCATCAGCATAATGTGCACATTTGGTTGCTGCTGTTACGTATCGGCTCGTTCAAAGTAACACAAAGAAAGAGTGAAGACAACAAGCTTTGTAAATTTTAACAAAAATTAATTTATTTCCCTAGAAAACACAGAGAAAAGGTAAATATATCAAACAAGACTTACGACTTACGAAGATCCAAAAATATGTTCTAAATTTGTGAAAACACACAAGTCCTGTGAATAAACAGTTCTAAATTGATACAGTCTGAATCTCAGTTCCGTTCCAAGATGGCGGATGATACGTCAGACGAAGGCTAACACAAAATGTCCAGAATGTTCACTGTAAAGCACAATTTGTATTGTTCTGTTCCGATTTAGAAATAATTTCATCAAATGTCTTTGTCCAAAGCCAGTAGTGTTGTTCTCCAGGGAAAATAATTACTTAGAAAGTAGATGAAATACAGCTACCACCACTAACAACACACATGTTGTTCCTAACACGTACGAATGAACAAACACCTCTTTCCAGCACAGGAATACCTTTTCCTTAAGGTATTAGAAACTCTGTAAGATGTTATGATGTGACTCTCAAGTATAACTGACTACGACTATGACCACGACTCTATGACTACCACTGAATATTTCTTACAGGTAACTGAGCATTTAAAACAAGCTAATGCGTCATTACATGTACACATGCACAAAGGACACGTGTGATATCGCAATCCATCTGGACATTACGAAAACCTAAACAAGTATCAGCCAATCATTTACATAGCTACTGCTGAATGTTTACTTGCGACGAATTTACTATCATACAAAGCTTGTGCTTATACAAGTCACATTTATGTTTTAAATAAATACGATGTTTCCAACATACTATTAGACCTTGCTAACATAATCATCACCATAATAATAATAACATTTAGTGGCATAAAAATAAAATAAAAATGAAACAAAGAATTAGAAGAATTTAAATTTTAACACATATGTAATTTGACTACAGGGTCGTAACACTGCATCATCAGGCTCTAGTAGTCAGTCCACTAATCAGCTGCTATATTGTCCTCAGCGGCTAGGCAGAGCAATGAGCCACTACAGCTGCAATAGTAGTTAAAGAGTTAATCAGTTAGAGTCATTGACAAGTGTCAGTAGGACACTATAGACACCAGAGCAGTAATCTTGAAAATCTTGTCGCTGCTCCTCCTGAATGAATGGTCACATCATCATGAGGTTTTCTTATGGTGTCGAGTTGGTCCTAAATGATAATGGCATGGATTTGACATCCAATATGGCAACTACATCAGCCATCTTGAAAATCATGTTCTTAGCCTTCCTCTAGAATGGATAGTCAAATCAGCATGGGGTTGTCACCAAAGGACTACTTATGTTGTCTGGCTGGTCATACTGGTAAACAAAAATTGTGCCAATCTGATATCCAATATGTAGCTCCTTCACGCAGATGGAAGATCATATCAGGATTGGGTTTTCACCAGAAGACATCTTGTGATGTTTTGTTGGTGAAAAATGAAAATTGTGCCAGTTTGATAGCAAGTATGGCCACCATGGCAGCCATCTTGGAAATCTTGTTATTGATACTCGTTGTAATTGGAAAATCATATCAACTAGGTGTTACGAATATGTAATTTAATTACTTGTATGTTAATTTTAAATTCTTTTTTATTTTATTTTTGTATCCTTACATTTTATTGTAATGGTTATTTTCATGGGATCTGATGTTTTTGAAAGAGATATTATGTTTATATAAAACGTAATATGACTCACATAAGCATGATTTTTGCATGCCATGGTTTGTTGATTTAAGTAAATACTACGCAAAAATGATTGGTTATTGCCAAGGTCATTTTTCTGGCCCACGTGAAATTGCATTGTTTATTGCGAAATAGCCACGCGTTCCATCGTGTGCGCCTGAAATGACATCTTAGTTCAGTTTAAAAATACTCAGATCCCCGTGAAATATTCAGTCGTACAATATATCTTCAAGAAGAAGGATATATTTCTATTAGGTGCCGTAAAGAGTTGTATTTTTACGTCTTTGGAGCTTGAGATGTTTTATCATAGATGACAGCTTGTTCAGAAGATCATCTATTTATTTAGAATATAATAATTTATTCCCTGGAGAACTATACAAGTGACAAAGACATTCGATGGAAATTTATTCTAAATTGAAACATTACAAGTTGTGGTTCAACGTGGAACTCTTGACATTCATATAAAGACTTCACCTGATGCCATCATCCTCCATCTTGGAATGTCATCAAGATTCGAACCTGGATTCAGTTAAAACTATTTAGTGATAGGATTTGTATTTTTTCTGTACTAGGATAAATGTTTGGATTGTCTTCACAAACTGTAAGTCCTATTTTCTATTTTCACCTTTTCACCGTGTTTTCTAGGGAAAAAAATTATTTTTGTTAAAACTTACAAAGCTTGTTGGTTTCACTCTTTTCTTTTGTCACTTTTAAATGAGCCTGTACGTATCATAGGGTTTTCACCAGAAGAATATTATAGCTAATTTGTCCTGAATGAAAATGATGCTGACAATACCACAAATTTGGCTGTCACAGTGGCTAATTTGAAAATCTTGTCGCGTAAGAATATCAGAGTCTGGTGAGTGATCTCATGATGACATGGGCTTTCCATTAAGTTTAACCCAGCTACAATTTCCCAGGGCCTTGGTATAGAGACTGCTAGTTGCATGAATAACTGGCCATGAAAGTTTTTACAGCTGTAGCATGTGGATCTCAATGATTTCCAAATTACAAGCCAGAGTTGGGACCTAAAGTGATAAGGACAGTTCCAGGAACCTATGCTGACTTAATAATTCTTTTGCCTTCAGTTGCCAAGTAAGTGTGTGTGTGTGTGTGTGTGTGTGTATATATATATATATATATATATATATATATAGATAGATAGATAGATAGATAGATAGATATACACTGTACACATCCATAAAGGGTGTGGCTTGAGAAAGGGGCCAATGCTGGTTGCATGAATGACTTGGCCTTTTCATGGAGAGAATGTGTATATGTGGTCCTGTGGTGGGGATCATAATGGTTTCCAAGTTATCACCAGTGATTGGACCCCTAGTTGATGAGAAAAAGACTCTGGCATTACTGTGGGTATTGTATCTTAGCAGGATCAATACAGTTTATTGACCTGGGAATGAAAATAAATCCTTCCAGCAGCAAGTAAGGAGGAACTATGACAGGCTCTTTAGGAAACTGTTTTTTTGAGAAAATGTCCAGAAATGAGGTGGAGGACAAAAAATGTAAATCCTTATTGCACATCTGCAGCAAATGCTTGTATAGTCAGCAAAGTTTAAATAATATCTTTCAAGCTTCGAGAAAAGAGAATTGATGACCAGCTCTTTTTCTCTAAAGAGAGATTTCACTTGGGTCAGCTGATTTCCATCTTAGCTGGCCCTACTGACTAATGGAAAAATCAGTGTTAATTGAGCCCGTAATGTTTAGGCAGATATATAAATTTCATTTTAAAATACAATGATTTCATGCTCATGATACAGCTTGAAAAAACCTCCATTTAAAACAAAAAAGGTAATGTGAAATCGGTAAGAATCCTATTTTCCAGAAAATAATGCATTTTTACAAAGCTTTAATTTAAAATATAATTAAATTAAAATCCACATTTATTCCATCTTTATTTTTGAATCTGACCATCTGTGACCGGTAGTTTGTGCAAAGTCTGGTCAATAAATAATGGCTTTTCACTGTCAACACCAGGTAGTCATTGTTATTCAGAATAGGTATATAGCAGAGAATAATCCATGGATAATATGTCTCAGCTTGTAATTTGCATACAGACCTTGAAAGGGAGTAATTTTACCAGCGAAACAACAGATTGCAGAATACAAAATCTGAATAAATTTCTGAATTTAGTAATAAATGAAAATCAAAAAAGATGATAGAGGAGAAGTGTCAATGTATTTAATGCAAACAGCATATAATGAAGTTTAGACAAAATCCAGATATGGTAAAATACTCACTTAAAGGTCAGGCACTCAGAATCTATTCAACGTAATCTGAAGCAATTTGGTATGAACGTTGTCTCCAGTACTAATTGCTTTTGTGTTTTGTTTTATCTACTCTCTTTTGTACAGAGTTATGCCACTTGTTTGACATATTCTTGCCTTCACATGGAAACTGGAATCTTGCTTACAGGTAGTACATCTCAAAGACCATTTGAGCGTTTTTGATGGAATTTGGTAAGATCATTGTCTCTTTGACCTAGATGTGCATTTTATGTTATTTGTCTCATCTATACCATTTTGAACAAAGGTATAGCTCTTGTTAATCAATTTAATATACACTGGAAGTTGCTTGTAATGAGCATAGTGCAACAACCAGTAAACATATTCTGATTCAGATTCAGAGACATGTGACCTGTCTACTCCATTTGGGCATATTATGGCATTTGTCAATGAACTTCATGATTTGTCATTCATACAGGTGAACTTCTCAGCCTGGAGGGTTTTCCTCCCAAGATGAGTGATGTCTTCAACCACCTCCCCAAATCCCTAATTGATATATCCAGTGTCCTCAAAATTATGATTAAAAATTTACAGAAAGTTTTGGAGTTTTTATTTCACACTTTGCTTCCAATGTAGTGCATTTACGGTAAGACTGTGATCATGTGACTGCTGTGTACTAGCTTACCTTGTGAGCTTGTCACTTTACTAGTTAATTGGACAGGCAATAACTTGAAAGTAATCATTGGATTATAGTGTCGACAGTAGTTGGAAAGGATTAAAGACCTTAGTGGATTATGATTTGATAACTAAAGAGATCAAGTAGCAAGAAACAGTTAACATTATTTGGATTCTTTCAGCTGGGTCAGATTGGTTTTGGTGTTTTAAGTTGTCAGGATGATATACTCTGTGTGATCAGAAGTAATTCAGAAAGTTTTCAAGATGTTAATGGATTATGGCTAAATTAGTTGTGACTGAAGAGCTCCAGTGGCTTACAACTTGTTGGTTTGTCTTCAGTATTTAAAGTTCTAAAAACTATTTGTCCAGTTTGCAAATGGATTTACAGGGAGCGCTGTGGCATTAACAAATTTTTTATTTGTCCCACAGATGCTGATCTGTCAGTCAGCAGCATTGGAGAAATTTCAACAGAATTCGGCCACAATTTTACAGAAAGTGTTGATGTATACATGTATGCCTTTAATTTTTGTACAAAGGATGCCAGTCTGACATCTGGTGTAGCTGCTGTTACTAAAAGCAGATAAATCTTTACGATTTTATCTGAGAAACTGATTGACAGAATAATTACTAAATTTGATAGAAAGTATGTTAGCTTAAAGGCCTTTCAAATTTGTGCAATTGATGCTGTTTGGTGATCAGATATGGCCACCACTACTAAAGACAGCCAAATATTAAGCAGTCTTACCTAAAATATTCAGCTCAACAGAATTTGATCAATTTTCCAAAAGCATCCTTGCATAAAGACAGTTCATGCTGGCATGCCATCAGATATTCATGTAGATACCAAAAATAGACAAACCTTAAAATGCTTGCCAACTTGGGGCTCTTCTTCTTCTTTATATTGGTGAAAATTAATTTTTACTTGGCAATAGAAAACTTATAGCCATCTTTGCTGCATTTTAAACCAAAGTATCATATCTTCCCATTTTTCAGTCTCACACATACTGTGAGTAATGATTGAATTGGAACACTTTAAAGTCTTTTAATTTTAAAAATGGCATCTATTCATCAGGCATTTTGATTCAGCTTCAAAAATTGCATCCATCCCTCCCCTCAATTAAATGGTCTGTATTTAAGGCTTAAAGGAGACTTAGTTGCCTTTCACTTACAGAAATTTGCTTGGCATAGGTGATATAAAACTGATTAGGGTTCCTTATTAATTAGCCAAACTTGGGATCAGTTACTTTAAAATGGAATTAAGTTTCATTTTTGTGAATTTCATTATAATTACAACTATATTGACTCTCTTTTGAGCAGCATAATTGACTAAATTACATTACCTTTGGAATATAATAAATCATTTTTCAATTAATTTTGATTATATTTGTATTTCTTTTAAAGTCAAAATATATATTTCAGGTTATTATGCATTTCAGGAATGAATATTTACAATATACATTCCTAGCTAAGTTAGTGTTGAGAATTAGTTAAAATTGAAAGATCAATGATTGGTTCATCATAGTTGATGTACAGATGATTTTAATCAGTGAGAGATATTTTCTAATGTTTTTTTTTATCAATCTGAAGTTCTGTAAATGACTAATATTCAATCAGATTTGAAAGAATTTAAAATCAGGCCAGTTTTAAGCTTATATGTACATGAAAATGTAATTATATTGCAGTTGGCATGTACTCCTTATTACAGTGTATTTTTGGGCCCCGAGTGGACGAGTGGTCTAAAGCACTCACCATTCCGGATCACTGCCATCTCACCTCTGTCTGCATGGGTTTGAGTCTCAGGCTCGGCTAATGTGGGTACGTGAGAAAGCTTGCCAGTAGCTTCTCATGGGTTGCTGGTTCTTCCTGGGGTTTTCCAGGGTTCTTCTTCCACCAGTTATACTGGCTGCCATGTATAGCCTATCTTGTGCTGAAAAATGGCGTTAAACCCTACTACAACAACAACAACAGTGTATTTTGACTTGGATAAAATTACAGTTACTTGTGATCAGAAACTGACATGTTACAATTCTATGATTACTTAGAAAATAAGTAATTGATTGCAGATGGCTGATTACAATTACTTTAGATTACTTGCAAAATTAGTCATCAATTACAAATGATTACAGTTACCACAGGTCTGAAATCAACAGATGTTAACATTATTTTGTGTTTGTATATGAATGATGTAAAATTGTTCAAAAGAATTATGATATACATACTTGCTTATGAGCTGAGTCCAACTTCATACTGCTCAGACCCAAATCTGCCATCACATAACGTGCTGGCAGGTCTAGGTCTCTGCAGTTTGTTAGGAGTAATCATTATAACACGCAACATGGATCCTAATATGGTGATGCATTATGCAATAGCAGATCAGAGTTTTTGTTGTTTGTAGTTCAACTTGGGAGTAAATATTGTATATTGTTTGTTGTGTGTATGAATATAATTAGCTCATACATAAAGTTTCCTTTTTGTATATAAACAATGGGTTTTGTTGTTCTTCATATTGATTACAATAATCTTTTTTAGGATGGCTCCAGAAGTAATTTTATGTGAAACTTTAAAAGACACTCCATATGACTATAAAGCAGACATCTGGTCATTAGGTATGTAATTTTTTTTGTATAGTACATAGTACTACTCCTGTGTCCATCTTTCTGGTTTCTCCCACAGTGTTGTTTCTTCTTTTGTTCTTTTTTCAGGCCTCTGAGTTCCAGGAACATTTTGCTTGTTACCTTATGAATCGTGTCAGCATCTGCTAACTGTTAAGAGTTTGTTGTTGATACATCCCCGAAACAGCTGCTAGCAAAGTTGTGAAACTTGGAACATGGATTCATCCTGAGGTCTAGTTGGTCCTAAATGAAAGTGGTACCAATAGAACATCAAATATTACTGCCATTGTGGCTTCCTTGAAAATCTTGTTATTGCTACATAGCCCAAATGATGAAGATGTTGACATGAACTTTGAATAGAAGATGTGATGGTGTTATATGAAAATGGTGTCAATTTGGCATCAACTATGCAGTCATGGCATCCATCATGGAAATTTTTGTTACATCAGTCGCAGAATTGATACCATCAAGGTTAGCCAGGGTTGGCTGCCTCACTTTTTCCTTGGGGAAAGTCTTTCTCAGAGGAATCTGTTTTGAACTTATCACTGGAGTCCTTGAAACCATTATGCGCAACTACATTTTTCTGGGAGGTCATCTGGAGGGATCATTTTCTTATAAAGCTAAAGCCAAATGGTGAAAAGTTAAATGAAAAGTCAACAAAATGGGTTAAAACTTAACTTGACTATGACATGGAATACGATAAGTAAAGAAAATGGGAGTTCAAAGACTCTTGGCTGTAGAAGTTTCCTTGGCTCGAGACCAGTGAAGATTGAACAATTGCATCTTGTAATATATGTAAGAGATACCCCTCAACTGCAGACAAAACCATGGGATTGTTTGCAGGACAGGTTATCATGAGGAAAGACACACTGTTAACACACAAGAAAGGTGGAAAGCACAATACATATTGGTTAAACAAAGGTCCTGGAACAAGGCATCTCACGCATGAAGCCAAGCAGCCAAGTTCTCAGGCCAAAGTACAACCTTGTACAAGCCAGTCTGAACCTGAGCCATTTGGTGTAAACTATCTGCGGGATGTCTTTGATAAAATTGGGGACAGTATGGTCAGAGCAGAAGTGAAGCAGACCATGTCTTCTGATCAGTGTTCTATTCAATAATCAGTGTGGACTGATGTGTTTGTGGCCATTTAACTTTTTTCAGGGTTAATTTTCTCCTTATTTGAATTGCCAGCACACTGGCCAGCGCACTGGCTCAAGAAACAAAACCCCCCAACAAATTATTTATTTGCATAAACTTTATTGTTTTCTCACATCTGTTGTCTAAGTATGCCTTTAACAGCAAAAATTTGACAAGTTGAATATTCAGTATGTTTTACATGTCACAGATCCATACTGCATGCATTAAACGGTGCAGCTTAATAAAAGTAAATATTTTAACAGTCCTGTCTTCAGCTATTCTTTGTTACTATGAAAATACAGACAAGTGGGTCTTTATATGGTCAGTTAAGCTTTTCGGACAACTTAATTTTGACAAAAATTCTTCACTCCTGAATCAGCATTGCCATCATGGTGGCCATCTTGAAAATTTGTCATTGTGACTCCTCCTACATGAATGATCAGATGAACATCATATTTTCACTGAAAGATCTCTTTGGGCATGTACATAGTCTGAAATGAAAATGGTGCTGATCAGATTTCCATCTTGAAGATCTCATTGCAGCTTCTTCTGGATGGATTGTCATAATGGCATGGGATTTTCACTGAAACACTTCTTATGGTATGTCCTGTATTATGGTAGCACATATATGATCTACCATTATGACCACCACAACAGTTAATCATCATGTCTTGTTATGACCACTTCTACAGAGCAGATGTGCATGTCAGTATGGGGTTGTCACTAAAACACTTGTGATACATAGATAGTTCTATATTTAAAGGATGATGATTCAGCCTCAGAAATCACTTCCATGGTTGCCATCATGAAACCTTTGGCCAATTCTCCTGAATTGATGGTTATATTGATGTAGGTTGTTCACATCATGCTTTAACGATATGTAGAAGGTCCAGATTTAACAACATGTAGAAGGTCAGGAATAAAATGTCAGTCTGACTTCTAGCATGGCAGCCATAGTGGCCATGTTAAAAATCTTTTAAATAGTACTCCTCTTTAAAAAATGGTGTCATTAACCAGGTTTATTTAAAAACACCTCTTGCAATATTTTATTGGTTCTGAATAAAAGATATGATACAGATTGGACCACAGAAATGTCATTGCTATTGTGAACTACTTTGAAAACCATTTCTTCTTTACCTTGGGGTCAAGTCAGGGGTCACTGCTTATATATTTGTACTTTATTCAGCTTATAAAACTGTCACTTCATATATCCAAGTGAATTTTGACCAGACTTTGTATCTCTGTTTTTCCTTCTATAAACAAGATAATAGCACTCTTGACACTGAATTCGAGGTCAGAGGATTTGACTCCAAGCATTTATGGTAAACATATATGAATAGTCCAGTTAGCTTGTGATATGGTCCTTTGTCCTTTTCTCATCATTATGTGTCTGTTCACAACTGTTATTTACAATAAGTGTATACATATTTGTAAAATAATTTTAATTTTTTAGATGTGCTTTGTATGCCTGGTTTTGTGTGTACATGCATTAACTGAAAGATCACCAGAACTGGGCAACATAGTCGGTCATATCTGCTCCATTTTTTAAAATCAAATTATGAAGGACTATATTGATTGCTGGTGTAGCTGGCTGATTCTTTCCCTGTGGAAACTTTCAGCAAGGGGAAAGAATCAGCTGTTACACTGGCCGCAGCGCTGATACAAAATTCTCTTCATCCTAGAATAACATTCTCTTCATCCAAGAGTATTTTTTAAAATTGGTTTTAAAAGCACTTTTAACACATTATTGGCTATATCATGATGAGGAAATGGAGCTATGTTCATTTCCCAATGACACGCCAAGGCTGCTGCCATGAGCTTGTTTGAGTCAGTATCAAACCTGCAACCTTGGATTACAAGTCAAGTGTTTTACCAACTGAGAAACCATGGCTTCCTGTTAGATTCCCAATTTTTATAGTATGCAGTTTTTGTGTGTGTGTATTTTGTGTGTGGACATTTGTGCATGTCTGTACACACTTGAATATGTATGAAGTTTTGCTTTATATGGATTCAATATTGATGCATATAAAAAGCAGTTCTGAAATGTGTCACACCTGAAGTTTATTGATTTCACAGTTTAATTATTTAACCTAACATTGTTAAAAGTGGTATACATCTTTTCAAGGTCTAGTTGGCTGTTCACATGCTTGAAAGAAGACAGATGTTACTCTATCATTTTGAAATTCAACACCATTTGATGTATTTTAAGTATAGGGGTTTGGCAATATAAGCAGCATCAAGTATTGAAAAATCCAATTCCCAGGAACCATAGACAACAGAATATCTTATACTGTGCCACCATTTTTCCAAAATTTTACAATATTGCCATGCAGCTGAAAATTACTATTAAAAGATGATTGTGTTAAAAATTATTACTGAAATATATATTTTCCAGTGACATTTGTTTTGATCATTGAGTTGTTGATCTTTGTAATGACAGTGAAGTGCCCATTTTGATTCTATACAGTTCTGTTTTGGATGATATCAGTAAGAGGCCTCACTAATCAACTTGTGTCAGCATCTCAGTATATGATAATCACAATCCCTACATCCTGCCACATAGGATGAACCCTTAGAAAAAAAAGTCTTTCAATTGTTTGTCTTTTGTCAACACACCAACATATGGTTGCAATATCTTTCATCTTTGGCCTGCCACACTGAATGCCTCTTCCTTTTGGTGTGTTGAAGAAATTGGCATTCACTGGGCATGTAAGAATTGTTTCTGTTGGCAAATTTGTAACTAAAACATTATGGCAAGTTTAAAAAATCAAATCAGTCACAATTACTGTTGCATAGTATATTGATATTTTGGGTAATGACTAAACAATAATCCAGTGTGGAAAGTATTCTGTCACTTGAAAAGAGGATTAATAATATCATTGGCCTGAACTGTAATGATGTAAACTCCGATAAACTTGAAATATGGGTATGCTTTTGGTCAAGGGTTGCCAACTATTAAAAAGCTGATGAATAAGACACCCTCAAAAAAGGAAAGTGTTCAGTTATTTTTTATTTGCTGGTCTCAGATAGATAAAAAAAATCGTAAAAAATGTATGTAAACTTGTGTGACACTGTCCATTAGAATGACTGTGGTTAGTTACAAGTATTGTATGCAGTTAGGCAGGTTCAGTTACATGTATATGAAAATAGTTGTTGAATAATTTTGATTATAGCCATCTTGTGGATATCAATTTGCCAGGCAGCTAGAAAAATCTGCTGGACAACAAGATTTTCAAAGCTGGTTGCCCATTGACAACCTTGAATTTTCAACATTTTTACCCCTGCTAACAAGGAGAAATGGTTATGGTATATATCTGGATTTTATGATGATATTGGCTGCTGATTGTACAAGGACTTAAGGGATACAATATCAGATAATATTGATTGGTGTTTGACTCAGTTACAGTGATGACATTGAAGATAAAATGGAGCAGTGGGAGTGTGCACTGGAACAAATAAACATGTATTAGACTATATTGCATTTTTTTCTTACCTTCATTCTGGAGACCCATTTGAATTAAAATAAGAAACCAGTTGAATACTTGAATTTCAAAAAAGTTGGTATTATTCTTGCAACGACCTTGAATGTAATTTGCCTAAAATTGAATTTTCTGAGAGAATGCCAAATGTTACAGACATACTAAAATAAAGTATAGAACTTTTCTAATTCAGAATATTTTAATTTGGTTTTGTTTGAAAAGTAATAAATAAATGGAATAAAATTTGGTATATTAAATGGCAGTGTAGTGGCATGCTAATTAGTTACATGTTGTTTCTTGTACATCTGTATCTATTAATGCAGTAATCAAGCAATCTACTTCTGTATCTATTAATGCAGTGGTCAACAAAGTAACATATGAGAAAGTTGTGTCCATAAGAAAAAGAATAATCCTTGAAAATGTTTGGAAATCCTTGACAATTCTGAATAAATCCAGGGACGTACAGACCATTATTGACCATTAGGGCTTTTTAAACATAAACCCATAGGATAAGCATTATTCTCATTGTCCTAATTGAATACATTTTATGTTGTCGTTATAGAAAACATTTCACTTATTTGTGCTTATTTTTGTATATTCTCATTTCTCTCTCTAACAGGAATAACACTAATCGAGTTTGCCCAGATAGAACCTCCTAACCATGATATGCATCCGATGCGAGTGCTAATCAAGATTCAGAAATCAGATCCTCCTACATTAGATGACCCCAAAAAATGGTAAGCTTGCTCTGCAATATATAGAAAATGTATGTCTGTCTGTCCATCAGTCTAGAGGGAGGGTGTTTTCCTTAAAATCCAACACATAACACAGTTATGCATGCGTGCGTGCGTGTTTGTGTTAACATCTATGTGTGCTGCCAGTTAAAAAATACAGTTCTTAAAATGTAAAAATACAGAATTGTGCAAAGCACTCGGAATAACCGAGTAGTCTTTTCCTATTTGCTGATGTACATTGGTGGTAATACTGTGCAAATGAAGATTCATTGGAAAGATATGAGCAGAGCCAAGAAAAGTAACAATTTGTCACAGTGTAACACCATGTAACAATTTGTCACAGTGTAACCATCAATATGCATCAGTAAATACAAAACACAGCACAGTTATCTCTGTTCTAATACACACTGGAAACTTTTTTCCAAAATTTGGCAAAAATATATTTGTTTTGTAAGACCATTTCATAGGGAGGGCTAAGAAATACAAAGATTCCAACTGTTTGTTGTGGATGATACATCTGTTAAATTATTCATTCAGGCAGTCAAAATATGTGTTATAATTGCAACTGTTTTACAGTGATATTTTTAATTCTTCTAATGTTTTTCCTTATTCTGTTTGTTCTCTGTGCTTTAATATTAGGTAGACATATAGAATCTATGTTGGGGTTTGGACCGAGACAAGGAAATCCCAGTCAAGGGGTTACATTATTTGTCTCCCCACGAGGCTTGACGAGTGGGGAGACATATAATGTAACCCCGCGACTGGGATTTCCTTGTCTCGGTCCTAATCCCAACGTAGATTCTTTTTCTCACCCAATATTATCCTTTAAAGTAAGAAAGAATACCGTTACTTGTGCAGTATAGTTCACGCGCCAATGTTTACATGCGGTGCATTAATACAAATATGTTAATGAGGACTGGCGTGACGTGTCATCCGAAGTACACAGTTTTTATGCGCGAGTCAAAACAAAATAACAACATTAAACGTTGCATAGTTTTTAGGTATTATCACATTTAATATATGGATGTTATATGAAATTAACAATAAATTCTTAATATTTATTACAGGAAAATGTTTCATTTTCATTAGTTCCAATTTAGAAAATTAAATTGTACATAATGAAACTGTACTCAGCCCACAGCTCTGTTGTAGCATGAGTGTCCGTGCTTGGGTTATTTGCGGGTAATTAGAGATCCGTGTCACTATCACTATCTTTAGAGGAGGTGAAACTGTTTGTGACATACTTGTGTTGTAATTAATATTGATTGTAAAAGTACTTCCTTGTATAAAAGACCCTCCAAATACGGACCCCAGCTGATAACCATGTGCTAAACTTTCAAGTTCACTGATTCGTTGAAAATTTATTTTTCTCTCTTGGAAATATGGCAAGTGTTACAGTGAAATTTGCTTACGGATTAATGTGTTGACGGATAAATGATTCCTTCTGGCTGGTAAGTGCATTATTTGTCATTCAGTATTTTAGGTATATTTTTTTATTCAACTGGGGCGCAATGGAGATGCTTAACAAAAATAGAATAAAGCATGTTTGACATAACACATTTCTGGCTGTTACTAAGTTTTCTGTAGTTGTTAACAGCGTTGGAAGAATATGAAGTGTATAGGTCTATAGGCTATGTGCATAGATCAGTGTTTTCTGTCATAGTGCATTTCGCACAGCATTGAGAATTTTATCCTGTCTGTAGCACAGTCAATTTTCAGGTCAGCGTCATTAAATGTAGCTAACAGTATATAATTTGTTTCACACGAAGTATTTAAAACTAGTTAGGTAGCTTTAACTACATTTAATGACGCTGACCTGAAAATGTATTGAGTCAGGCTTGCAGATAGGATAAAACTGACTATGCTGTGTGGAACGAACTATCGTAATACCAAAAAGCTCAACATTGTGTGCGTGCATGTGTCTGTCTCTCTTGAAATGTTTTGCATGGTATTTTCTCAAAATGGAGAGTCCTTAAGTTACTATGTTGTTTTGTTATATATTTGTTTGTTTGTTGTTGTTGTTGTTGTGGTCGTTGTTGTTTGATTTTAGAATAACTACGTCGGGCATAGCAGAAGACAACAAAGGTTTATTTATTAAAAGTAGTCCCTAGCATGTGGACACCTTGGCCGAGACAACCGGACTGAGATAACCAGACTGAGATAAGAAAAGTAAGGTTAGCAAAACAGCTAGATTTCTTTGTCGCATGGGTGAGAAATGTTAAAGATATTTGAATAATTTAAAGATACTGTCTTTGACTTAAATATCTAGACATTACAACATACTTTGCTCTCCATTTGGATAATTTGTCTGCTAATAAAAATTATCTTTTTCTCCATAAGTATTGTATGGAAGATTGATGTCTCTTTTCCTAGGATTGTGTATTGATGTGCCCAGCAAGTTCAGTGCTGGTCTGAAGTTGACTAGGTAAATTAGGTTGCATTACAGCCTTACTTGAAAATAATGAATACTTTCATGATAAGGTTTCACTGTTTTCAGTTACAAATAAAGAAGTCAGATTGCATGTGTCTGTTGTTTCTTTTTAAAAAATGTGTAAATCTCTTCATTGTATACATGTACTGTTGTTGATGATGCAAGTATGCAGTACCAGCCCTAAATGATTTTATTGATTTCTGTCAACTCTTGGCAGGTTCACAGCTGTGGCAGATGTAATATAATTTGTACTAACAAAATCAAATGATTTAAGATAAAGTATTCTATATCATTGCCTGAAATTTATGTACAACCATGGCCCATAAATATTATAATGATGATGATTGGAGCAAGTTGTGATATTGAGATTGTTTCATTATTAACAGAATGTGTTACCACGATGCGCATGCGTGTGTGCGTGCGTGCGTGTGTGTGTGTGTGTGTGTTACCACTAAAATTCTTAAAGAGAATAAAAATGCTTGAACCAGTCTCAACACTACAATTCCAACCATAGTGGTGATTGTCCTGAATATGTAATCACTTAGACTGGTTCCAAAAGTTGATTTCAGTATACCATTATTTGTAATATTTCTAATGATATGAAGACTCACCAACTCTGCCCAACATGAGGTTATCAAGGGAAAAAGATGACAATAAAACTAATGTTGGAGATGTTGATGGTTTTATCACAAATGTCAACCCAGTTTGGCTTACTGGAAAAGGGAAAACAAAGATAATAATCCACATACAGTATTTAGACACTTTATATCTTGCAAGTCTACCTACTTTATTGGGAATATGAATTGTCTACATGAAATCCATGGGTATATCACTGCATGATCATGAGTTGTGGTGCATGTCACTGTTTTATTGTTAGTCTATGGATACATTTAGTTGAACATGATAATATGGTAGTCTGATAAATCAGGCCCCTAAATCTGTGTTCATACGGAAGAAAGATATGATGGTGTGATGTCACCTGTTCATTAAAATGAACAATTTTTGCTGTGTGCAGATCTTACTGGTATTTGATAACAGCCATAACTAGCACAAAATTCAAAATGGCCAAAGGACATAAGGTTGTGTTATTCCATTTGGATTTACAAATTGTCAACATAGGATTTGATCCATAAATATGTCAATCAAATTGCCAAAAGGACACTTCAACTGATAGTGTCATGGCCATTTGGGTCAGTTACTTAGGAACTGTAGTGGGGCATTTGCATCCTAAGAAGACATTTCAAGATTTGTAAATGTTTGCATTTTTTTATGCTACTAAGATAATTTTGAAGGGGTATATAATCATTGGTGTTTTCCAGTTTCAGCTGTCCATATTGCCACCTGTAGGTCCCATATATCACATGTTTAATTTCTACTCATGACTTTTGAATGACTTCATGAACTGAAGTTTAGATTGCTGTGGGGTTTAGTATCAAGATGATATAGGATCTAGTTTGAATTTTCATTGTTCCTAGTGATAAATTATGTTTGAATTAAATTTGCCCTTAATCATGTACCAGTGTTTTGTTTTTAGATCTTAGATCTACCAGTCATACAGCTTATGGGATGGCCTGTTGTCTCTCACCTGTACAACCATTAGCACAAGTTCACTATCACTCTTTCACTGAAACTACTTGGAAGATAGTCATGAAACTTCAAAACATGTTTGTCGCAAGGTATAGCTGGACCTAAATGAAAATGGTGCCACTCAGACATCTTGAAAATCTTGTTATAGCTGCTGTTCCAGAATTGATCCTCATATTAATATATAGTTTTCACCAAAAAGACTTCTTATGATCTCTAGTTGGCCCTAAATGAAAATGGTGCGCATCTAACATCCAAAATGGCCATCATCTTAACCACCTTGAAAACATTGTTATTGCTACTCCATCTGAATTTATAGTGATGTCAACATGGGGTTTTTCATCAAAGATGTTTTATTGTCAAGTTGATCATTAATGACAAAGGGCCAGTCATACTGCTATGGCAGCCATCATTAAAATCTTCGTTATCGATTGAGGATCAGCTTGACATAAAGTTTTCAGTAAAAGATTTCTTATAATATCTGGTTGGCCCAGTATGACAGTCAGTATTGCCACCACAGGAGCTATCTTGAAAATCATGTTATTGGTACTCGTAGATGGGAGAACCACAGTAGCTTAGTTGTTAGAGCATCAGACTTGTAATCCAGTTGTCATTGGTTTGATACCCACCCAGCTGCTTTGTTGTGTCCTTGGGAAAGGCACTTAGTTCTGATTTCCACAGCATGATCTAGCCAGCATTTTGTTAAAACTAGTGCCATTACCCCTCACCCCCTCATTTATCTATGGTCATATTGACATAAGGCTTTCAGCAAAAGTACTTCTTATGATATTAAGTTGGTCCTAAATTAAAATGGTGCCAAGCTGACATTCAGTATGGCCACCATGCCATCCATCTTGAAAATCTTGTTATAACCACTTTTCTTAGATGGAGAATCATCTCGACATGCGGTTTTCAACAGAAGAATTCTTGTGATACATTGTTGGTCCTGAAAGAAAATTATGCTGGTCTGACATTAAGTATAACCAGCACGTTGGTCAGCTTGAAAATTTTGTTATTGCTACTCTTCTTGATTGCCATCTTGAAATTCTTATCACTTCTTTTTCTGAATTGACCATCATATCAACAAAGAGTTTTCACCAAAGTACTTCTCATATGTCTAGTTGGTCCTTAATGAAAATGATGCTAATCTCACATCTAGTATAGCTGCTATAGCAGCCATTTTGAAAATCTGCTCATTGTTCAGAAATTGACTGCAATTAAGAAACATTCTTGTTTGAAATCTCTAGGAATTATTTATAATAAGACCTTTCAAAACACTCTTGTTTCCAGTTATATCATATTAGCATGAAAATGTTTGTTCTAGACATATCTCTGTTGACTAATATGTGAACCATGGATAAACGAATGAATATATATATTATATATATCTATATATATATATATATATATATATATATATATATATAAAATGTTGCTTTCTTTTCCAGGTCAAGTGATTTCAAAGAATTTTTAAGCATTTGTTTGATAAAAGATCCAAACAACAGAGTACCTGCAGAAACTTTGTTGGGTGTAAGTAAATGAATTATGTGGTTTATAAAATAGCTCTAATTGTGTAGAATTGTAGAACTTCAACAGTGTAGAAACTTGTACAATTTCCTATACAGATAAGCCATTAGTACATTTTTTTTATAATGATTTTCATGGACTTTTTTTGATGGAAAGACCCACAGATATTCCTATATATCAGATGAAAGATTTGAACTACCAATACAATAGTCCCCCTCTTGAACGGCCCCTCTGACCAGCGGCCACCCACCTCTTACGGCCAGAATCCCTTGGCACCAACGTGTTTGTGTTAAAAAGTACCCCTCAAGAATGGCCACCCCTTTAACGCGACCAGCGGCCAGCATGTTAGTACAAAAATGTAAAATGTTCCCCTCACAAGTGGCCACTTTTTATTTCAAATGTATCTAGAACCAATAATTAATTCATATTGTTACATAAGGTAAGTAATCAGATTATCTCTATCGTCGATACATGTCTCCCAATGTCAAGTTTCCGTTACTGAAAGAAGTGTTGACTAAAGTACATGTAACACTAAGATTAATATTATATCATCGTCAATAAAAAAAAAGCCAATGTTTACAGGAAATGGGCTCAATAAGGTTATGACAGAGGTTTGGGCTTCACACATCTGTCGCGTTCTTCTCTTTGATGATTACAACCGGACGTAATTGTCAAGATCATAACAGGGTCAGCATAGGTTAAAAATAGATTTTGTGCATTAACACTCATAGAGAGAAATTAACCTTGAACAAAGCAGGGTACCAGACAAAGACCGAAAATCATGTGACAACACATTTATCGCTTCCTTTACGAAGAAGGCATTTCGTCCCCTCTACAAAAGTTTCGTCTGTGTAATTAAATCACATACAATTAGCAACATCCGAATAAATCATTACCAAACATTAACATGTCATCACGTAAATGGAGATGTATCATTTTAGAAGAAAGTTATTCTACTCGATGACATCGGGTGAGGTGGAGAGGGGGACTTGCCGAACAATTTTATGTAGAAAAGACTCGAATAAACCAATTTTATGTTGAAAAGACTCGAATAAACAACGTCGTAACTGATAAGGAGGTTATTCAGCAGCAGTGGGAAATGGAGCAAATGGAAAGAGAATTATGTTTGTACCAAGATTTAAATGACGTTTTTGAATAGTTTTGAAATGTGCATGACAGCAATACCTGATCGCATATCAAGCTTTTGCGAAGAATAAGAACTATTAATGTATATTCAGTTGAAATAAGTCTATTATTATAACAAGAAGAAACTTTTAATAATTAATGTTACTTTTAGACGAAGATATTAAATGAAGATATTAAATGTTTGAAGTATGTAGCTTTCTTACTACGAACATTACATACACTTCTCACAAAAAAATTTAGCCCCACACTGGAAAGGCCACCCGTCTTATAAGGCCACTTTCCCGGTGCAGAGGGGTGGCCATATAAAAGGGGAACCACTGTATTCAATTACCGACTGAGCTTTTTTATCTCGAATTACTAGTCAGGAGACATAGCTTGTGAAAAAATTTTTTGAAGCTGCTTAGTCTTAGTATTTGGCTTTGTTAGGATAATCTTGGCATATTTTAGATTCAGCTTAATATATGTAGGATTCAGTGACTTGTATCCCTTGAATGGCTCTACCAAATTGGGAAACTGTATTATTTTCATTTGTAGCATCTTTATCTCTTTCTTAAGGTAGACAAGTATACTTGTTTCTTTGATATTTGAAGTTCAGGATAGTGATACATCCTGAGTTGTGGCTATGTGGATGTTTCTAAGGTTAACATGGAAGTGAAGTAGATACTTATACAAGATGTGAAAAATTTACTAGTTGTAGATAATACAGCCATTGGTGAAAAACCTGCACTTGACAAGTTAAATGCCATTTCCACAGCTTTTAAAGAAAAAATTAAACCAAAAATGCACAAGAGTCTCTCAGATTTCATTGTATCTTTTGCCTAATGAAGCACTTTAGTAGGAATTTGCATGGCCTACGTTACCTTTGATGTGATGAGTTGATCACTGCATTGTTTAACCAGTTAAATCATCAAAAATGTGATATTGCCGAAAATGTCCAACTCAGAGATATGTAAGATATTTATGCTCTGAGTAAGGGAAAGTTCTAATAATCATTTAAATTATTGTTTGCATCAGGTGTTATTCAACACTGCTTTGGTAAAGCATTTGATGTTATTGTTTACATCAGATGTTGTTTAATACTGCTTTGTTGAGCCTTTTGACCTAATTGTTTATGTCCAGTGTTGTTAACACAGTGTTGTTAATCCATTTGACATCATTCTTTACATCAGGGATTAATACTATGTTGTTAATTCGTTTGGACTGATTGTTAATTTATGGTGTTGTTAACACTGCATTTTAATCCATTTGACCTCATTGTTTACATCAGATGTAGTTCATTCCAAAGGGAAAAATGTGTTGAGCATTAATGGATTCTTACAGTGGTAATTTGTTATCCTAAATTCAAGAAATGAAAGTAGCTTGTAACAACTTGATGAAATTGGCCAGAAACAAGAGTATTTTGTGTTTTGTAATGACCACCTTGCTATCTCTAATAGGTTTCAACTTGCCCAATGCAATATGTGGTATGAAAACATATGAATAAACTTCAAAACATCGGACTTATAATTGGACAGTGGTAACCCTCACAGAGAACCAATCACATAGATGAGGTGGTATTATGGAACTGGCATATATGAGAGAGAGAGTAGTATTATTTCTGTTAGTACAGTTGGCTCTGACTAATCATACATTATGTTGCAGCATCCCTTCATAAAAGATGCCACAGACAAAGGGCCAATACTAGATTTGATTATGGAGGCAAAGGCAGAGGTTGTTGAAGTTCTTAGAGATCTCACAGAGGAGGAAGATATACGGGAGCTCAAGGTATATCTACCATCTTCACTGTTTGCTCAGTGCCAAGATAAAATAACTACTGTATATTATAACACTTCCTTATTTTTGTGGAATCAGTAATTAGTAAAAGCATGAACTTTGGGCATCAGATTTCATGAAGTACTGAATCACTGATGAACTAAATTGTACAATCTTACATTAGACTTTACAGTGGAAATGACTTTCCTATTCAGTTTGCTTGTTAAATTTGTAAACAAGATGTATGATGCTCCAAACATTTTTTCTCTATAAAGGTTTGAAAATTTTGGTGGTCTGAGGTCCATTACTGATTTTGTTTTAGATGTTGACATGTCATATGTTAGCAGCATTTGCCCATTTGACCTTTAACATTTCTTACTTGTCCCTATCAATTTAAGAAAACAGTCATAAAATTGCACAAACGGAAGCAGAAGGTGATTGATAGTAAGAAACTGGTGGTGTAAAATGGCACTGGAAATTGGCAAATTTAGCATGGATCACCAGTCTATGTTTGATCTTCAAATGTTTGTCAGTTTCTCAACCATAACTAAAAGTAGACATCACTGTTATCAGCTTACTGTTTGTTTATGGATGATAAGTTTTTCTTTAAGTTTGGATTTAAGAGCAGGAGACAAGAATCAGCCACAAAGAATTTAGCTTCAAGAGACATGTTGCACTGCAGGACCACAATTGTCCCAGGTTTGAAAAGGATGCAAACTGTGATAATAAATGGATTCAGACTTTTCAGGATCACAGGAAAATGACTTGGCAATGTTGGGCTAAGTATGATGAAAAAAGGTCACATGTTTTTCTTCAGCATGTATGGCATACCCAAAGTTAGCAGATTTTAAAACAGACCCGTTGGTAGCAAAGAATATATTACTTGCACCAGAAAAGGTTACTGCTAGTAAATTAAGTATACCCTACTCCATTATTAAGACCAAGATTGCTCAAACCTTTACATAGTTGAGTGTAAATTAAAAGAAAAGGTCTGAATGCCTTTTCAACACTGCATATGATGTTAATAAAGATGGAAAAACTTTCTGTCATTTTGAGTTAGCTTGTAACATTAGTATGAGAACAGTATAGATTTGGGACAAAATTACATCTGCAGTCATGGCTGTGCATATTTTTTCAACTCCATGGTTCGTTCTTTGAAGGCTGCAATACAAAGAAGTTGTCTGAATGTTGAGCTTGCATTAATTTTGATATTTTACCTGCCTTTTGGCAATGCTGATGCACTAGTAAATATTGTAATGTTAGACTTAGCTGTTAGACTGGTCCATATGTGGAACTGGACCATGTAGAGTCCTAATGGTCCTGGACCGATGTGTCTAAAGTGAAATTTTCAGGCCCTGAAAGTAGCAAATGTAAGGAATCCATTATCAAATTTTTGAATGCAGAAATTAATGTTAAGCCGTGGAGCATCATTGTGCCTTCCTTCCTGTTGATCTTTATTTTTTTTGTTCTGTTCTGTCTGTTCTGAAATGCGTGTACACGATGATATTCAAACAGCTGACTATAAACAAATATAATTACTGTATACAATTATTTTTGGGTGTATGGTGTATTGTTTGATGTATTTGTTGCACCAAACTCTACTCAGATTTTGCACATCTCCTTTGACATCATTTTGTACTTGTTCAGTTATTGTGCAAATAAGAATTCATTTACACTTCAAACTTTGCACTCATATTTTTCTTCATGTTGAGATAACCTTATTAAATATTCAAGGTTTTTTTCACAGAATTTTCATCATAGTCATTTCCCTTTTAAACTTGAAAATTGAATCACCATCAGCATTGGACACAATCAGGGCATCAGTAATTTTAGGAACATTACTGTTTTCTCATTGTAAGCATTGGAGTCACAGTTAACTAATAATTTATGCTTTTGAATTCATTGACAATAACTTAATATGTTATGGATCGTAGTTATTCATCATTCACCTATTATTCCCTCACCTATATTACTGAAGTTAGCCGTTAAAATAGAAGTAATGGTATAATTCATGGAAGTCTTTTAGGACAGTAATGCATTGGTCCCTTTGAGGTACTCTTGTTTTATGTTTAATAAAACTCATTTTAATTGATTTCTCAAAATCTGTTTCAATTAATTGTATAACTTGTAGGCATCAGGTATTTACACCAACCTCAAGTCTGTATACTTCTTGTATAGCAGGTACATAGTATTATGCTTAAGCAAATGGTTCACATACTCTCCAGACTTTGAACTCTTTGGAAAACTCAACAGTTGCTCAGATACAGGAATGATCTTGTGTTTGTGCATGTTGCAAACTTGAGAAAAAAACCCCCATAAAAACACATTTAAGATAGAGGAGGTTATTTTGTTGAGTTTCTTGCTATTTGGAGCAAATCAACTGATTATGATATGGTGTTCTGCATCTACCTGCACTTGAGAAGAAATCTGATCATGGACAAACATCACTAAGTATTGACTTATCTGTACTTTGCTTATTTCAGTCACAAGAAATATAGCCATTCTTAGTCTGGAAATGTCTGTTTTGTCAATGTTGGGAAAGTGATATTATAAGACCTTAATTTCTTGAAACATTTGCTTATGCCTAAGCTCTTTCTGACAGGCACTTGTTGGACAGAAAGCCAAGCTAGTTCCATGTGTCTGGTTATTCTATTTGTTAAGACCTGTTTGAGCGACTTTTGTCTTTTTATTTGTTCATTACACCCTAAATATTAAACATGTGAAAACTAGTATATATGGATGCATCACGGTGAGAGTAACTGAACAATACCAAAACTAGGAAAATGTGATCTATTTTCAGGCATGAGTAATTTTGGTAACTTTATACCAGTTTGTGTATTGTTAGCTATGGGATTGGTGTTTATTGGTAAAGAATTTGTCTTTGAAATTAGAAAAAAGCAAAAATATCAAAACAAAGAAAGTTTTGTTTAACTGAAAAACCCTGTCCTGGGTGTAGAGTAAGTCTGACGTACCCACTGGATGTGGTAGGAGGCAGCAAATGGAGGCAACATTTGTGCTTTTGGATGCATCCCATGATGAATTTCCAGCTAATGTCTTTGACACTTTGAAAGAGAGTCCAAGAAATCAGCTCCACAAACTTATATTGGTAGAGCAATTGGGGTATGATCTCATATATTCATACAAAATGCAAGTTATCAGAGACAGATTTGTCCACAACACATGAATGCACCTATGATTTGTCTTTTTAGTCACATGTATTCTTATGGCTCCTAGACTTATGGTTGATTGAACCATTTTTTAGTCACTTGCTGGTATTCTTGTGGCTCCTAGAATTATGGTTGGTTTAATTTGTCTGGATGTTTGACAACTTATAAATCCATGTGGCATAACACAATTCTGCCTCATATTGCCATTTTGAATCACTAGGCTACATTAATTGATCCATCAATATCGAAGAACCAGTTAGATTTGACTTCACTAATTCCAGATGGTTTATATGGTCATGCGAGTCAAGCACATGAGGATTTGTCATGTTTCTGATTTGATAGTTATCTCATCAGGTGACTCAACACAGGTAACAATGTGTTAAATTATAAAAATATACATTAATTGGACACTGTAACCCAAATTGTTCAGAAGACTGTCATTTAATCAACATATTTTGTAATTTAAAGTGTTTTTGAACCATGATAAGAATCATCTGACAATATATTCATCATTTGACCCACATATGGCAAATCCACAAATGCTTTGGTTTGGTGGATGATTTATTGGATTATTTTAAAGAAAGCAATTTATAAAGAGAATTTGACTTTTAATTATGGGATTTGACCCATGTAGTTTTATCTTTGTGTTTGCAGGTCTTTGCATTTTATATCAATACTTACTCTGCAATATACAGCCATTATTATGCTGTTAAACCCAACACATAATTCATTTAACTGGATACTTGAGCACAATGTCTTCAGGTTTTACCAAACAGATAAATTCAGACCAAATCCATTTGTTACATTGTCTGGCTTTGTGTAATTTATTATTCACCCAATCAGGATAATATACACTGACTTGAAAATATTAATCTTTGTGGGTATACATTTTTCTGTTGTTTTGCTAAAAGTTTTATTTGCATTGGTGCTTTAATTCATACATTGGGGTAGGGACCAACATTCTGATCTAACAGATTATGAAAAGTTATAGTTATGTAGAAGTGAACAATTTACCATTAGTATTTCTACTTTTGTTTTACCTATATTTTGTTTTGTTTGTTTTCAGAAGTATATGCAGGCTGATGACACAACTTCAGTAAGTGAAGAAGCTGAAAGGGATGATAAGGTATCATATGATAGGCCAAAAGGGCTAAATAAAAGTCTTTTAAGTTTCTCTGTAGTGCAAAGGAGTCATTTGCATGAAAATTTACTTAGATAATAGATGCAGTAGAAGAGTTTCATGTATCATTAATGTCATGCCAGCCTTGGTAGTAGCTGAATATAGTAATCACTTTGGCATTTGTCGGTGTGTCTTCATGTCCATCTGTCCATCAACATCCTTCATAAGGGTCAAAGTTGTGTAGATTATGGTCTGCATTAAAGTCATTTACTTTCAAGGAAAGTAAACATTGGCTTGAACAAGATGGGAATTGAGTTGTTTTTCTGACAGCAAGACCTGCAACAAGTACTTATAAAAGGATGTGTTTATTGTTATTTAAGAAGATAAAAAATGTCATTGTTTGATCATACAAGTTAAGGGAAGAGAGACAAAGAGTGATTGTAAAATTGTCAGAGTATTCACAATTTATTTTGTTTCCTCAGTTTTCCTTGTGACAACTGTAGCAAATTTTATATACTTGAACACAAATTTATTACATTTACACTGAAAATGAGATGAAATTATATTTATAGAAAGCCTTTCAATAAAATATTAATATTAAAAACATTCAATGTTGATTGAATTGTAGATTGAAGTTGTGTAGATAATGTTCAGTTGGTTTAATTCATGGATAACAGGTGTTCCTTAAAATGTTTCTAGAACATTACCTTATGGGAGAACTGCTTCAATGGCCTAAGTGGTTAGAGCATCTGCCTCTGAACCCTGGCTGAGTCATACCAAAGACTTATAAAAATTGTACTAGCAGCTGCCATGCGTGCTCAGCATTAAGAGGTTAGTGTAAGGACTGGTTGGCCTGGTGTCAGGATAATGTGACTGGGTGTGACATGATGTTACATGTCTGTGGATTGATTACCCAGTGCTTGATGTCACTATAAACTGCCACACTGCAGACATCATAGCAATGTGACTACAACTGAAAGTTACGTTAAAAATAATAAAATAAAAACCACACACCTTATAGGGGGAGGCTTTAATTAAGATAAAGTTGGCTTTGCCATATTCTAACGTAATTTTTCCATCTGTGGCTCCATCCTTCCATTTACAATTTGGTTTCTGCAAGATAATGGGAAATATCAGATTTTAATATTTGGTGTGCAGCGTTATTTTGATAAAACAATAAAAAAATTGATTTTGAACCTTCTGTGTCATAATTTAGAGAAGTGATGCCCCCTGATTACCAAAACTCCTGACTAGGGTTTCTGGAGCATAACTTGATCAAAAGATTGTTGTATTTCAACCCAAGTTTTGCAGCAGCTTTATTTGGATAATACCTTAAATGAGTTCACGTTCCAGTGCTCTATTCCATCATTTATAGGAGTTCACGTTCCAGTGCTCTATAACATCATTTGCAGGAGTTGTGCCTGTTGTTTGTCTGCACTCCTTTCATCCACATGTATTTTTGTTTCCTCAGCAAGAAATTAGTCAAATTTTTATTGTTTCACAATATTATTTACAGGAGATGTGCCCTCTGATTGCCCATTGATCTCAATTTCATTTGCACAGCATAATTTTAACAAGGATTTATGGATGTGAACAAAATCTGGCAATCAAGTTTACATTGATAAGATCTGGAATAATTTGATTTCCAGCATTCTGTGAGTTATGTGACCTGATTACCCTCATAATGTTTTGTACAGTGTTGATGGAATCATGAAAGAGTTTAATCTCCATGACAGTGCACAGTATCATTTAGAAGAGTTGTCACCACAGATTGCTCATCCTCTTAACTTTAGTTTCCTCAGAGTTACTTTTATAATTAACATTAGATTTCATAGAAAATTGACATGCACATTATATTGATGAAACCCATTACGAGTTGATTTTTCAGCATCCTACATTATTTGTAGGAGTTATGGCCCTTGAACATCCTTCTCATCGTAACTTTAGTTTTCCTACTGAAATTTCTGTAATTGAGACCCTGCCAAGAAATTTGTAGTGGGTGGGGCCTTCTGTGATGTATGTATTAGTAATAGCTCTAGTTTCCATAACATCATTTCTACTAAAGCTATCAATTTTTTATTGTCACTTGCATTTGAGATATAGGTATTACTTATCTGTCATCATCACTATCGTTAAGATATTTTGCTGTATTAAATGGAAACTCTGGTGTTTAAAGTTTGTAACTTCATATTTTTGGGTTTCATGCCTTGTCATCAGCTTCATTAATATTTTCCACAGAACCGTTATTAAATTTTGTTTTATGATTTTCAGATAAAACTACCTACACAAAAATTCAGCATTTTGCTGCATAGTTTCACAATATGCTTGTAGTAAAAAGTTTTTGGGAAAAATCTTAATAGTTATATAATATTATTAACATGTTTAATATATAAATAGATAATGTATATTTCATAAATTTTACCTGCAATAGCTAATTTGAAAGCTTTTATTTTACATACCAACTTTTGTTTATTTTTACAAATGTAGCTGGAGATAAAATATATTTAACCACTTATCTGTTTGTTTCATATTTTGTACTCATTTACTGCTTGATTACATATCAAGGTTGACATTGTATAATGCAATTAACACACTTTGCTCTAACAACTGTATTACATAGTCCATTATATGTAGCATAATACACTATATACCATTAGTGATGGTAGCTTTTCTAAAGGCTTCCAGGTTGTAACTAAAAATTCTTTGCACCAATTTCTTACATGGAGAGATATAAATGCATTATTAGACCGCATATGCACACAATAAATAACAGTTTTACTTGCACTAGGATTATGTGTAGGTTTTGGTGGTCTTGTGTGTATTTTGGCCATTGTGTGTATGCTGATCATTGTGCATATGCTGACCATTGTGTAAATGCTGAACATTCATTTGAATTGAAATACAGGAAGATAGTGTGATTCAAGTTTTCCTTGCACAAACCTAGTAGTTTGTAAAGTTTTAAGATATGTTTGAAGACAAAAGTTGCAGCATGTCTGTGATAATTACTTCATAGATATATTTAGGAGAAGAATTGTAACATTTACAGGATTGGTTGGGTTTATAAGGTAGATTTATGGATGTAGAATGGTTGACATAGTGAGTTTTATAACTTCTTGGATGCAAACCTACCAACTGTCCTGATTTATCCATGACCATTCCAGATCAGCATGGTTAAAAAAAAATTTATACCTGAAAAATGTATTTTTGCACTTTCTGTGTTTGGTGAGTAATTTTCGATCATTTTCAGTCAAATTCAGTTCTTCAGTCAAATCAACAGCCACCATTGTGAAGTTGATTTGAAATGTGCTTGGTTTGCTCTGTGTTCAGTTTATTACAGTGAATAAATTTTGTAATAAATAATGTAATTTTGGACAATGAACATTCAGCTTAGAAATAATTTGAAGTCCACTGCAGAAATGATTATAGTGAGGAATTTCCATTCATTTGCTTCATTTCAAAAGATGATACAAAAATGTCATTTCTCCACCCAAAACTACTCAGTGAAACCCTGTCCCGGATTCATTTTTCACTTGGTTGGCAGGTCTGTGGATGTGATATTTATAATTGGCATGAAATTCTGGTGAAGTACACTGGTAATTCTGGCTGGTTGTTCTCTTTTTTTTTTTTAACTTGTGTACCTTTTTGTGGATAAATACTTGTCGAATTTGGTAGACTATGTGCAGGTAAAGGAAGGTTGGATTGTGCCTTTCTGGTCTGGTGTTTAGCACTTTTGCATATGGTTTACTGTTTAAATAAAAGGTTTTTTTTGGACATTCCTGACTGGTAATCCATGTAATAAGATATAGGGACAAGTTAAAGAATTCAGATTTTTTTGATTTTGATATGTTGATGATGAAGGTTGATTGTGTCTTACCTGTGTATCGCATGGAGTATTGCTAGCTCAGTATCTTCACTTTCTGAACATCAGAGGTAATTGATAAAAAATGAGCTGATAACCTGTTTAAGTTTTACTTCTACCGGTTACAGAACAGAAGAGCTTATGGTTTGGCTTGATTCTTATCCCTCTTCCAATATCCCTAATGAAAATTGTGCTGAACTTACATCCAATATGGTAGTTACAGTGGCTAAAATTGGATCGCTGAAGAATATCCAAGATGGTTTCAACACTTGGCATTTAAAAAAAAGAAATGTTCTTGTCCTGAATTCATCGAAATTCTTTTGGGACAGTAGAGTGTCAGTGCCTTCAAGGGACTCTTGTTCTAATTGCAATCACAACTAAATGATAATGCAATATTTAAAATATATGCAAGTTTATGTAAACTTTCTCTCTCTACATCATTCAAATTGTAAAGCAAACTTCCTTGCCCAGTGCCTTCCCCATTTTCAGCAGTACTCCAGAAGCCTGCAGTGGAACCATAGAAATCCTGCCATATTTGAAACTAATGTTACATACAGCTTAGCTTTCATCAGTAATGAGACGGTGTTCCTTGTTTATTGAGTTGGTCTGTTTAGACACAGTGTTTAATTCACCTCTTTTTCCAAATTAGACCTTCTGAATAAATACTCATCAGCTGCAAAAAAACCCCAACAGTCTTGTATGTCATTTACACCATTCACACGAGTGGTCATCAAAATAGAATTGGACAGTGCACACAAAAGTGCATTTTCAACATTGCAGCAATTTCATTAACTGAACTTACATTTTGCATTAAAACCATAAATACTGGCACATGTCAATGTAAACAATAGAGTAATCATCCTACCTTATGTGTACAGCACTTGGCAGATAAGCTAAGGGAGAGAACTTTTCACAGGTAATCACAGTATCTCAAAAGAAGCATAATTTCAGATCTTCCTTGGATTCTAGTGCTAAACTATTCAGTAAAAATTGTTTACATCAATTCTGTATATATTTAGTAGAAAGGCACAGATTTGATAAGTATTGCTAAGAAAGGGGAAAGAGCTATTTTAATAAGAAAAATAGATCCCCTACTTATTGTATATGGTTTTTGACCAAATTGAACATTTCTGGTATCTTATTAAGAAGTGGCTTTTGAGGTGGCATGATCTAAAGATGTTACAGAGATTTGTCTTAAGTCGGTAAACTCAATTTTCTAGGAAGAGCATTTGTTTTTGTTTGCCCTTTCAGAAGATAGAGGAAGAAGAAAAAGAAAGACACAAAGAGGAGAAGGGTAATGAAAAAATAAAAAAGTCATTGACACCTGAACCAAAATCCAAGCATGCAAGAAATAAATCGCTTGAGCCAGAACATAAGGAGGAAAAAAAATCTGTGACCCAAGAACCTGAACTTAGGGAAGAAAGAAAGTCCAGCACACCTGAACTGGAACCCGTCTCCAAACCTGATGAGAAGCAGAAGACTGCTTCATCAAAACGGGCTGCAGCTCCCCCTCCCCCCATAAGTCAGAAAGAAAAATCCCCCTCTCCTCCTCCTATAAGTCAAAAGGAAAAATCCCCCTCCCCAACCCAATCTGACACAATGCCCCCACTACCAAAGGTGGTCATCCCCAGCCCAGAAAAGGACACCGCTCCCTCTCAAGAATCATCATCATCATCATCATCAGGAAAGACAACTCCAGAAAGAGAATCTATTACAACTGTACCCATAACGGATCTAGACAATGATGAGGAACAAACTGAATCCAGACTCTCAACCAGGGACAAAGTCATCACTGAGGTCTTGACGAAACCTACCATTCCAGAAGTAAAGGAAGGGGAACAAGAAGTGTTGGTGCAGAAAGAGACAGAGTCATCAGATGAAAGGATTGGACCCAGGATTGGCGAGAAATCACATTCTGATCAGGTATACCCCAAACTCTGCATGGCTGTTTAGTTTTCAGGTAATTTTGTGTAAATTTGCCCATTTTTAAATGGATTATTTCCAGGTTTGTAAGTTTTTGATGCATGAGTTCATCAGGTTCCATATTTTTTTTTCTGTATTACTTGGCATGCTGTGTTCTGATCTTAGCTAGTATGTTGGAATAATACTTGACAACAAAGAAGAATCGCTCAAGCTACATTTTTAAAACTCCTAATTTGATATATTTTTTTGCAAGTTTATAGCCATTTATTGTAAGAACTTTGTTTCTGAATGGATTATTTTGAATTAACAATTTTTATATGGGTACCCCTTTTAGCATATTTCACATGTGCTACAGCCACAAATGTAAAGACTCAGTGTAGCATGTTCCTTCTGGAAAACAATTGAACTCATTCCCCAATCATCAGATTTAAAAGGGAAACTCCGTGTTGATTTGTACTTGTCATAAAATGGAGGATTTATGCAGCTTGAACTAAATCTTGTCCATACTAAGATTTATCATGTTAAGCTCCCGTAATTGCTGAATTTTCCAGAGTTTAGGATTATGTGATTTTTTAGATCTCTCTTGCACAGTAGGTAATAATACAATATGGCCTGAATGTAGCTGAGGCCATCTGAATACTTACTATATCACAAAGTAAGTTTGTGCTCAGGGAAGTGTTTCACACAATATTAGGAAATTTTTTGCTGTACTCAAAGCCCTTTTGATTGATGCTGTGCCAACAATTATTAAAGGAATCACACCCTATTCAAAGTCATGGAAGAGATCATCTGTCTCTAAATCCTATAAATCTTGCTTTGATATTGAAACTATTTAAAATAAATTGAAATTGAAAGCATTGTTTTAAAAAACAAAGATCAAGAAATAATTAATATTAAAGGATGTTCAGATATTTCATTTTACAACAATTTTGTATTGAAGATATGAACAATTGAATAGAAATTAACTGGTTTTTCAGGAGAACTTGTACACAGATGCATACGTTCTTGTGCATCATGATCAGTATGATTAACACAGCAAGAACGTTTTGGTATAGCAGTACTGGCTTGAACTGTTGATTTTTTTTTATAATACAGTAGAACCTGTCTTGAAAGACCATTTTTCTGCCAAAAAAGTATGGTTTCTCAATTCAGGTGGTCTCTTTTGACCGGTCTTAGTACTGTATAATCAATAAATCTATGCTTTGAGAACCTTGTCTATCATGAGAAGTGGTCTTTCGTAGCAGTAGTCTTTCAAGACAGATTCTACTGTATGTCATGATCTCCATCATTAGGGAGAATATATTCTGCAGATTAGTGGCATGCACAGATCAGCAGCATGCACAAATCAGTATCATGCACAGATTGGTACCATGTGCAGATTAGTAACTTGTACAGATCAGTAGCATGTACAGATTGGTGGCATGCACATATCAGTAGCATGTACAGATCAGTTGCGTGCACATATCAGTAGCATGTACAGGTCAGTTGGATGCACAGATCAGTAAAACATACAAATCAGTAGCATGCACATATCAGCATGTACAGCGTAGTTCTGTGCACAGATCAGTAGCACATACATATTGGGAGCATGCACATACCAGTAGCATGTGCATTCTTCTCTGTTTGGCATTTCCTCACTAATTCCACAGGAACACCAATTAGTGAGAGAAAGGGACTCCGATACATTTACACACTCCTCATTTTTAACCATATTTTCTATTTCTTCAAAAATGGTGTCTGGCTTATTATAGTTTTTACTGTTTGATGGTTTTGATGGCACTTTTAGCACATTATTCATTTTATCTTGTTCAGGAAATGGGAGATAGGTGCCTTTCTCAAGGACACACTGATGAAGCCAACACTGACCTGTGTATCAAACCTATGACCCCTGACTTATGAGATTGATGCTCTACCAGATACAGCTACCTCATAATTATAAGGCACAATCTCTAATTTCAAGTGCCCTTATGCCATGTTAATAATTAAATTTGCCCTGCATGGACAATCTCCTTAGTATCACAGCTCACTACTGTAGGTCTAACAGTCAACTGACTTTGTGGCCACTAGTATCACAACAGCCCCAGTGGTAGGATTTACAGGGTATTTTTAAGCGTGATTTATGATGAAATAAATGTAGTTTGTAAAATTTCATATTCAGATTACGGCTAAAATTTGTTCTAAACCTAATTCTAAGTTTGTCAGATCATCATGAACTTTCCCAATAAGCATTGACAGAAATTAGTGAATGGACATTATCTGTATATTGAATCATACATATGTATAGAGTAATATTCAGTTATTCTTCAAAAGAACCCTCAATTTATTTACTAGATACAATGTTTAAGAGAATTTTGAATTCCTGCTGTGTATTATATTTGTATTATCTAATTATGATTGAATATATTGGATGCTGGGATATACTGGGAATTAATACAGTGGAACCTGTCTTGAAAGACCACCCCTTTTGCCAAAGCATAATGGTCTCTCATGACAGGTGGTCTCTCATAACAGGTCATAATACTATATAATCAATAAATCTGTACATGAAGAACCTGGTCTCTCAAGACAGGTGGTCTCATAGCAGTGGTCTCTCAAGACAGGTTTTACTGTACTATTATATAATTCTAATCTATAATATACATTGTATTTTGTCATGGACACATTACTAATTGCATGATCACACGATATGCATGTGGTTATGGAATAAATTTTCAACTCATAGAAAAGTTATATATAATAATCTTTTTTTAGCTTTTTATTATATTTCCAGGCTTGTCAGTTCTTATGCATGTTCATGAGGTAATATGTTCACCATAACAATGTTTTTACATCAAACTAGGTTCAGTACATCTGTTCCTAAAGGATGCCATTGCTTTGAGAGGTGGTTGATGGAGTCTCTAAATTTGTATTAAAAATTAAAGAAAAGCAAGGAAGATTTCTTTAGGCTGAAACAATATTAATTTGACATTTTAATTTTGTCATTATTGTAAAGCAATCCTTATTTTGGCAAAGTGTGCTTTTGTCAAACTGGTCTTTAATCATAAAATGACACAGGAATCTCAAATGCTATTTTTTGTGTGTCATAGTTGAAAGTAAAGAAGATTATCATAAATATTGATGGAGGTGCCATAGTTCTTATTTTTCAGCTTGCCTTTGAAAAAATTTGCACAAGCAACTTAAAATTTTTAAAAAATTTTACAGCATATTTGAAGACTGGAAAAACATAGTTTACAGATTTCTATGTTAAATACTGTCAGATGAAAATATGTAGAGCAAAAATTTTATTTCAGGATGGGAAACTTTATTTGGTATCTGTTTGTACTTTTTGTGATTAATCTAGGAAAAACTTTGTACAGTTTTAAACTATTGTTCCCTTTTTGCAAATTATGAAATCCAGTTTCTGACAATATTCAAATTGGACAGTATTTGCCATTTTATTATTCTGACTTTACTTGTTTTCCCTCCTCAGGATAAAAGTCAAAAGAAAAACATGAAAGCCCCAGCCCCAGTAGATTCAACAAAGTTTGCAGCAGAAATCTTAAATGAGATCATTGATGAAGTTATCCGCTCCACAACTGAAGAACCATCTGTTCCCAGTGTTGTGTTCAGCACTGTACAGGATGTGATAGAGGAGGGGATGGAAGAAGAAGAGGTGGTAACAGGCGATAGTGAACTGAGCAGTGAGGTAGAGAGGTCAAAAGGAAGTCAAGAGGTTGGCATAAAGCAGCCATCCCCACCCAGGGGTTTAGATTCTGAGGTACCAGAGGTGAAAGAGGTAGAGATGGAAATACAAGAAGTGAAAGTTCATGTAGGAGATGAAGAGAAAGAAGTAATGTCAAAACCTGCAAAAAGTGATGAACATAATGACAATATTATTACAATTAATGGACAACCTGTGCCAGCAGCTAGTGTAATTGTTATTAATGGTCATGTGACTCAAATTCAGGACTCTCCAAAGGAGACAAGACAAGAGAGATGTTCTTCTATTACAGACATTAAAAAATCAAATCCCCAAAAGAGAGACAGTCAAGAATTTATTCCACAAACAGATTTAGATACTTTTGAAACTAAGATAACAAATGACATTGACATTCTCGATGTTTCCAATCCAGATGAAGATTCCTCAGACCAGAGGTCAGATACTGCAAGTGTGAATACGCTAGATAGTGTGGAAAAAGATGATTCCAGGAAGGGAGAAGATACAGAAAGGAATAAAAAGAGAGGCATCAGAGCTCGAAACGTAAGTACAGTCTGAAAACACTTTCTCGTAAGCAAAATAGCTTGTGGATTGATCCAGAGAGACAGATGAACGGAAATTGAGGAATAATATTTTACAACAGATGTGGTCTGTACAGTAGTTGTTTTCAGAAACTATCAGTTGCTACTAAAGCGCTGTTGACATGTCCTGCTCTCACGAGATTATGTTGCAAAATATGGAGGATATAAAGTCAAATTAAGTTTTTCGTCATTTAGGAAAGGTCATTTGCAAAACTTGCATGATATGATTACATAAAAAATTGGACAGTTATGGTTCACTTGAGTGTATATATCTTGATTACCTTTTTAGACCATTACAGAAATTGCCCCATTTTTTTGTTTGAACTTTTTGACAAAATCCTTCATGTTTGTAAGGACATATAGATGACTTGTTTATATTTTCATGCCATTATAAAAATTTTCTTAGCATTTTTCAGTTTTGCGTTTAATTTGGATTATTTGGTCAGCAATGTTTTTTCAAACAAGAATCTTCCATTAGGCAAAAGAAATATGTATTTTTCTTGCTGGCTGACCATCCCTGTTTTTCTTTGCCAAACCTAGCACTTCCCCTCCTCCCAGGGTAAAATGAAAAATTTCCAGAATTGATTTGCGCATCTAATTAAGCCAGTTTAGCCCAGTTCTGTATATATATATATATATATATATATATATATATATAATTTTAAAAAAAAACAACATACCTACCCTCCCTAATTTTAAGACCAGTGTGGTAGGAAATGTATTGTTTTGGTTTGTTCTTGGCCTTAGTTTTCTTTCTCCTAGATTTTGGCCTTCTAACCCCTCATTGAGACAAATGTCAGACTTGTCGCAATTTTTGATGAACTGAAGCTTTCTGTTTGCTACTGAAATTGATGGATTTGTTTCATTATGTTGTAAAAGTTATACAGGCCATGTATGGATTCAATACTAGCTACCATTATAACAAACAGAGAAATCTTTAACAACTTTTTTAAAACCACTTAACAGAATTTAAACAATTTGACAGAAAGCAACATAGCATTAAGGACTTTAAAGTTTATACAGATGATGGTTACCTACTTTCAAATATGGCTGCCATTACTAAAAATAGAAACAGATTCAATGACTTCTTTCAAGAACTGCTGAATAGAATTTGAGTAAAGTTTACCAATTGCATTCTGACATTAAAGTGCTCTCAACTTACACCAAATGATGCCAGTCCATCATCATGTATGGCTACTGTTACTAAAATTAGAATAATCTTTAAATCTCTTCTCAAAAACTGCAGAAAAGAACTGAGCAAATTTTAAAAAGCTAAATATGGCTACTGTTTCTAAAAATAGAAAGACCCTGAAATTAATCTTTCTCACAAACCACTTAAAAATTTAACAGAACTTTTACCAAATTTGACAGAAAACATGGTGGCATAGATGGTTTTCACATTTGAACAGATATGGCCATCAAGTTAGTTTTGCAATTTATTATCACATGTTTACAACTTAAATTTTGTTCAGCAACATATGACCAGTATTGTGCTGACATGCTGTTACCCTTTACATAGTACAGTCAAACCTGTCCATATGGTCACCTTTGCTGAGTGGTCACCTGTTCACAATGGCCATTTTAATGTCCTCTGGGCAAATTCCTATATAAATGTCCTGTATGTAATGGTCACCTGCCTTTCATAGTGAGCAACAAGGTGACCACAAAGGCTTCTCCTTGCTTTGAGCGGTCACTGGCACATATCTTCAGTGATAGGACAATGTGGGAACTAAATTTTTGCTTCATGAGGTAGGCATTGTTTATTTATAGGAATATTCTGTGAATCAGTGTGCAGACATTTCTTATCTTTGCTTGTGCTCACATACATCAGTCTCATTGATTATGTAACTCAGAGGTGTCATGGCACAGAAGCTGGGTAGTTTTTATCATAAGGATACACGGTCAAATCTGTTCATTTGCTGGATGGCAGGCAGAATAGTTCTGTTATTGCAGCAGTAAAGAAGGTCACCTTTTGTGCCATTGTAACAGCTATAGTTTGATATCTTCATCTATTTGCCAGTGAATTAAAGCTATCTCTGATGAAGAAAGTTTGTCTTCTAGAAAAGAGACAAGTTAAATCCTTTTTCTTTAAGTTCAGTGGTCATTCAGTATTTAAAACTTGTCTGTAAAGGCAGGTGAAGTTTCGGTTTGGGTCACAAAGAATAGCTATATATGGCATCTTTTGATTTTCTATTCATCACAGGCTTCTCACATAAGCAGACTCTGTCTTGATCTCAGTAAGATAAGCAACTGATATTTCCAGGTAGGTTTTTTAAGCTTGAACAGCTGTTTCCATGCCCAGCTTGTTCAAATTGGCCAACAAAAGGGTCAAGTTTTTTTTTTTTTCATCCATTTAGACCTTTGCTTCTCATGTTGAACAGTATCCTTTGCCTTGTAATTTTTGTTTTCGATCCAAATATTTATTGTGAAGAACCTTGTGAATTTTATTCTCGAGATTTTCCAAGAAAAATGTTGAGAAATTCCACGAAAATGGAATTTGAGAATATAAAGCAAGTTGAAGGGTAAGACCTGTGTAAACTATACGTTTTCACCTACCGGAAACAAGGGTCCAGCCAGTAAAGCATGTGTGTTAAAATTGTGGATTGGGATATTATAAGGAATTTCCATGCATAAAACAAATTAACTTTAAGGGCCAAAGGTAACTTTCAGGGTCCAGTATAACTTTTAGGGTCCAGAGGGCTTTGCTACAAAAAAATGTATTACTGTTATTAATCTGTAACAGGGAGAACATAGTCATAGTCGATGTTATTGCCTAACCTTTTGATATTTGGCTTTGATGTAATTTTTGCAATTTTATTTAAAGAAAGCAAATTTAATTGTAAATTTTCATGAGAAAATATTACTTCCTGTACTAATACTAATTTTTAATTTCCATTGTTTTCCATCTTATAAAGGAAAGCAAGAGTCAGTACAAAACAATGACCAAAACCAGGACTTATATGAAAAATGGTATTGTCGTAACCAGTACTACACAGAAAGTGATCATGGCAGGTGATGAGCATAAGTCTAGGGACGAGTTCATTCATAGGTAAGTCAGCAAAATGAATTAGATTTAGTTTATTCTCTTTAGGGCTGGAAAATTCAGAAATATTTCTTGTTGCCCACAACAGATATTTAAAACTTTCTAGCCCTAGTGCAGTGACTGTCAGTCAGCTATCACAAAGTGAAACTTCAGTAGCCCACTGACCGTGTGATAGTGAAAACTCAGTAACCTATTGATCAATCTAACCATGCAGTTATGTGTAACTATTGACTTAGTCACATTTATTTTCACCACTTAATGTGTTGGTAAAGTCAATATTGAATATTGTGCTCGATATTAACCTGCCACAATAAACGAATCTAAATTAATGGAATTATGTAATTCAAGATAACTAAAATATCTTACAAGTTTTAAAATTTGTTTAGTTATATTCTGTTATTTGGAGAAGACTACCAAATTCTTTGAAATCATTTGATCTTGAAAAATGAGGGATAGAAAGTACACTTTGCTGCCACCCCAGTGATTGACCCTTTCCCTCTGATGTTTGTGTAGTGTGCAGTTTTACACCCCTCTGAATTGTGAACTATGACGGATTTGCAGTAGGAGTCAAGCATGAACTACACAGTGTTGCTGGGTTATAGACCTAATTAATGTAAAATCCATGACACTACCATCAGCAGCAGGTCCCTTAGGTATGCAGAGGTAATCAACAAACTGGACAGTTACAATCCACTCTTTAAGTGGAGCGAGTGAAATTTGCACCTGGTGAGAAAAGTACAGATAGAAACAGCAAATTTCACAGGTATGATTAACTACACTCAACAACACACTCCACCAGCATGATTGAAATAATGTAAATACACATTATGTACAATGTATATCTGTATTTCCACATACGATGCAAATAGTATCGTGCTATAGATGTGCAGTTTCACACCTGTATAATTTCAACGTCTCTCATGAAATCTTCACCATATGCTTAAAAGTCTTCATATCAGCCACGGTTATTTCTCTAAGGAGAAAAATGCTAATTTTAATGAAATGGTTATGCTAACCAGGAGCTACTCTAATGCAAGTTATGCCCAGTAAAGGTAGCTGAGTGCTAACAAGGGGCTACTAAAATGCAGGGTTTGCCCAATACAGGTAGCTGAGTGCTGACAAGGGGCTAATAGACTACAGGGTATGTACAATACAGGTAGCTGAGTGCTAACAAGGGGCTGCTAGAAAGCAGGGTATGCCCAATACAAGTAGCTGAGTGCTAACAAGGGGCTACTCAGTAGTGGGTTGTGACTATTTTATGCCTAATTCAGGTAGCCCAGTGGGCTAATAAATGATATGACATTGTCTGCATTTATTTGTGGAAAATATAACTATGAAAATATTTCAGAAAGGAAAACAATTATTCCTGACTTAAAACAAAGAAGAAGGGAAGACTTGAAAGATGGCGGTTTTGTCAAAGTAAGGATCCTGGGTGGCCAAGTGGTCCAAGGCGCTCACCATTTTAGATCACTAACATCTCACCCCAGTCCATGTGGATTTGAATCTCAGCTTGACCAACATGGGTATGGTTGAAAGCTTGTGGGTAGCTTCCTGTGGGTCACTGGTTCTTCCAGGGACCTTCCCAGGTTTGTCCTCCACAAGATATTCTGACCACCATGTATAATCTGTTATGTGCTGAAAAATGGCTTTTAGCCCATACAATCAGTATCATCACAAGCTGTCTTCTGAAGGCTGTTGAATTGACTGTTAAATTACAGAAATATTGTGATGAATGGTTAGAACCTGTAAAGAAAAAGAAAGTGAAATAATTGTTAGGTGAAGTGTGGATTTTGAAGAAAGTTTAGTTTTGTCAGAAAATTCCAATGAGAGCTACTGCGATGGCTTACCATGGAAAATTCATACTTGTTTTATAGTGTACTGTATGCTTCTCCATCAATAACCCATCTGGACTGTGATCCAGGGATAGTATCCCAAAATTCATTACATATATATGTGTACTCATCAACGAAATGTATGTACAATGTTGGGTAAAAAAAAAAGACTGTCACAGTATTTTCAATTTTGTATATCTGACCATTGAACTTCTCCCAAAGTCCCGAGGGCAGAAGTCTTAAAGCCATACCCCTCTTTCAGCTAGTCACCACATGAGCAGACTGTGAACTTTGTTTGGTGAATTTCCATCCAGTGGTTTTGGAGGAGGTAACGGGTATGGATCGAGTGACAGGCAGACAGACAGACTGTATAGCACTATTCCAACACTAATTCATGTGTGTGGATAATAATAAATGTAAATTGCAGTAAACTATTTTTTTATTAGTTGAATGCTATTTTTTGTTTATAAGAGAATGTAATGGAAAACTTGTCCAAAGTTTCTGGCTTTACCAGTGTTTCATTGTTCCAAAGATAGATTCCAGTGTTCTGATATGCTAGTGTCAGTCAGGCATTGGTCACCAGGAAAATATAACAAGGAAGATTTTTTTGGGACCAGAATAATGAAGCTAAGGAATGCAAAGAAAGGTTATATAAAAGAATCATTTGAAACAAAATCAATGATTGCATCTCTGTCTTTGAAGAAAGTGTCTATAATTCATAATTTTCAACTTGAGAATGTTTTATTTCAGCATATTATTAGGAAAGGGATGGAATTGAAAATTTAAATGTTTTCTTTCATTTTAAGCTCACAAAGTTGTGAGTTCAGGTAGCTTGTGTCAATGCCCTGCATCCATCTTGTCATCTGTCTTCAGTAGTTGCTATCAGTGTTTTAACCAATCTTTGCAAAACGCATCCTGGCAAGGTATTATTTCAAACTTGTGCAGAATAAAATGATGCTGATGGCCATCAGATATAACCACCATTTCAAAAATAAATTTTAAGAAAAAGAAACACCAAATGACTTCTTCAAAGTCACTGAGTATAATTTGATGAAATCTCAAGAGAAAGCATCCTAGCCTGTAGACTTTTAGGAGTTTTACCAAGAATGCCTGTCAGCCATCTAATACAACCAGTTACTAAAAATGGAAAAACCTTTAAACAACTTCATCTGCAAAACTGCATTCAGGCATAAAGAGCTTTCAGATTTGTACAAATGCCGCTGATTCACCACTAAAAGTAGAAAAACATTTACACAACTTATCTGTAAAAAGAAACATTGCTGAACAGATTTGGACCAACTATTACACAAAGCATCTTGGCATAGGGTCTGTCAATACTGGACAAACAATGCTGATGAAATATGGATGAAAATAGAGAAACCTTGAAACAGTTGTTCTCATTGCATATGCAGTCAAAAGCATTGGAAGGAATTTCAGTAGAGAAGATCTGTTTGTGAGATGTCAGCCAGGTGTGTGCTCTAAGGTCGTTGTTGTTGATACTTGGTAGATATATGGTAATCACCTCATGATGCACATACTGACAAATCACTTTGCTCCAACAATTTTTGTTGCTGTTTTTGTCCTGTAGCTTAATACAGTGTATGACAGTTTTGCTTGTTGCAAGTTTTTGATGTGTTGCCATGGAAGTTAGTAATTATTATGTTTGTCACCAGAAGACATTTGTATACACAAATCATTTTGTTCTCCTAATTGTTGTACCCATTTTGTCTTGTGGCTTGATGTAGTGTGGGACATTACCTTCTTAGCACAACTAGCTCTGCAGTTTTTGATGGGCAGTAAATATTAAGGTCATCTGAAGATGCACATATAGGCAAATCACTTTGCTGTCACAATTTTGTTGGAGCTTTTGTCCTTTTTGTCCTGCAGCTGAAATGCATTGTTAAACAGAATCTTGTGGACACAGCTGTCTTCCATTTAGCTCTACCAGTCATAGACCAGATGAGCTTATGGGATGGTCGTTTGTCCATCGTCCATTGTCTGTCTCTTGTCTGTGATATGTCTGTTCATTTGCCAGTCCTCCTACTTGCAGGATTGGCATGAAAGTTTACACACACATATATCTAGTTGGCCCTAAATGAAGATACGCTGCTTGGACATCCAGGACAGCAGCATTCATCTTTAAAATCTTGTTATTGCTACCATTCATGAACGGATGGTCATATCAGCATAGGGTTTTCACTGATAGACTTGTAATGTACTGTTGGCCCTAATGAAAATTGGGCCTATCTGATGTCCAGTAAGGCCACCACAGTGGCCATCTTGTAAACTTCTTATAGCTACTCCTCCTGAATGGATGGTCGTATGAATATGGAATTTTAACTTAAAGATATTATGATGTCTAGCTAGTCCTAAGTAAAAATCATGCCAATTTGACATCAGTATGGCTGCCATGGCAGCCATCTTTTGTTATCACAGCTCTACTTGTACAGAAATCATATTGATGTGGGGTTTTCACCAGAAGACTTCTTATAATGTCCAGTTGGTCTTAAATGAAAATTGCGCTGATCTGACATCCAGTGTGGTCACCACAGTAGCCATATTGAAAATCTTGTTATTGCTACTCCTGAATAGAAAGTCATATTTTGAAAATATTGCTATCCTGACTCTATATGGATGGCTATATCAACAATGGGTTTTACGATACCCTGTTCTAAAGAAAATGAAAATGGTGCCAGTACATCCAATATGGCTGCCATTACAACAGTCTTGAAAATCTTGTATGATGTTGTCAGTAATCCACCTGAATGGTTGATCATTATGACATGGGATTTTCACCAAAAGACTTCTAATGATGTCCACTTTATCCTAAATCAAAATGATTTCAAGCTGACATCCATTATTTGCACCACAGCAGCTAATTTGAAAATCTTGGAAGAAATGGTCTTATCTTGAATTCCTGGAAATGCTTTTCACCCAGTAGAGCATCAGCCCCTTCGAGAGACTTATTTTTATGGTTTGCAGTGGAACATATTGTGGTCATCTTTAAAGATACACATGTCGACTTGTAGCTGAACACAATCTAGAACAGATTTTATGAAGTTTTTAGTAGTTTCCTGTGAAACTTGGAACATAGCGAGGTTATTATCTGAAGATAAGTGTATTGACCATTCATTTTATTTCCACTATATTCTCAAGAGTTGTGCCCCTTTTCTTGATATGACTTCATGGTGTAGATTTGGGGTGCAGAAGATTACAGGAGTCTTTTTATGTGAGCAAAATGATCATCATTCCTCTGGTTGTCATGGTTACTTTTCTTTGACAGTCTTTCTTTATGCTGATCAGTTTCTCCAGTACTACTTTTCTTTAAGTGTTTGTGCATCCAAAGATCACTCAGGCATCAAGAAATTGGAGATAATTTACAACCATGCTAGCTTTACTTGTGATTGTAATATCTTGTGATTTAGAATACTGTTATGATTGAAATAAATCAAATTAATGTTGATCCAGAGTTAAATTGTGTTCAGATAAGACTTTGGAGAAAATATTATTTTTTAAAATTGTTCAAATTTAACACAGTGTTAATGAAACTTTCTTCATCTTCCATATTATGTGTACAGAGTTTCGGTTTTTACTTGTAGCTAAGTTGCTGAAAATCTGTAAATAAAATTAACTAATAACTTGTATTGGGCAGTTTTCTTGCATTAAAATTTTTGATTACTGAAAGACTGCTTACTTCCAGCATTTTGGATGACTAAAATGATTTAAAAAAACCCAACATACATTCTCATTCAGCATCTGGGTGTTTACGGCTGTTGTTGCTGATATTACCATATCCACGTAATTATAATATACAGGTAAATACAAACAGCATAGATCCAGATCTGGGCATAATGCAAAGGCAGATACAAGTCAGTGCTTTTGCTTGCAACCATAAGTAAATAAAACACCTTGGGTACTGACCTGGTGGAAGACAGGTGAATTCATATCTGGGTCTTTCATCAAGTTTATCTTAAATTCCTCTCATGACTATAAATAAGTATGATATTTAACACGATTCCCACATATGCCTTATAAATGCACATCAGACCTTTTTTAAAAATCAAAACGGATACAAATATTTACATTGCCCACATGTCTGATCACAGTAAGCCTCTTGGGATGAAGATGGCAGCTAAAATTGGTTTAGAATGTCATGATTTTGTTGGAAGATACCACAATGAAGGCAGTAACATTTGAGGGGAGAATAAATTCATCTCAAAAATAGATTTGATGTGTTTTTTATTTGGCATGATCATATTGGAGAGAGAGAGAGAGAGAGAGAGAGAGAGAGAGCATCCATTGTGAATAATTCCCAACATTCAGTAAGGGAGTGAACTCTTTTTGTATGTACATATATGTGATCGGGACATTGTTATTATGTACAATTATTATGAAGAGTGTGCATATTGCATAGAGTATGGTAAATACAGTATCCCATTTGTTGCAACGTTTGTCATTTGTTGCTGAGTCCACCACAACTTCATTTCCAAATTTGAGATGACTCATTTCATTTAGTGGCAAGACCGGTTTTATATCAGATATTGATTTTTGTGAATAGGAGCAACCAGAGTTTGGCACTAGTCCCAAGTTGTTTAATTTTCGCATTGCTTTATACACAAGCTCACATCACATTCAAAATTGAATTGATCCTGATTGTCTGTTGCAGCTTAATATTATCGGATTTGGTTGACATTTTAGAAACATATCTATGATGAAAGTTCCATTTGCCTTATGTAGATGTAAATCTTTCATGGCCCTAGACATTTTCTGCTTTCCATTTTATTAAGACATTTGTTCACATCTATGAGAGTCTTAAAAATGATCAATATAGCATATGAACATATATATCTCAGTTGTATATACTTTCTTATAAGTTGAGTCCAGCTGCAAACTGCACATATCTAGATTTGCCATTGCACAATATGATTTCAGATCTGGGTTTTTTGAGTTTGTTTGGAGTAATCAATAGAACAAACAAATATAGACTGATCTAATCAACTATCTCTTGATTCTAAGTTCAGTTGATATCATGCTTTATTCACATGCTACTGGTAGTGGGAATTACTTTTTCAAAATTTTGAACTGCCCCAGTGATCATTTTAATCAAAGGGGAGATTTTTTTTAATATAGCAGAGATTTATCAAAGTAAACAAATACATGTAATAAGTGTTTTGAAATATTACAAATTTTTGGTGCAAATTGGTCCCCAAGTCCAGCTGTCACCTTTCCGTATGTCCAAGTTATGGGATGGCCCTGCAGCCATTGTTTGTTGTCTGTCATGCATCTGTCAACAATCACTAGTTTCAACTTCTCAAAATCCACTAAACCAGTTGAAACCAAACTTTGCAGATCAATTCTGTCGTGAAGGGATTTCAGTTTTGTACAAGTGATTCAATCAAATAAGGCCACCATTAGTAAAAATAGAAAAACACGTAAATGACTGAAAGCATTTTTGCCCTTCATATTGTTTCAAATAATGCCAGTCCACAATAAAATATGGCCACCATTAACAATGTTTAATGGCTTCCACAAAGAAACTGCTTAGGAGAATTGGACCAAATTTACAGAAAGCATTCTGTCATGAATGCCTTGCAGGTTATTACAAATGATGCCAATTCACCATCAAATATGGTCATCATTACTAAAAATAGAAAATTATGTAACTGACTTATCAGACATCACTCAACAGAACTTTACCAAATTTGACAGAAAGCATTCTGGAATGGAGATCAAATATGGCCATCATTACTACTGATAGAAAATTGTATAAATGACTTATTATCAAACATCACTCAACAGAATTTTGCCAAATTTGACAGCATTCAAGAATGGAGAAGTTTTAAGTAGGTACAAATAACACCATCTATATGACACCATCTACTATCAGATATGGCTGCTGTTGCTTAACATAGAAAAAGCATTAATAACTTCTCAGAAACAGCTCAACAGAATTTGACCAAATTTGATGGAAAGCATCCTAGGATGGAGACCTTCAGAACTGTGGTTAGATAAGAATTTAATCAATTGGGATTTTTATGAACTTGATAAAATAAATATGGACTTGTGATACTGGAATGAGTCTGAATCATCATGACATTAATCAAGCCTTTATAAATTCATTGATCAGTTTAGTGGCCATAACAGTTCAGCATGTGTTCAATTATATGGCTTAATTTATATGAGTGTTCTGCATATTTAGTCTTTCAGCTTTGTACTAACAATACCCATCTACATCAGATATGACTGACATTACTAACAATAGAACAAAACATATAAACAACTTTACCTTGAAAATAGCATAACAGAATTTGTCAAACTTTGACAGAAAGCATACTAGCATTAGGCCTTTCAATATTGAAAATAGCATAACAGAATTTGTCAAACTTTGACAGAAAGCATACTAGCATTAGGCCTTTCAATATTGAAAATAGCATAACAGAATTTGTTAAACTTTGACAGAAAGCATACTAGCATTAGGCCTTTCAATATTGGACAAATGATGCTGATGTGCCATTGAATTTTGGAGGAGGATGCAAAACAGAAAACATGAAACTCTTGTTTTCATGACATACACAGTGAACAGCACTGGAAGAAATTTATAATAGAAAGGATGCTACTAACCCATATTTCATGGCCAACTTGTATTGCATTTGTCTATTAGGCACATGTCAGGCAGGTGAGCAATCTCAGTTCTCATTTTGAGAAGTTGGCATGAATCCCACCATCATAAATAATTCACTAAAATAAGTCAGGATGCAGGGAGCTTTTGGTTCTCATTTTTATTGACCTCTTTTTTTTGGCAGGAAATTAGCTGCATGATTTTGGCCTAATTGTCCCGTTTACTCTATTCACTCTTGTTGTAGAATGCAGACTTGGCTGCAGATGTCATAGGTTCCTGCTTTCATGAATCTTTTTAACTTCAGTAGATCAACTCTGAATTAGTTTACAAGTAACCAGCATTTGAATTATTTTTTTTTGTCATTCATATATTTTTACATGCATTGAAAGTGGGACCAGATCAGTGTGCCGTTTGTTTTACTCATGACTTGAAGCAAATAACATAGGCTCAGATCTGCCATGACAGTATGTGCTAACAGATCAGAATAATGTTGTTTAGGGCACTGTGTGATGGTAGATTGGGTCTATGCTTTTCAAGGCACTGTTTGCTGACAGATCTGGGTTTATGCTGTTCAGGCCTCTGTGTATTGACATATACAGGCTTATGCTCTTCAGGGCACTGTGTGCTGGCAGATCTGGGTCTGCGCTGTTCAGGGCAGTGTGTGCTGGCAGATCAGAGTCTATGCTTTTCAGGGCACTGTGCTGGCAGATCTGGTCCTGTGCTGTGCAGGGCACTGTATGTTGGCAGATCTGAGTCTATGCTTTTTAGGGAACTGTGTGCAGGCAGATCTGGGTTTATGCTATTCAGACCACTGTGTAGTAACAGATACAGGCTTAGGCTGTGTCTGTTTTTAGTTTTGTTTTATGTCAAGCCAAAATTGTAAAAGGCACCAGCAAACAAGGTTAAAAACACACACATAAGAAATTTAACACAAGTATTTCAAAGCCAGCAAGTATTCATTTTCAAAAGAATTAGTGATACATAAAACTAAAAAAGAAAAGAAAAATAAATCGTTATCCCTGGTACAAAAACAAAATGTAAACCTTTTAAAACTACTTAGGCATTTAACAGTGTCTCTTTGCATAAAAATAAAACAGTCTTTAATATTTAAGAAAAATATATTTCATTGAAAAACTGATCTACAGCTTCCCAAAACTCCTCCAATTTTGGAGGTCTACTTCATTATTATGACACATTTCAAAATCAGTTTCAAGAGATAGGTTTTCAAGCATCCTTAGATACTGCATCTTGCTTAGATGAGGAATAGGAGATGAGAAACTGATAAACAGCATGGAAGACAGAATATTGCAACATAGCAGCTGGTCCAAACCTGACTTGAACTCTTTGTGCATTGCATGAGTGTGATACTGTGAATCGTTTTTCTCTATTTCTTGAATGGCCTAGGTAGTTTTTGCCATGTCAGGTATACTACACTCTCAAACAAACCAGAAACTATAGGTTTAGGATGGACCACAGTAGGTTGAATGAGTGCAGCTCACAATTAAAAGGGATGGACAATCCACTAATGTAATGATAGTAATACTTTCAGTCAATTAGCAAATGTTGTTCATTCAAATAAACAACTTCAAACTTTTGTCTAGAAGCAAGATCATTTTCAAAACCTTTACAGTGATCAATTATATAACTTGTCCATTCTTGACACTTCAAAAACTTTACATCTGCGGACTTACCATCAGAGAAAAACCTTGCTTATTGCATGGAGAAATGTATCTCATTCACATTTCATACAGTATTCTCAAGGTGAGTGACATATTTTTCAAGATTGATCACCAGGTCCTGAGTGGTTGTGGCCAGTAAACTCATTCTTTGCAACTTAAAAACGGGGTACATCAGAATTTGGTACAAATTCTGGACCTGACCTTTTAATTTGTCCATTTGCAGATGTGATACTTGTTTCTATTTGCCTGTGTTGTTGAACTTGTACTTTTATGTAAAGTCGGACTTTTCATAGGGACTATCACAAAAATTTTCTTTGAATAAATCAGGGATGGTCACATACCTTGTACTCATAGAAGAGACATTGAGAAGTATGTAAAATAATGCTGCACTTACTGCATTAACTGTTTATTTCCCAATATTTTCCTGGCCAGCTGCAAAACCCATTTTGTTACTGATAAGAAAGTCAGTTAAGTCATTTCTCAGTAGCCAGTCCCCTACAGTTATTTGGAACTGATCCTATTTTGTCAGGATAGTGTAGTTCCAAATGCTTTGGGGCCATTAAGATGTTAAACACATTTGATGATTCCCTGATGAGTTTAATAAATGACCCAACTTTTCTCAAGGTCATTACCGCTGGTAAATCAAGACTCACCTCCATGCAGTTTTCATCAATGAGATTAGATGATTTCAGCGTGAAGCAAGAAATAATACCCTCTTTCTGAATCATTAATTTTGCCCCCCTTAAACTTAGACCCTTTGGAGGGATGCCTGGGCATCATAGTTGGATTGCATCGAGCACTCATGATACACATGCATTCTAACAACTGAGAAGGTTTGGCCCTCCTCCACTTGCAAAGCTTAATTTTGTAAGATGTGTCCGTTATCTTCTTGTAAATAATACAAAGGATCTCACCATTTCCAGACATCTTCCCAGTTCAGCATGCTTTGAGTAAGATATTACAAACAACAGTTGTGATGAAACCCCATCTCTGATTGGTAAGCAGTTGATTGATTGCAGTCTTTCTTTTTTAATACTAAAGTACAAAACTGATGTGATACAAGCATCAAAATTCCAGAAAATAATGAAAGTTACCTTGTATGTACTTTGTATAGGATCAGAACAAACCCTACCTGCATGCTGACTTCAAACAGAAATAAACACAGAAGTGGTCTTATGCTGTTCAGGGCACTATGTGCTAGCAGATCTGGGTCTGTTCTTCCGTGTACTATGCTGTCAGATCTGGGTTTATGCTGTTCAGGGCACCATGTGCTGGCAGATCTGGGTCTTTGTTTCTTCATGGTACTTGTGCTGGCAAAAGTGGGTATATGATGTTTGGGACAATGTTTTGGCAGATCTGGGTTTTGCTGTTCAGGTTCTCATGTATTGACAAATCTAGATGCCTCAGATGCAGGAGGTCATGGGTTCAAACCCCGACCGAGTCATACCAAAGACTTTAAAATAGTACTAACAGCTGCCTCGCTTGGCGCTCAGCATTAAGAGGTTAGTGTTAGGACTGGTTGGCCTGGTGTCAGGATAATGTGACTGGGTGGGACATCATGCTACATGTCTGCGGCGTGATGCCCCTGTGCTAAACATCACTATAAACTGTCACACTGCAGACATTGTAGTGATATGACTGAAATTTTTTTAAAGTACATTAAAAATAAAACACACACACACACACACACACACCTAGATATGTGTTGTTAAGTGCAGTGTGAGATCTTGGTCTTTGCTGATCAGGTCACTATGTGTGATGTATCTAGGTTTATGTTGTTAGGACACTTTCTGTTGGCCTGTGCTTTTCATGCTGTTCAGGATGCTTTGTGGTGATGGGTCTGCATTTATATTGTGCAGAACATATGTGCTCACATATCATGATCTGTGCTGTTTAGTGCTATATGTGGCAACAGATCAAAGTCTCTTCTTCTCAGGGCACTATGTGCTAACAGATCTAGGTCTGTGCTGTTCAGGGCACAATGTGGTGACAGATCAAGGTTTGTTCTTTTCAGGGCACTATGTGCTAACAGATCTAGGTCTGTGTTGTTATGGGCACAATGTGGTGACAGATCTTGGCAGTTATGTGTTATTCATGACACTATGTGGTGGCAGATTTGTCTGTTCTGTTTACATACGGGTACACATAATGCAGGGGTTGATCTGGTAATGTAAACAAAAAGGCCAAGTATGCTACAGAATGTTATTGGATCTGTATGGTTTATCACACTGATTGAATGTCATGGTTTCATAGTTGATTATCTGCTAGATTTGCAAATGGTTTATGTGCCTGACATGAGGGCATAGTGTAAAATGCAGAGTGGGGTGTTGGAGTGGAGCCTGGAGCCAAGAGTTTGGGGTCAGGGATGTATTAATCTAGACAAAATTATAGTGTTTTTTTGTTATTTGAATGTGTTTATGTCTATGCCTGTGATTATAACACTGTCACAGTAGCCAAAACTTCCAACAAAAGACCAAAATGAAAGTAAGAAGTGCCAATCACAACTAGAAATATCAAGGATTTTCACAGTATTTGATACCATTTTATTATTGTACTGAGATTTGTGTATTGTGTTATATTTAGGAATACTGCATATTTGAAGTATCACAATAGATGCAAGATTGAAGATATCCTAAAGGTTCTATTGAAGTCAACAACATTAAAATAAATAAATAAATAAATAAATGGACACAATATATTAACTAATTGTTTGAGGGTTGACATTATATACAAACTCAGAATTATACTTCCAGGCTTAATGCACATTATATATATATATATATATATATATATATATATATATATATATATATATATATATGTAATTCTGATCTGATCATCTGATCATATGCAACATGAAAATGATGTCTTAATGTCCAATGACTAGTGTGAATTTTAGTGGCTTTACAAAAGCTGATTTGTAATATGATAAACATTTTTTTACCCAGCAAAGAACAAATCAAGTACATCTGTTAGAAAATGGTAAATGTTTAACTGCTAGTATTGTGTCCTGTCAATGGTAACAAACTGCTTTTTAATTTAATTTTGTTGTGAAGATTAAAAAATTAATGCAATTATTCATCAAAAACAAAAATAATTAGGATTCATAAATGGCTAAGATGAATGGTATTAAAGTTAATTGGATTGCTTATTTCTCAACGAAAATTAAAGGCATTGAAGCAAACGTCTTTGGGTTGAGCAATTTCAAATTATGCTACCACTACTGGGAATACAACTGCTGTGCAAGTCGAGGGTTAGATGTATTTTTAACTTTTTCGATGATGTAGAATAAGAAATAATTACCTTTTATGAATTCTTGTTCCTTAGTCTTTTGGCATCACCATGGAAACAAAACAACGAATAGATATATATAGTGTATGTATATATAGATATGTTTATATTTTGCTACTACAAATACATTCAAAAATGCGAATGAACAAAACAACCATATTATACAATGCATGTATCTTAAGCGCTAACATTGGTGGTATCTGGTGGAGAACAGTGTTTAGATTAACACTGTATAATTTATTTGACAAGGTGATGTTGACAGATTCTGAATCAGTTGGTTCAGTTTGAGTAGACTAAATGACCCTCGTCATAGGACTGAACTTTCCATGATATTAGTTACTACCAAAACTTCTCCCAATTATTTCATAGCCGCTACAATATATAGGCTTCATGGGCCTTGTACCACAGGTTTCACTTTTCAGTCTCATAAATGTAAACACTTTCAGACCCCGATATAGTCTACTGACCCAAGGAAATGGTTTCTTCAATTAACTTTGAAAAATCCTTCTTTTTTCCAAACTGTGATGTGATCATGCCAGATGATAAAACAAACAGGTTTCTACTGATCAGATACTTGTATGGTTAGCACAGGGATTGGTTGTGTTTGAAAGGTTAATATCATGTGTGCGTATGTAAGTGTTTGAACAAGTAAACTGTATTTTCAGTAAACTGTATTTTCAATACCAAATTATTCAGTAATAACAAAATCAAAAATAGTTGTCTATAACAGTTTAGTAAGTATTGGGACACAGAGAATGTATTTTTGTTTCAAATGCATATACATCTTAGAACACAGAAAAAATTATTTTTTCGTGTCCCAAGATTTACTGCCATTAAGTCAACAAAAAAAAATCTTAAAATCTTTCAAGTTTAGACCTTGGCTTGCAGATAAGCCGATTCCCCCCCCCCCCCCCCTTCTTCCAGGCCTTTATTTCTTCCTAAATTATTGGCTTATACGCGAGTATATACGGTATGTGTGAAAAGGGGGTCATTGTGATCTACCTTTGCTGTTAGTGAGAAATATTCCTCAACGCATGTATATAAACACATTATTACCAACATATAACTGCTTCCACTTGACCCAGACTCTGGCTTTCTCCAGGTTCCACTCCGAGACCCCACTCAATATTTTACACTATGCTCCAACATTAATCAACTTCAAAGTGGTATGTGGCCTCTCCAGAAGGTCTTGTATCCAGATTGTGCAAAGTTTATTCATCATTCTTCTTTTGTTTGTGGGTTTCCTCTTCATACAAGTTTATTTCCGCTTCTCTATGTCAGACATTTCCTTGTCATGTTTGCATCTGTAACAGAGGAGTTTTAAAAAAATGCATTACTGGGTTAACATCACTTTTTTGCAGTGTTATTACAGTTTATTATTATATGGTATTATCTAAAAGTTCAAAACATCATTTTTATTTCCTTCTAGACCGATATTGCTCTTCATCCCAACAATGATATCCACTTATGGAAAAGATAGCATAGGAAGGGAACAATTTGGGAAACTGACTCATACAGGCATTACTCATCAGTGATTTATACTCCTAATTAATTGATTTGCATCCTTAGTGATTAAGGAATCCAATTTTGACTTTTATGTCAGCCTGTACATTAGTCATCTATATTCAGCCATTGGAAGCTTCACAACATAAAGACAAAAAAAAAATCAGCTCACAGACTGCCAGTAGAAAATGCAAAAGTTTGTGCATAGCTGGGGATTATGCACTTGACCTGTTTTTTGAACTTTCTGAGAAATCTGTGTGTTGATTTAGCACCAATTTTTCCCTTTTTTTTTCTTGTCTCATGTGTTCTGTAAGCCACTTCAGACTTCCAATTATGTGACTTAACCACCTCAGAGAACTGATGGAAAATTGGAAACAAGAGGCAAGACCCCTGAAATTATTACCTGTCATCTTATTTATTAGTTCTGTGTATTTAACATGGAAATTAATCATAGGATTTAAGTCTGGCCTATCTGTACATTAATCTTAAATTTGTTGGATTCTGGGCACCGTACATGCAACAAATTTGCTGTGGAGTACTAGAGATTACTTTTGTATAAGCAGGTCAGTTGTTTTGGTTTCTGTATGATAACAATAGTTCATCTAGATGGATTTCAAAAGAACTTTTTAGCATATAGTTTCCTTTGAGCCTAAGGAAGAACTCTGTTGTCATGAGGTGGTCGGATGATCATGTGTGATCTCCCCACTCCTTATGGTTTTTGGTTATCACTATCGAGGAGATGATCGACTACTGTGTTATTGCCTGGATTGAGTAAAGAATTAAAAAAATATGAAATTAATGGATGGAATAACAGAGATCTGAGCAGAGATTTAGAATATAACAATTTAATTAGTTACATAAACAAAATTGAAATTGAATGATTCACTTTCTCTTAGAAATAGAGTTACAAAATTTATGTGAAATTCAATTAGCCATTCTGTTATACTGATTAAACAAATTTAATGGAGCGACTGATCAAACTCAAATTGCTTCTTTTCTTTTCCAAATTACTGTTGGTGATTTATCGGTGTTGCTCTATTTCTTCTCCTTCTCTCTCTCTCTCTAGGTTCTTTGGGTCATCAACCATCTTAGTTGTTGACTGTGCTCTTTCCCACTGTGCAGTACAAGTACAGAGCCATTTTTTCCTTCCAATAAAAATAAAATAACCAACCTAAATACATGTTCATTCTACTGGGATCAGACAATATTCCAACTCTTTTTACATCAAAACTCAGGTAATATTTTCAGTTCACCACCTGATACACACCCCTTGCCATCATAAATTAATGTTAGCATCCACTCGGATTCCTCTTGAGCATGACTTAATTACATCTCTTTGATACTGCGCCCATGTGGGCTGAAGATGTCTGTTGACATGCCTCCCTAATGCTAACACCATCAATTCTCAGTTGAAAAGAATTCACAACTTAATTACACAAGCAAATTAATGGACTTCAGCCCTTGTCCTAACTATGTTACTTTGCTGTTTAGCGATTCATTGACATAGACATAGTAAAATAAGCTCTTAACATACATGATACATATCATATACCGGTAAGACAGATAAATTAATTTTCACATTTCATGTCAGAATAATGAATGAAATTCCTCCATTACATGATTTTCATTACATCTGAATGAGTAAGTTGAACAAATTCATATTATCCATGAGTCATATAACATTCAAGACAAAATGCTTGCAACCATTAAAGGAAAATTGAAGCATGAATTTAAAATGAATAAATTCAACAAATAATTACAAACTTGCATCAGTGAACATATTGTAAGCAATTGAGACAGTACCTTTGTGCTTTTTCGAGCCCTTGCTCACTTATCAGAGAAATCTCTCTGACTTTTCTCTGGTTTCAGGTCTCTCAAATTTCCAGACCTACAGTTCCTTGGATGATTTATTTAACGTGAAGAGTACTTTTATTGATCTCTCTGCCAGCTTCCCCTTTCATTAGAAAAACATGGTCTGACTAATATTGTGAGGGAGATTAATCTAAAACCTTGAATTTCATCTGGGAAACACACACCCTTGTTTAGCTTACCCAGTTAAAATTACTTCTCAAACCACCAAAAAAATTTAACAGTCCCGTGGAAGTCAGAATAATCCTCTCCAGTCGAACTTTATTGGTAACTACTCTAGAAAATATTATTTTATAACACTTGTTTCAAATTGCCCAAGATTTCCCAAAATTTTGCTCCATCTTGTCTCAACCCTGTCATTTTCTGCTATTGACTTTACACTGACATATCAATTTTTGCACCTGTCAGTAGTGGCACTCACTTAAATGTCAAGGTTATTTTAAAAACAATAGTAATGCAAGTTCTAGGTGCCAGATTTTAAAAAAAGAAAGAAAAATGATTGTCTGGTCTTGGCCTCTCAGCTTAAAGAACCATTGGCTTTGGCTGTCAGTACCATGAAGTATGAATGCATGCATGCATGTCACATTAGCACAGTTATGGATATATAGAGATGACTAAAATTAGTATTCCTCAAAAAACTTAAAAAATGTACAGATAATGTAAACAATGCAAAGTCAGATTTTTTATATAAGCTCCTGTCTTGAGAAGTCTAGGACTTCATTTGGAACATTGTAATGGGATGCATCTTGGAGTTAAATGTTTGTTTCCATTAGTTGTCTGTTATGACATTCAGAAGTTTGCATCTGACCTATTGTACATCCTTTGGTCCAAAGCTGGGTGTGTGTCTTAGCTCAAAAAGTTATTCTAATCCCTGGGTCCACCTGGGGCAGAGGCTTGAAAGTCATGCTCATTCTACCAAAAACGCCCCTAGCAGAATTTGTCTTTGCATCATGCTTTTGCACAGTAAATTAAGTTATTGTAGACAGAATCCAATGAAACTTGATAGGTTTGATTCTCTAACCCTATAAATAAATCCTATTTATATTTGGATGTTCGGGGCTTGAACATCATTGTAGCAGCGATCATTGTGAACATAGTTTTAATACTGTTAAAGTCTGCATGAGTGCCTCTGATAGCAATGATGTAAAAGCTTATGAATTTAGGAGATTCTGGTATGGGTTTACACATAGGTCATTATAATATTCGGGATATTCGTGGAAAGATGGATCAAGTGAAGTTTTTGCTTACCTCTCTGATCAATAATATACACTTATTTGGACTTTCAGAAACAATGTTGACAGAAAACCAGGGTGAACATTTTTTGTATATCAGTGGCCTATCATAGGGATAGGAAAGCAGGAAAAGATGGACTCCTTGTATGTTATTAAACTGGCACTGTTGCTAAAAGAAAGGAAGACATAGAAATACAAGAAATAGAATCCATTTGGTTACAGATTACTCCAGAAAAAGCTAAACCCTGGTTAACTGGTACTGATTGATGTGAATACTTTAAGCTTCAATAGATCACATTTCAAGTGAAGAAAATGAATTTTACAGTCGAGGTGATATAAACAGATTGATCAGATAATAGTGAATTGGATGGATTTTATTGCCTGTTAGGTATGGGTGCAACTAGTAATGAACCCACTAGACCTAACATTCACCTCTGAAACACTTAGAGACCACATTTATACCAAAATGAAAAAAAAATGTTTTGGAAGTAATGGTTTCATAGATAGGTTTAAGTGACCACTTTGCAGTTTTTCTGCAATGGCAAATCAAAGAAAAATAATATCCATAAATCCATTACTTATTAATCTTTTCAAAACTTGGGTACTGTTAAATTCCTGGAAGATCTGAAACAGATTCCATGGAATACAGTCAAAATCTTCAAAGATATTGATGATGTTTTAGGTACTTGGATCTTTTCATGGAAACAGTAAACAAACCTGCTTCTTTAAAAACACACATACTCCTATCAAACTGCACAGACCTGGATATGCCGATGCATCATGTGATGGCAGATCTGGGACTGTATACTTTGCAGTTATACTAAACTTATAAGCAAGCGTATACTGTAGGTATGTATCTAACATGTGTAACAAAATAGGAGAAGTATAGCACTCATCTATATACACAGGTGGTGACCTTTTCTTTGATTCTATGTACGAACGTAAGAGCTGTACCCATTCAGTAGACAGTACACTATTCCATCTTCACCAATTATGAGATTGTAATGGACATATGAATAACCATTGCTTGTCTATGTGTCTTCATGTTTTATGCATTATGTCGTGTAATGATGGACAGTGTTGCCATAGTTTCTGGCCTTTCTTCATGCTCATTTATTACATGATCAGATGGGGATATTTGCATTGATATTTGTAGTTGATCCAGAGTTTCCCTCTGAGTCACGTAGACACACCTGTCTGGAGTCAGCAACTTTGAATCTTGCCCTGTTTCTTCTTTGTAATATTTCAGTTCCTCTTGACAACAGCATTATTGGACAATATTGATCTTTTACAACATGTCAGATTGTAACATATGCAAATACACATGTTCTACTTACTAATGTTGTTGTGAGCTATGTAAAGTCATTCTCCAATCACAGGTACACCAGAGGCTTGGGAGAGCATTGTTTTGCTGCTCTGACATCATCTCACACATTTGGGAGTATAGGTGGGAATTATATTATCATTTCCAGATTCCTATGTACATTTTATATTCGCTTATAAGTCCAGTCAAACTGCAAACAGCAAAGATCCTGATATGCCGTAGCATAATGCGCCTGCAGATCAGGGTCTAAGTTTTTTGTTCTTCTGATTACTCCTAACAAACTGCACAGACATAAATCTGCCAGTGCATTATGCAACAGCAGATCTGGGTCTGTGCAATTTGCAGTTGGACTGGTCTTATGAGCAAGTATACATGGTATGCATTAGTAACATGGAACTCCTCTGACATCATTTAAAATGAAGACTAAACTTTGGGATATGATTGGAGATGATCTGTAAAATACAGCTGGGGGGATGGGCCAGGGGTGGAGGTGACTTTGCACAAAATTAACTCCAGAACTATGAGACTTGCATGTTCGATCATTTTCAACATGTCAGATGGAGGTTTGAAAGAGACGTCACTCTAATGTCCCTGATTGATAATAGAAACTGTTGAAAACCCCAACATAGAGCAATATATAGGTATGACGATACAAATTTATATATTTAACTGACACTTGTTGGGGTTTATTCCTATTACACCCTACTCCCACTCCCCCACTAATACCCAGGGTCCTAGCTTTGAAACTTGCGAGATTGCAACCCAATACCTATTCATACCCTTATGGGACATGAAAAGGTGAATTCAGATATGCAGAGAATATTGGCCCTTGGGTATATTCATACCTGTTGGACTTGACCCCATTGGCACATATTTTCTCACTGTTTTCATGAAATTTATAGGATAAACTTAAAGAAGAGAACTTGAATTTTACATTGATTGCATTACTAATGGGACTGTTCCAGTGGCCTTGTGGTTAGAGCGTCTGCCTCGGATGCGGGAAGTCAAGGGTTCGAACCCCAACTGAGTCATACCAAAGACTTATAAAAATGGTTCTAACAGCTGCCTCGCTAGGTGCTCAGCATTAAGAGGTTAGTGTTGGGACTGGTCAGGATAATGTGATTGGTTGGGACATGATGCTGCAAGTCTGTGGCATGATGCCCCAGTGCTAAACATCACTATAAACTGCCACACTGCAAACATGATAGCAATATGACTGAAAAATTGTTAAAGCTATATTAAAAATCCAAATCACACACACGCATTAGAAATGAATAGATGTAGCTGTCTCTGTACAGTTAGTTGATAGTAAAGGCTTCAGATATACAGGCTATTGATTTTCCTCCCTTGAATGAATTTTCTTCGTTCTTGAGTTAATAATGCCTGCCCCTCCCCATTTTATGGAGGATTGGTAGAGCCCACATACTCGGAGAATGGCCTTCTTTGCAAATATAAAATAAGGATGATGCCATTTAACAGAGCATTGGTAGAGTTTATACATACTCATAGTATGGCCTTTTTTATAAAGATTAAATGAGTATGATGCCATTTAACAGAGCATTAGTAGAGCTCATACATACTCATAGAATGGAGGGGCCCCGAGTGGCCGAGTGGTCTAAAGCACTCACCATTATGGATCACTTTCATCTTACCTCTGTCTGTGTGGGTTCAAGTCTCAGCTTTGGCCAGTGTGGATATGTGAGAAAGCTTGCCAGTAGTTTCTCGTGGGTCGGTGGTTCTTTCCAGTTTTCCCGGGTTCTTCCTCCACCATTAATACTGGCCGCCATATATAGCCTATCCTGTCTTGAAAAATGGCGTTAAACTCAATAACAACAACAACTCATAGAATGGCCTTCTTTACAAATATAAAATATGATGCCATTTAACAGAGCATTGGTAGAGCTCACACATACTCATAGTATGGCCTTTCTTACAAAAATGAGTATGATGCCATTTAACTCATTAACCCCTGGAGGTTTTTGACATTTTGGCCTGAAATGTGAGTAGGAAACACATTTTGGGCACTATTTCTGAATACATCCTAATACATCGACCTCCAAGAGATTTCCGGTTAACCTAATGTGTAGTTGTGTTAGAAGCATTGTTTTTCATTGGCTATTTCGCCCGTGCATGGGCAGAAGGGTAAAAGTTGGAGTTTTTTTTTTTTTTTTTGCTTAACTCACCCATCATTTTCATATCGAGACAACTCTTTATTCCAAATGCCCATCTTATCCTACTATTTGCAAAGGTTCACCTGTCTGTGTGCAGTTCAGACCAGTCTGCCTTAGATCTGAGACCAAAAAATCTAAAATCCAGACACGTAATTGGATTCCGACCTTGGGTGAATTTTGGGTGGAAAAAACTCGGGTCCAAAAAATTATGCTTTTCCCTCTGTATTTTGTAGTGCAACTAGAACGTCCAGATTATTTGGTATCATTGTAGAGCTACATCTCTCTACTTTTCTATAATACCACCCACTTTAGTGTATCATACATGACCTCAACACTACAGAGCTTGGAAGTAGGCTACTACCTCTTGCCCCGTAAACGCGGCACCAGAGGTTAATGTGTTAACAAGAATTTTGGAATTTTTTACAAATTGTCAAGGAATGGCTAAATTTGTAATTTATGTGCAGTGTCGATGCACAAGTGATTAAATACGCAAGGAATATTCAAATTTGGTGACGTCATCAAAATGCACCCATTAACAGAGCATTGGTAGAGCAAGCACATTCTATGGCCTTTCTTACAAACATAAATAAGTATGACCCCATTTAGTGACGTTGGTAGAGCTCACACAAAAATAAGTATGAGCCAGTTTTAACAGCATTGGTAGAGCTCACGTACTCATAATTTGGCCTTCATTACAAAGCTAAAGTAGGATAGACCACATTTAGCAGAAGATTGGTAGAGGTCACATACTCATAGTATGGCCTTCTTTCTTCTAGCTTAAGTACTAAAACTAAACACTTTATTCTCAAATAGCACTTAAATATTCAGAATAACTCTAGTGGTGGTGTTTCTTGATTGTCAAGTAAAACCTTTCTGTTGCCCTAAACTTTGAAAACGTGAAATAGCTGAAAATTTGGACAAAAAACTAGGTACATAGCACATTGAAATTTCAAAGTTCTACTGGAATTCAACCAAAATATTATTGAGAGAACATTAGTGATATGATCACTTAAAGACATATATCTGATAGGTCCTACATGAAAATGGTGCAAGTCTGATGTCCAATATGGCCACCTAAGAAGCCATCTTGAAAATTGTTTTTTTCACAACTCCACTTGAACAGAAAGTCATATTAATGTGTGGGGTTTTCACAAAAAGATTTCTTATGATGTCTAGCTGGTTCTAAATAAAAATGGTATAGATCTGACATCCAACATGTCCACCATGGAAGCATTCTTAAAAAAAAAATGCTATCCTAACTCCATCTGAGCAAAATGTCATATTGATATGGACGTCTGACATTGTCAGGTTGGTCTTATAAAAATTATGCCAGTCTGACATCCAATATGGCCACCACACAGATGCCATCTTGAAAATCTTGTTATCGCTATACTTCCTGAATGGATGGTCATGTCAACATGATGTTCACACCAGAAGACTTATTATTACACTTAGTTAGTCCTCAGTGAAAAGAGTGCCAATCTGAAGTCTGATATATGTATGACTAGCACAGTGGCCAGCTTGAAAAATCATGTTATCACTACTACTCCTAAATGAATGCCTGAATCACCATGGAATTTTCACTAAAAGACTTCTTACAATGTTTTGTAGAGCCTAAATTAAAGTGGTGCTGATTTGATGTCCAGTATGTCTCTCTTGTTGTAGCCGTCTTGGGTGGGCACAGCTTCATTGGAGAATTAGCAGGTAGAGCAAACAAACAAACTTCTAGGCTACATATTTATTGGTTTCTTTTCACTACACCAAATTCAAATAGAAAAGCTCCCTCTAACCATTGCTGCCTCTTTATATATATATATATATATATATATATATATATATATATATATATATATATATATATATATATATATATATATATATATTATATCCAGATATAATATTTCTCCAGCTTGATTGTTTCTGATACACAAATCTGTGTTTCTTAAGTTAAACTAAACCTTTGATATCCCAATAATGAGTTGTCCAGAAATTGATTTGAAAATATGTAAATGATTGCTACTTATCTAACCAGCCTCACACTCACTTCCAACCTTGGCAGCAAATGTTCAGTCAGTGTACTTTAGGTGTAGAGGTCTGGAAAAGATTAGCATAAAATATCTATATCCCTGTTATCCCAGAATGGATGGTCATATTGACATGGCATTTTCACTAAAATTCTTCTTATGGTGTCTACTTTATCCTAAATATAAAAAAAAAAACGATGCCAAGATGACATCCAGTATGTACACCACAGGAGCCAACTGGAAATCAACCTCCTAAAATATATGAGAGATGGTTCAACACTCGGCATTTAATAGGAAGAAATAGTCTTGTCTTGAATTCCTGGAAATTCTTTATGCCCAGTAAAGTGTTACTCCTTTTTGAGGGACTCCTTTTTTAAACAATAAATTGAAGACACCATAGTATTGTATACAAACTATTTTACACCATGAAATTTCTGCCAGGTTTTTGTTGTCCACATTGCTTCCAACAGCTATATTTATGATTGGGTTTTTAAACGAGATACATCTGGAATTTTGGCACCTGTTATTTATTTGGAGGGTGTTATTTGGAATGCAGCAGAACATTAGGTGTGTGATTATATGTATATTTCCTTTCTCTCTTAGTTTATATATCTTTTACAGAATTGTTAAATCCTGTTCTTTTATCTTGTACTACACATTTACATTTTTGTTTTCAAAAAATTTATGTTATCTATACCCTTTAGTCAGTGTTGTACTGATGTGTTGTTAAGCAGTATACATACAGGATTGGAGTAGATTTTTGGAAAGTCTCAACATATTAAAAATACATGTATATTAATACTTTGAAAGTGTTCTTGGGATTATTTAAAGTCCAGCAAGTAAGTGTTGCTTTTGATGAAACGCATGAAACCGTCAAATGCTTTTATATCCAGAGACAGTAAAAGTAAATTGGTTTCTACACAGTTACTTATGATATATTCTCACAGTGATAAATTTTCATAGCTAGATATATGTTCTTTCCTGTAAATTAAAGTGAACCTAAGTGTCCATTTACAATAATTTCACTGGCATTGTGCCTTTTTGGGGAAGTGTGTGGGAAGGGATCTAGTGGTCAGGTCATTTAATATTTTAGCTGGAACACTGATATGTATAGAATGTGCAAAATTATCAACATAATCAGGAGACAGTTAATTTGGCAGATGCATATTTTGACATGTTGAAATTGGATACATCAAAACCTGTCTCACTTCATGACATAAAAAGAAAAAAATATGTTTTCATATAGAAGTTCCTGGCATGAAATGTAAGACATACATTACATGTATTTGGTGCTGCAGAATTCTGAAACAATGCTTATAGCAAAGAATAAGATCAATACATTGCATTTTGGGTCTTAGCTTAACTGTATATTTATATATGCTTTTTGTCTTGCCATTTTGGAGAAGCATAATGCAAGACGTAGCGAGTATGATGTTATTCGTTGGCAGTTAGTGGCATTATCTGCAATGGTGGCTGCAACTTAAAGTTTCTTTTTGCAAGTCCATAATTCTAAAACTAATAGTAAAAAAATTTGATGAAAAACACTTTATATACGTTCACCAAAGTCTGTGGATGACTTCCACATTGGACCAAAAAGATCCTTATTGAATTTGGGTTCAGAAGGTAAAATGTAGTGGTTCCTGACTGAAAGAAGAGATACGTTTGCATAGTAGTTCTAGATAACATACCTTCACCAACGTTTTTATGGAGGGTTTCACATAATATATGAAAGAAGTCTATTGATTCTGGGGTCAAAAGATCAGAGGTCAAGGGCACTGGCTTAAAGATAAATTGGCTTTGCAGAGTAACTTTTGTTCTGGAAAAGGTTCCTTGACAGAATTTTGTGGATGACTTACAGTTAGCATAATGTAAAAACCTGTAGGTTCATGGGTCTAAATTTCAGAGGTTAGGGTTATGATGAGTCTAAGAAAATCATTAAGTTTTGTTCAGGACTGCATACATTGACCAAAAGTCCAGGTCCCTTTGGTGAATAATCTCCTGCGTTGACCATGTCCATTTTGTGATTAATAGAGGACTGTACAATACAGGGCAGTTATATTATCTGTAATTCATGGTACTCTTGTTTATAAAAATAACCTATATTTTTTATCTGTATTCAGTGTTTGTGATGTTGTTGTTGTTGTTGTTATTGGGTTTAATGCCAATTTTCAGCACAAGATAGGCTATACATGGTGGCCAGTATAAATGGTGGAGGATGAACCCAGGAAAACCACGGAAAGAACCACTGACCCATGAGAAGCTACCAGCAGGCTTTCTCACATACCCACATTGACCAAGCCCGAGACTTGAACTCACACAGGCAGAGGTGAGATGGCAGTGATCTGTAACGGTGAACACTTTAGACAACTCGGCCACTCGGGGCTCCTGTTTGAGATGTATAAAAGCCTAAATTAATACCTGTTATTTATATGCGTTTATTTGTTTTTTTTTATGGCACATCAACTTATAAAAGTTAAATGAATCTGTTCTCGGTTTTAGATTCCCCTCAGCTTTAGCCTTGTCTGAATGTCCATATTGCATAGCTATACATGACAGGTATAGATTGAAATTCCAAAGCCTATATGCACATCCATTGCAAAAGTTTGAAATCTGTCTCAATTGTCTGGTGAGTTGCAAAACATCTTGCACACTTTAGTACATGCATACACTTCAGTACATGCATGGGTGTGTTGCATTATCTTCAGGCTCTCTGCAAATAGTGTGGGAATGAGGACCTGATATGCAAGTCAGTTTATGGAACTTAAGTTCTGGCACCAGTTATTCTGGGTACATACAGGATACATATGGCCTTGGATTAACAATTTATAGATGTTGCAAAATTATGTTTATGTTATGTCAAGTATCCAATTTTCTGTGATTGGTCAGGAAGTTAACTGTACTTGTGTTGGAAGAAATGTACATGATTACACTCAGTATACCTGTTACAGGTTGGGCAGGGCACATTGGTGCTCTTAATGTTTGGAAAACAAATTTTGTTCTTTTTTATGGCAGTTGAAACAGATTTTATTATTATTTACAGTAGCTACAGTTAAGATTGTTTATAACATGTCAGAGTGGACTGGGATTTGTATAACATTATAACTGAGAAATTTTATATCCAAATTCATCATGTATTTTTCAAAATGTTTATGTTCATATCTCTGTATATGTGGTTTATGTTTGGACATACATGAAGCAAACAATTTATGCTGGTATAATTACTGTCCAAAACATTTATTTCAACACATGTGTAATAGTAATTATATTTTCAAACAACATTCATTATTAGGTGATCAGAACTTTGCCTGGTGAAATTAAACTTAAATGTTCTAACTGAAAAAACAATGTGTCCAAGAACAAAATAAACGATCTTTACTGTATATTTGTACTGGTATCTTAAATAATAATAAAAATTGTCACAAACATGCCTCTGGCCTTAAGGCACTGAAAGGTAGTACCTTATTGGTAACATTTTCAAAATACAGAGTTCATCATTTTTGTATGAAACACACGCTTTAAAAGCCCCAAGACCCTTTCAGCTGGAACATAAAAGTATACGTCTCAGGGCAAAAGGTTGCATCCATTAGTTGCTCTTATGACATACAAGAGGGCATGTTGGGCCTATTCTACATTTCCAATCCTCTGAAGGAGTCAGTGCTGAAAGAAATAACTGAAACCATTAATGAAGTAAAATTATATAATGACATTTTTCATATTAGGCATAATTTGTCTTCAGTATTTATTTTAATAATTTAGTCTTCATGGTTACTGGGAGAAATCACAAATCTGTTGTGAAAGAGAAAATTAAAATCATGTTCTACCTATAAGTGAGTATGTGTTGTATATGCAGCAGATGAAGATGGACATCTGATAATAATTTACACTTGAAGCATGGTTTCTGACAAACAGTAATGTTCTATACTTCAGCAGGTGATCATTATCTGAAACTTACATTCCATCTTTTGTGGTAATTGTGTAGTAATGTTATTGGCACTTATGGTCAAAGACCAGAAGAGCTTACAGGATAGAACATTGCCAGGAAACTCTATACACACATTCATCCAATGGTCTAGTTGGTTCGGAAGGAAGATGGTGCCACTTGGACATCCAGTATGGTGACCACAGTGGCCATCTTAAAAATCTTCTCACTACTACTTCTGAATGGATAGTCATATCAGCAGTGGGTTTTCACAGAAAGAAGACTTCTGGTCCTAAATGAAAATTATGTTGATCTCTTGTTCAATATGGCAACCACAGCAGCAGCTATCTTGAAATTCTTATAGCTGTTCCTCCTAAACAGAAAGTCATATTGACATGGTGTTTGCATCAGAAGACTTCATATGATGTCTAGATGGTTTTAAATCAAAATGGTGATATTTTGTTCAATATGGCCACCACAGCAATCATCTTGAAAATCCTGTTATTGCTTCTTCTCCTGAATGGAAAATATTGTTACTTCTCCTAAATGGAAAGTCATATTGACATGGGGTTTGTACCAAAAGACAATTTATGATGTTTTATGATGGCCACCGTAGTGACCATCTCAAAAATCTTGTTACTGCAACTCTCCTGAATGGATGGTCATACCAATGTGGGATTTTCACTAAATAACTTCTTATGTATAGTTAGTCCTAATTGAAAATGGTGCCAATCTAATGTCCAATATGGCCACCACATTGGCCCTCTTGAAAAATATTGTTATTGCTATTCTTCATGAATGGAAAGTGCTTTAGACAATGGATTTTCACCAGAAGACTTCTTAAGATGTATAATCATTTCTAAATGAAAATGTTGTCAACCTGGTGTCCAATATGGCCACAACAGTGGCTCTCTTGAAAATATTATCACAATTTCTGAATGGATAGTCATAGAAATGAGGTTTTTACTACACAACTTCTTGTGATGTCTAGTTGGCCCTAATGGTGCCATTCAGACATTTCAGAATGCCTGCCACAGTGGCCATCTTGAAATTTTATCAGTATTTCTCTTGAATGTATGAATATTCATAACAGTATGTAGTTTTTGTTGAAAGGCTTCTTATGATATTTAGTTGGCAGTAAATGAAACTATTGCCAATCCAACTTCTAATATGACTGCTGCAATGGTCATCTTGCAAGTCTTGTTATCACTACTTCTCTTAAATGTCTGGTAATATCAACATTGTGCTTTCATGAACAGACTTCTTATGTTGTCTAGTTGGTACTAAATAGAAATGATCTGAATCAGCTATCAAATATGGGCACCATGGCATCCATCTTGAAAATCTTATCATTGCTCATCCAAAACTGAATTCATATCAACATGGTGTTTTCAGCAGAAGACTTCTTATGATGCCTTGTTATTGTTAATGAAAAAGGTGCAGCGCCGACATCCAGTATGACCACCGCAGTAGCCAATTTGAAAATCTTATTGCTGAAGGCTATCAAGCATGGTTTGAACACTCAGCAGATTAAAGGAAGAAGTGGTCCTATCTTGAATTTTTGGAAATTCTTTTTAGCCAGTTTAGCATCAGTCCCTTCGAGGGACTCTTGTTTAGCACATTCCATATTAATATGCTTTCTTCTTTCCTCTTTACTTTTAAATTTGAGGGAAGAAAATTTATACATTCTACTGACTATTACAGACTTGCTATAGCCCTTTTACCCTATATGGGGAAATGTATATGTGGTTCTGTTTTTTGCCACACTCATCATAGACTAGAAGAACTTATGGAATGGCCTGTTGTTCATTGTTTGTCTGTCAGTTACAACAAGTTTGTTATCACTGCTTGTCATAAACCACTTTGCCATTAGCCATAAGACTTTACACAAACATTTATCTCAAGGTCTTTTTACATGAAATTGATATCACTAATCCTATTATGGCCACTGCTTCTATACTGATTGTCATATCAACATGGGGTTTCCACCAGAAAAGCTTCATATTCTTATTATGAATGGATTGTCAAATTGACATGAAGCGTTAACCAAAACACTTGTCAGGATGTCTGGATGGTCCTAAATGAAGATGATGCCAATTTAAAATCCAAAATGACTGCATAGGTGGCCATCTTGAAATCCTTGTTGTAGCTCAATATCAGAGATGGTTTCAACAATCAATCAGCAGTTAGAAGGAAGAAACCATCTTATTTTGGATTCCTGGATATTCTTTTCATCTGGTAGAGTGTTGGTCCCTATGAGGTACTTACTCTTGGTTACTTTTCACTATAAAGTTAAAACTCAAAAAATTTAACCTCACAAAAATTTAGGTATTACAGCTTGATAGTCTTAAAGTAACAGAAAAGAGTGAAAACCAACAAGTTTTGTAAAATTCAACAAATTATTTCCCTAGAATACAAAGTGAAAATTTAAAAAGAACTGACAATATTGTGAATTAAATCCACAATAGTCCAATAAGTTTATCACTAGTTCTAAATAATAAAATTCTAATTAATTTACAGTGGTATTCCATATAAGAGCCAATGCTGAAGGTGTTGATGTGCCTGTAGACTCAAATGTACTAATGTACCAATGGCCTGAATTGTGACGGCGTGCCAACAGTCTTTTGATGAATCTCAGTAATATAATCCAAGATGTCCTTGTTCAAATCCCGTTAATTCCCAGTTAATGTCTCTGTCCAAGAATATTATTGAACATTTTGTAATTCCAGAGAATAAATAATTCTATCCCAAATCAAAATACTGAACACAACAATAAGACTGATTCTGCTCAAGATCTTACAGCACGAATGAGTAATTTCTAGATAAACAAGATTATAAAGCCCTACTTGACCTAGGTCACAATTAACATTAAACTGAATGTTAATGGAAACTTCTATTCTAGAACAATAAGTTACTAAAATTATAATATAGAATGTGGTAAACAGGTAGACTAAGTATTTTTATGGGTGAATACCAAGATTCAAGACCCAGACCCGAATAAATATGTTTATTTATTGATAATTATTCTAATATTAATCCCACTCTTCTGTAAAAAATATTAGCTATGTATTATTTGTGTACAAAATAAAAACCTCAGTGTCTCTGGTCAGAAACAACATGAATTTGTTTTTGGACATGGTCAAGTCCAAAATGCAATTATCCATAGCATATGATGAATTAAAGAAAATGTAACAAACAATGCAAAATAAATATAGATAACATAGAAAATAAAATATTTGTGCCACAAAATGTGAGAATCACAAAATCATTATTAATTTTACAAAATGATACATGTGCTAAAACTTAACAATATGGAAATTTCCCTCAAAATGCTAAACCCTAAACAGGTTCTCATATTGACATGGGGTTTTCAATAAAAGAACTTTTTATGATATCAAGTTGGTCATAAATAAAACTAGTACAGTATGGCTGCAGTGGTGGCCATCTTGAAAATCTTTATGAATCAATGGTTGTATCTACAGGCCTTGCATTTAACATAAATTTCCTTTTAGCCAGACTGACAAGTATATTGAGAAATTTACTAGTCCTACTTTATTTTGACAAGCCCTTCCCACGAAACAGTGTCAGATATGTGGATTAACAACACCTTTATTTCTCAAATATCACTATCATTTATAAGTCATAAATGCAAATCTTGCTTTAGAAAACAACCAAGGCTACATGAAAATATTAACAAGTTCACAAGAAAAACAGATGGTGCAAATTTGACAAACATGTCCATACTTCTGTAAAGGTGTTTTGAAAACCGGACCTAACTGACATTGGGGTCAAGTCAAAGGTCATTGCTTGCATCTTGTACTTCATGGAGTCTTGTACATGTATAACAAAGTTTGACCAGATTTTGTATTTATTTGCATTCCAACGAACAAGTTGATAGTCTGCACTCTGACATTGATTTTAGGGTCAATGGTCTTGACTTGAATTTTCAGCAGCACTAACTTGTGAGCATAATATCACAAACAAGTACTGACAGATTTATCATTAAACCCAGTTTGTCGACAAATCACTGCACTCCTGTGATTTTAAAGTTATTGCCACTTTGACTTGGAGACTGATGTATTTTTATAACAAAATCTTGTGAATATAACAAATCTCACTGTTTTCAGTGGATTACCATGAAACTTTGTATATGGGATGGTCGTCATTTTAAGGTGCACATTTCAACAAATTACCTGCCATCACGCTTTTTTTGTTAGAGTTGTTGCCCTTTTCTTCTTGTAGCCTAATGAAGTCTCTGATAGAATCTAGTGAATGCTACTAGCCACAAGTTTTTGATAGGTCATTGTTAAACTGGGTATATATTATGGACATCATCTCAAAATGTGCATATCACCAGATCACTGTTCCTGTGATTTTGTTAGAGTTATCACTCTTGTTGAGTAGTTGCTAAATATAGTGTATGACATAATAGTGTGGACACATTTAGTCTCATAGTTTTTAGTGCATTGCCCTGGAGCTTTATTATGGTCATCATCTGAAGATGCACATGTCAGCAAAACCAATTTGCTCTTGAAAATTTTTTGAAGAGTTATGTACCTTTTTGTCTAGCAGTTGAAATATGTATTAAACCTAATCTTGTAAACACAAACTGTCTTGGATTTTTGTGTGGATAGCAATGAAAATTTGTATGTATTATGGTCACCATCTAAAGATGCTCATATTAACAAATCCTTTTGCGCCCATGGTTTTAATAAGAAATATTGCCCTTTTTGACTTGAGCTGCATGTTACATATGACAGAAGTTTGTCAGTGCAGCTGCTGTTGCAGTTGAAAGTGGATTGTGTGAAACTTGGCACATATTAGGGTTATCATTAGAAAATATGCCAGTTGACCAATCACTGTAACATAATATTTTCAGATTGTTGCACTTTTTTTTTAGTATAGATTCGATCTCCATTGTTGTGATGTTTTGTAATTCCAGTGTTTAAGGATGTTTGCCATCTATGTTCCTCTACTGAAGAAATGCACTGAAAATCTCAGATACACATTATGATGGTGGTAAAATGTCTTATGAAACATTGATTCCCAGACTTTGTATAAATAATCATTTATCATGTATATTGATTGATTAACCAATTATTAGATTAATTATGCCAGCCAGAGTACCTGTTATTCATGTGCATGGCATGGCACATACCTAGATCTTATGTTTTGTACACAAATAAATCAGAATAAATCAGAATTCATACTGATTTCTTGAAATTAAATGTTGAATGAATAGTATAGACTCTGATTTGCTAGTGCATTGTGTGGCTAAAGATCCAGTTCTTGTGTAATTTTCAGTCCAAAATATGCAGCAGAAATTGTATAACACTGAAACATTCCTTTTTATTCATATCTTGTTTTATTGATTTGAGAATACTTTTGAAATCATGATTGGAAAGTAGGTAGAAAGGAATAAAAAGAGATAATCATGTGGAGTTTTTTAATGTATGTATGTATGTATGTATGTATGTATGTATGTATGTATGTACATTAGTCTGATTGATTTACTGACTGCAGTAGGCATTTGGGATTTAGGCAGATGCATACATATTGGACAGCTTATAGTTCTAAACCATCAGATTCTGTTAATATGCATTGGTTTTCATTGTTGTTAGGATTCTAGAGAGAGATTTTGATAGGTAAATTTGTTATTGCAGGATAATTTTGTATTATTTTATATTTATGTGGTTTTAAATGTGAGAAGTCATGCCTTGCAGCAGTCAAAATGCAGATACAGCATTATTGACCTTCTTGACATTAAAGAGGTTGATATGAGTCTTGATGTGAAGAATAGGCATACATTGGCAATAATTTCAGAAGCCTTGAGGGTAAATAAAATGCCTTGAAACTCTGAATTAAGCATAGATGTTGATCCTTTTCAGTTGGAGAGTGTGTAATTTGTATATTCAAAAATAATTCTTCATCTTAATGTATAATATTGCCACTAGAATAATCTTGGTCAGAAAATATTTTATGTTATCTGATACTGAATAACAGAATATTTTATCTGATACTGAACACAAATACAATGCATGTTTAGTAGTGTCTGTTTTATAGTTTAGTAAATATATAATAAATGGCCTTATTTTTTTCTATTTAAAAAATAAGTATTTTTTTGTACAGAAAAGTCAACCAGGAATTCCTAATTTTGCTAGGGAAACAATAAAGAATATTTGTGAAAATAAAGTCATCTTAATCTTTTACAGAATGATATACACTTGCAGAAACTAAAATAATTTTGTGTCCCTTTTTTCCTCTTTCATATGCCCCTTCATGTTGTCAAGCTATCATCAGTTTGTAGTTACTAGATTTAAAAGTTTGTCAGGGTCACAACAGCTTCTAAAATGTACACTTATTGCTTACATGTTCACATGAGTTAATCTTTGAGATGAAGATAAAAGAGAGCATTAACAAGACCACTGACCTTGACCAGGTCTTCACATGTGTACCTTTGCATTAGCCAGAACCAAGAGTTGAATCTGAGACCACTGAGGTACAGAACAAGGCAAGCATGTTGCTGCTGCATTATTTACATCCACTGTACAATTCTAGCCTTGCATGTCTCAAAATTGACATCTTGACACTTAAGTAAGATCAAAACTTGAATTTTGCTAGATTGAGTATGGATCAGCTTGTAAATCTAATAATGCAGATGCTTGATTTGATACACAGTCAGGACTCTGACTTTGTCTGGGTTCTTTTAGATTTTCCCCTTCAGAAAGCCTCAGTGTTGGGTGAATAAACCATCACTGTATCTCAGACAATTGAAATTGGCTCTCCAGAGTGCTACCAAATCCATCTAACTCTGCATATGATGTAGTGATTAGGCCCAAATATGAAACCTTTCACATTCAGGAACAATTCCAATGAGAGTCATGCTATGATAGAATAACAACACAAAGTATTGTTGTAAAACTAATAGAAAGCCTTTTTCTGATTTTTTAGATGATATATACTTGACAAAATTTTCCTTTCATTCTGAGGAATTTTAGAAGCTGTACATGCTTAATAATCAGTAGTAAATTGTGTTAATGTCCCTGGGGAATAATGTGATCTGAAAAACATCCATTGATTCCACCTTTGCCATCTTGAAAACCATGGTAAGTCTATTCCCCTTGGGCTGCAGCATTGTTGTATCCATGTGGGGTTATCAGTGAAGACTGCTTATCAGATACATTTGGTTCTAAAGAAACTGGTTATAATCTCCTATCCAACATGGACTCCCTGGTGGCCATCTTGAAAATCTTGTCACTTCTTCTCGATGAATGGTCATATTGAGGTATTCATTAAAATACTTTCATGATATTCTCTTTGTCCAAAATGAAAATGGTGCTATCTAACATTATGGCCATCTTGTAAATATTGTTACCATTAATTCTTCTGAACAGATGGTAACATAGAGAATGAGAATTTTACTTAAAGATTTGTCATATTTAGTTGGCTGTGAATGGAAACTTATATGTCAACATGGATTTTTACAGCAACACTTTTTACTATTTATGTAGTTAGGTCTTGTTTGAAAATGGTGCCTATCTGACCTTGTACAATGACTGCTTTGGAGGCCATCTTGAAAATCTTGAAAATCTTGCTATTGTAACTTTGTAATTGATGATTCTGTTAACATGCAGTTTGCACAGAATCATTTGGGTGTAGTTTGTTGAAAATGAGAATAGTATTGATTTGACGTCACCAAATGGCTTCCACAGTGGTCATCTTTAAAACCTTGTCATAATTTGTCCTTCTGAACAGAGCTAATTCAGCATAGGTTCTTAATAATAAGCAGTTGATTCTTAATAAAAATGGTGTCAGTATGACCTTCCAGCATTGCAGCCACATGGGCCAGCATGGAGATCTTAGGCTGCTTCTCATGAATGGATGGTCATATTGACATTGTATTTTTACAGAAACATCTTATACTGTATATAGTTGGTCCAGTAGTAAAATGTTGATCTGTAAATGAAAATGGCTGCCTTAGTGGCTGTCTTGAAATAATCTAATGTCAGCTTCACCTGATTGGATGATCATATTGGTATGACCTTTTCACTTGAGCCACTCACTCACTCATCCCTCATCATGGCTCAGGTGGCACATAAAGCTTCCATGAGAAAGCACCACTGTTGATAGCCTGTAGTCCTATGTGTGATGGTGTTCCATGTCAGTCTGCATTCCTTAATCTCTTTCTGTGCAGTTCTTCTCCAGGTCTCTATGGACCTTTTTCAAGTCAAATCCAAGTTATTGGATGGCTGTGCATCCAGTGACATTGGGCATATATGCACCATCTTCTTGAGATTGCTTTGGTAAATCCTCAGGTTGTTTTTGATCCCAAGTTATTTTGGACTTCCATATGCATTGCACTTTATGCTGAAACAAAATGGAGCTAATCCTGAATGAAAATGGTGCTGACCACCAACATGGTAACCATAGAGGTCATATAAAAGGTCTTGCTATAACTACACTTTAAGGAATTGTGGCATGAGCATAAGGGTTTCTTAGAAACACTTCCTGCGTTTTATGTAATTTGATCCAAAATGAAATTAGTGCAGGTTTAATCCCGAACATATCCATGCCATTGGAAACAAGTTTTAAATTCAAACTTACTGGTAAACGTGACAGCAAAAGTAGAAATGGATTCTCTATTTTATAGTTTTTTTTTGGAGCTTTTGTACTTATATGTTAGCAGATAGTCTGACAAAGTCGGCGCTTTTTGTATGCCCCATATGGTTGAGCAGATACTACAACATCATGTTGTGATGTGAATAGATAACATTCATCTGTCAGTTTCCTAATTCATTTCTGCATAAGAGCTTGAGTTCTCCACCAGCTACCATTAGCAGACTTTGTACATTGCTTGCATTGGATGCAAAGAAGGCACTTATTGCTATGAGGCTTGAAAACTAAAAGGTCAAGGTCACAGGGACTGAAAGAAGGAAATTTTGTTTCCATAGACTAATTTAAATTATTTTTCACCTACTGTGACCAAACTATGTGGATAGATTGCATTCAAGATAAGGAAGACACATTCATTTTGAACTTAAAAGTTATAAAGTCAAGATCACAAGGACTGAAGCAAAAAAGATTTTCACAAAACTAAGATTCTATACCACCTGCCTTGATTAAACTTTGTTGATGGCTTGCATTTGAGACAAGGAAGACACCTATTACTTTTTGGGATTAATGTCAAGGTCAGTTGGATTCTAAGAAGAAAACAGTTTCCACAGAATAACTGAAAACTCTGCCATAACTAAACATTTTGTATGGTATGCATTTGAGACCAGAAAGGTCACCTTTAAATTTTGGAGTCATTTTGGCAAAGTATAAGGTCAGTGTGGCTAAGTGAAATGAAAAATGGTTTCAGCAATGTACCATAATCAACTAGTTTTATCTCAACTGGTGATAGAGCTGAAGAGCTGATGGAATGGCGTGTTGTCCATGCTGTTGTCAGATGCCCATCATATGTCATAGATCTATCCAATAGGACAAGTTATCTGCTTGAACTACTTGGAGGAAGGCCATATCGACATGAGGTTTTCACTAAAAGACTTCTTATGATGACTAGTTGGTCATATATGAAATTGGTGCCGATCTGACATTCAAGATGGCTAACATAGCAGCTGTTTTAGAAATCTTGTTACTGCTATTTCCCCTGAATGGGATCTGGAATACTTTGTATGGTGGACTTAAAATGAAAATTGTGCTGATTTGAAATCCAGAACGACTGCCACAATGATTATTTTTAAAATCTTGTTATTGCTACTATGGAAAGTCATACCAACACAAGACTTTTTTTAATGTCTAGCTGATCCTGAATGAATATTACACCAATCTGGCATCCAGTATTACCCCATGGTAGCCATCTTGAATCTTATTACTGCTTCTCCAAACGGAAAATCATATTGAAATGGAGTTTTCATTCGAAGACTTCTGATGATATCTTGTTGCTCATAAATGGAAATAATTCAAACTGACCTTGAATCTGGCTGCCATGGCAGCAATCTTCAAAATGTTCTTACAGTATGTAGTTGGCCCTGAATGAAAATGCGTCCTATCTGACATCCAATATGGCCACCATGGTGGCAGCCTTGAAAATCCTATTGTAGCTGCTGTTTCAGAATTGATGCTCATATCAATATACAGTTTTCACCAACAGACTTATGATATCTAGTTGGTCCTAAATGAAAATGGTGCTCTACAGACATTAAATTTACTGCCACAACAAACATGCTGAATATCATGTCACTAATTCATTGAAATAGATGGTCGTATTAGCATTGGATTTAACCAACATTCTTGTGATGTAGTCTAGTTTATCCTAAATTAAAACAGTGATGATCTTAAATCCAGTATGGCATCACAGTAGTTAATATGAAAAAATCTTGTTGCTGAAGAATATCAGCAATAGTTTGAACACTTAGCGGTTAAAAAGACGAAATGGCTTACCTTGAATTCCTTGAAATTTTTCAGTCAGTACAATGTTAGTCCGTTTGTTGCGAACTTCCCCAGCTTTGTTGTTGTGGGTTGTATGGTTTTGGTTATCGTTATCTAGAGAGTGATCGCCGACGGTGTAATTTGCCTGGAACGAGTAAATATCAATATAAAGTGTGAAACTTATATATGGAATAGATAAAGATCTGAGCAGATATATGGAACAGAATGACACGAGCCCCTGTTCATGTACAAACCATAAAATTTAATCAACAATTCATAAACAATAAAATTCATAAACAATTGTGATAATGCATTACATTAGAAAGATACACTTTTTGATTTAAGTTATTCAATGAATTTCAAATACAAATATGCTTATACAAATAGCCAGTCTGTTAAACGATAGAATTAATTCATCATCGAATCGAGTGAAAAGATCGAAATCACTGCCTTGTCAAGATTCATAACCTGATGGTTCTGGTTCAGTCCAAATTCGCTGCGACTGTTCTTTTGACTTCCTTGTGCCTGTAAGTCTGGGTCCTTTCCACTTTTCCCTTTTCCAATTCTGCGGTGTCCCGCCTCTTTTGGCCTCCAACTTTTGTGTGGTCACTTTGGTTTTGTAAGTACATGATACATCACGTGGATACTTCAGTGGTACGTCATGTGGATACGTTAGTGGTATGTCACGTGGATATGTCACGTAGAGCTATCTCACCTTGCAAAAGTAAACAAAGTGGCAACCTGAGTATTCTGTTAGGTACCCTACTGGGAAGAGATCATCACTTTCTCCTCTTGTTAATGTCAGATAAGTTCTATTGGAATTCAAACAGATACCAACGGCCATCTGGTCTAACTAAACACGGCAGACCATAAACAAACCTAGTTTCCTAAGATTAATGTACTCCCTAATGACTATTTCAACACTGCTTACAGTAACAACACCCCGAGACATCAGTTCCAGTCCCGACTTAATTACACAAATGAATGAATGAAATTCCTTACATGATTTAACTATGGTATTTATAGCGAATACACACATTCAAGTCTCTAGCATATATGAAACCTCACTACATGGTTTAACAACATTAATTTCACATGGTTTAACAACATTAGTTTCAGTCAATATGCACTCAAGTCTTTATCATATGGGGGCCCCGAGTGGCCGAGTGGTCTAAAGCGCTCTCCGTTACGGATCACTACCATCTCACCTCTGTCTGCGTGGGTTCGAGTCTAGGATTCGGCGAATGTGGATATGTGAGAAAGCTTGCCAGTAGCTTCTCGTGGGTCGGTGGTTCTTTCCAGGGGTTTCCCGGTTTCTTCCTCCACCATTAATACTGGCCGCCATGTATAGCCTATCGTGTGCTGAAAAATGGCGTTAAGCCCCACAACAACAACAACAACTTTATCATATGTGACATTATCTAAATCGGAGAATTTACCCGGATTCTTGAAACTCATATCACTAAAGTAAGGCATGAAATTCTAGATACATATTTACCTATAACAAACAAGATTATACGTTCAAACGATTCATCAAACTTATATAAAGAATATCAGTGTATGGATTCATATAGATGAACTTGCACAGTTGTATTCATATCAAGAAAATTGATCTACCAATCTAACCAAATAATTCATGCAAATATAAGCAAATAAATCAAACAAATCATCATATGGATATCAAGAAATTACATGAGACTGACGCAAAATACCTTGTGTCTTCAAGCTTTTATCGCTAGAATTGAGTTCGTAGATTTTTCCAGACAGCCAATCCCTTGGATCCTAATTATGAGTGAATTTCTTCTAAATTCGACTCATAGTCCTCTACCATTGTTTTCTCTTGCAGAAAATGGTGTCGACTGATTAAAAGTGTTGCGATAGGCACATTTAAAACTGAGAGTTTTCATGTGGAATCACGCCCCCCTTATTTAGCGTAACCAATCTGAATTATAGTTAAGGCGCTAAAAAATGTCTGCCTGACAACCTCAGATTACCAAATACTGATTCCTGGAAAAATTCAAACTGACAGTTCTCCATACAGATCGGAAGTTAACCCCTATCCTTTTCAGTTAAATAAATGAAGGCTTAATTAAGAACCACTGCTTCCATGACAGTGACATTTGCCAATCAGTGCATTATGGCGATTTAAACATGCGCCAGTCCCCATAAATTTAATTAATTGTTCACCTGTCCAACTTAATGTGTTCTTCATAGATCGACAGAAATTTGCACCCTTACACCATTTGAGGGGCTCTTGTTTATGATTTTCAGTGAAACTTGGTAAATATTATAGTTATGACTTAAAGATTTACATATGAACAAACCATTTGTTACAGTTGTTGCCTTTTTTATCTTGTAACAGTGTTTTGATGGATTGCCATGAAACTTATTAATGGCAAGAAGAGATCTAGGCAGGCAAACTAAATTACATTACATTCTCCCTTGCCAGGAAAGAGCACTTATATGATAATATTTCAGTGTTCTTTTACAGATAATGAATTCTGGTTGCATTTCTGGCATTTGTTGTTCACTTTGATTGTAAGAATTTGGCATTTGGTTCATTGTGTACATATGCTTGTGTTGGTGTCAAGTCTAGCTAATAACTTTTTATGAGCAAAATCCATTTCTAATATCAATATTGTTTCATAATATAAAGGTTTATGGTGACAACAGAATGTATCACCAAAATAATATACATCAAATTGTGATATCAAACTGCTGAAATTCTGAAAGATATCCCATATTTTCCTTCAAAAATGCTTGTTGCAGCCTGGACACCAGAACTCCATATATAGTGATGATTGCCTTAAGTATGTAATGGGGCCAAATCACATTGACTAGTTCAGGATTTTAATTATGAAGTACTCAGTTGTAGGTAAAAAGACTTGACCAACTGTGTCCAAAATGAGATTATTGAAGGGAAATATGCCATTGAATTAAATTGAAACTACAAGAATATGTGAACTCAGATGTCAGAGATGTTGACCACAGTATCACAATAAATGTAAACCAGCATAGGTTACAAGAAAGGGAGGACAAAGATAATGACCCACATAAATATTTAAACATTTTATACCACACAAGCTTATCCACTCCAGTGAGAATAGGAATTGATGTACATGACTGTTTTGCCTACTGTAGTATACTTTCCAGTGTTAAATGTAAGTCTGCAGTCACAAGTCAGCTTGATGTAACATGAGGATGTCCATTGAGTTTACACTTACCAAAGTGATTCATTAGTTTGCAGCTCACTTTGTAAAAACTGCTTGATCACAAGTTGTGTCTGTGTCAGCTGTTAGTATTGCTGCCAATTGACAGTGCTTCATGCAGTTAATCCAAGTGATGGTTAGGGTAATCAAAGATGTTTCACAGCTAAATGGTTAACTTCTCCTCATTTTCTTTAGAACGGGTTAAAATTCCTTAGTTTATGTTTCAATTTGAATTTTTTTGCGTTTTTTTAGCTTTAGAAAACTTTCTGATGTCCAGAAATTTTGAAATTATTAGGAATATTGAAATATTGCATCTGGAATATTCCACCAACACATAATGGCCACAGTAGATGTTGAAAAAAAATGTTCAGTGACTTCTTCACAAACCAGTGTACATAATTTTACCAGTTCTTAACAGAATCCATTCATGCATGGAAGGTCTTTTAAATTTGTAGAAATGGTGCTGATTCATTATTAAATATTACTAAAAATATAAAAACGTTGAACCAGCTTCTTATAAACTACTGAAGAGAATTTTCTCAAATTTGACAAAGTGTCAGGGCATAAATCCCTTTCTTTGCACATATGATGTTTCATTATTTATTGTGACCATTGTTGCTAAAATTAGAAAAAACTTTTTCATGGCTTTGCAAACAAAGATCAGTAGTTGACCAGATTTCATGGCTTTGCAAACACTGGTATGTATTTGACCAAATTTCACAGGAAGTATCCTGGCTTAGGCCTTTAACGTTTGTACAAGTGATGCTTGTATACCTTCTTATATGGCTGCCATTACTAAAAATTGTTTAAAATGTTAAATGTTTGAAAGTGTCATAGTAAGGCAGTTTTCTCGGTCAGTTGTCTTGGTATTTGACTGTTAGGTACAACAGATGCAAAACACTTATGACTCTTGATTACCATATATACTTGGTTATAAAAGATTTTAGTAAAACTGCAAAGATTCTGATCTGAAGTTGCTCTATGCACTTGCAGATCAGGGTCTCTTTTGTTTGTTTTACTGATTATTCCTAACAAACTGCACAGACCCAGATCTGCTGGAGCATTATATGTGCAGTTTGCAGTTGGACTCATCTTATAAGTGAGTATATACATATATGGTACTGCTTCCTTCCAGTAAAATTATTCCTATTTTGTTAATGCAGCAATAAAAAGTGAAATATGAACAAACTTCATTAAGTAAAAATTGTTCTCATTTCCAGCCTTAGATAGCTATATCAATACAGTTATTTACAGCAGCATCCCAAACCTACGAATTTCAGAGTTTTAAATTACCAAGTTTAATGTATTCTTCTTTAATAAAAACACCAACAAAATATGCCTTAGCCTCTGTAAACCCTGAGATGTTGATGGAATTGAACAAGAAAATATTATTTTTCTTTTGTTGGTTCTTTTTATGACATATGTACACATGTATAAACTAACTCTCTCTCTCTCTCTCTCTCTCTCTCTCTCTCTCTCTCTATATATATATATATATATAATATTCTCTCTCTCTCTCTCTCTCTCTCTCTCTATATATATATATATATATATATATATATATATATATATATATAGACACACACACACACACACATACACAGAAAATCTGGGTTGTATCCAGATAACCAACATCATTGGTATATTGTTGTAGTGTTAGATGGTATAATGCATAACGCAATAATTTCTGGCATCTCTCACTTGGGACACTGGCCAAAGATTCATTACCATCTCTTGTTCCTGCAGAGGCAGGGAGTGGCTTCTTCATCAGAATTCTCACAAGCAGAGATGAATTGCATGTGGGCTTCTGATCAAAGATGGGGCTCAATTGATTTTTCTCTAATACTGGAAGTATGACCCAATCTTGAATGGCATGCATGCCAACAAACTCAGGGCTGCATTTTTCAAACTGTCATGGTTTAATTGGATAGTTAGACTGATGGAGTTCATTGACCATTTGCTTAGGCTGTGTGTGTTGCAAAGAGTTTTTGTAGAAATATAGGGCTGGATTAATAGCAAGTGCTGTCCTATTGCATAGAATTTTTTGAAGTTTTTGGAAATGGACAAGAGTTTTAGTTTGTAATGGTTCAGTAGATGGGAAATTTTTATTTATATTGATATCATGAAAGGTGTGCTTAAATACGGCTTTAAACTCATAAAAACAACAATAACAACAACAACAGCACGAAAGATAATATTTTGCCAATAGCTATATTTCTGCAGTGTCATTGCTCTGTAGTATAGATTGATGCCTAACATCTAATCTCTGTGCAGCAAATGGATCATGTATGTGAACTTGAATATGCCGGTTACTGTCACCCACTGTGCTCCTCAGGGATGATGAAGTCATTATTCTAGGAAGCAAGGGAATGTGTGTATTAAGAAAATCAATGAGAAAGTGAAGGTTTTTGTAGTTAGTTTGTAGAGTATGTATATTGTCTTGCATATTGATTTGAATGCTAACATGCTGATGAGGAATGCCGTGGTATAAGGCTGGTGATGCTAGTGTGACTTGGATTTTTCTGTCTGCTGCAGCAACTAGAGCTAGAGGAATAATTGTGTACTGTGACAAATTGTTTTCTACTATCATGGAAGTAACCTCTCAACAAATGTGTCTTGCTATACTGACAAATTTCACACTGATCTACAAGAAATATCTTTGAAGTATTATTGAAAATACCACTTCTGACACCATCTCTTCATGGTTAAATGACAAATTATTTTCATATGTCAGTGATATAAATGTACGGAAGAAATAATAAATCTTAGTAATCATGATCTGTAGTGCTGGTATGGCAAAATCAGTTCGACCAAGTCATTTTCTCTCGTTGTATGCTTTACAGTGGCTGTTACATTTTAAATCTGTTACATTTTAAATATTTTACAAAGGAATATTCATCAAGGATTTCAGAACTATCATATAATGTATGGAAGTTTACGTTTGGATACTGTCTCCTGTCAGGAGTTTGTGGGCTCATTTAGATATTTTTCACCTGCAAACTGGCCATATTTTGAAGGTGGTGATGAAAGCATGGATAATGTTCCAAACTCGCACTTAAGTGAAAAATCCTGTGGATCCTGTGGAGTTTCTTTAACTTCTAGCTTCAGTAGCCTGTCCTTGTACCCCATGACAGATGGGGTCCAAGGTAGGCGAGGTTCAATGGCTTCATCTGATGTTTCCAATACAAACTACCTCTGGTGTAATGATTTAAGTTACTTCAAATTCTGTGATCTAGTGGGTCAGGATCTTTGGAAGGAAAACCCAGAACAGGACCATTATAATACCTTTTCAGTATCAGAAAATGATTTGACAAGCATGATAGGATTTCTTGAGAGTCAGCTTGAGGCACATAGAAGCAAGTCGGCAGAAAGTTCCAGTGATTTACAAAACTGTATGCAGGATGACCTCAAAAAGGCTATACCACCCAAGGTTACTTTTATACTGGACACCTACTGTCATATATATATGTATGGGTGAGTAATATATGTACACATCAGTTTTTTTTTCCTTATGACAGTTTTATGATATCTTTTATATGCATCATTAGCTATTCAAGATAAAGAAAATTACTTTATTTTATTATTTCTTTAATGATTTAATTAAAAGTCATCTTTCCTTTTTATGGTTTTCTCACCATTGATTGTTCCTTAAATACATATTTTCTCTTCTTTTTTTTTTGCACTCAGAACACCAGTATGGAGTTGCAAGATTATTCTTACTTACAAATTGAATTTATTAGGATCTTTTTGCACTTGAGTCAGACCAGGGGACAATTTCCCAATCCAAAATGTCAGTGTCCAAAATGTAACAAAGCGTCATATCCTGATCATTATAGAGTGACAGAGGTACCTACATTATCCTATGACATCTCAGTCAAGGTTGAATGCAGTTAGGGAAATTTTTAAGAGAGAAATTACTTCATGGCTGTTTGCAGCAGTCTTGCATTAATTTACTGTATCCCGTCATTTTCCTAGCCAGTCATTCATTTAATTTTTTTTGGTGCAGTTATTCATTCAAATGCATATTTCATGGGGTCCTGAGTGGCAGAGTTGTCTGAAGTGCTTACTGTAACGGATCACTGCCATCTCACCTCTGTCTGCATGGATTGAGTCTCGGAATCAGCTAGTGTGGGTACATGAGAAAGCTTGCCAGTAGCTTCCCATGGGTTGGCGGTTCTTCCAGGGTTTTTTCAGGTTCTTCCTCTACCAGTTATACTGGCTGCCATGTATTGCCTATCTTCTGCTGAGAAATGGTGTTAAACGCCATAACAACAACAACAACATATTTCAGTCTTACCTGCTATGCAACTATGCAGTCTCAATATTGATAAACTATCTCCATATATAAGTCATCTCAAGTTGTGTGTAGTTTTAGTTATTCTGACATTTTTTTCCCTTCACTTTGACCTCTTTTCAATAACAATTTGTCATAAGCTGTCACTACTTCAGAGTCCTTTGCACATAATTATTTTTAGAAAGAAAGTTCTATTATAAAGCAACCGTCTGTCTTAGGCCACTTTTAACATTTCTGTGGAGTGGCTGCTGAAGACGTGATTGATTGTAGGGTGGGTTGCACAATATTTTGATACATATTTATTTATTTCAAGTTTTAGCTTACCAGTCTGTGAGGTAATATGAGCTTGTGGTATGACCTTGGTTTGATTGTATGTTGTTTATCATGTTAGTGAACAAAATTACTGTGTTCAGCTTCTCAAAAATCTCTGAAACAATTTCATAATTTCACCTAACATGACAGGAAGCATGCTAGCATGAAAAACTTTGTAATAGAGATGCTGATCTGCTGTCAAGTATGACAACTCTTCCTAAAAAATTAAAAATAAACTTTAAATGTCTTCTCCAAAACTGATCAGGATCATTTGACCAAATTTGACAAAAAAAGCATCCTGACATGAAGGACTTCGAAGTTTGTACAAAATGACAAATGTGGCTACTGCTACAAAACCATTTATTAAAATCAGCAGAAGTTGGTCACATTTTTCAGGAAGTATTCTGGCACGAAGGTAGTTCAGATTTGCACAGATGATTCCAATCCACCATCAGAAATTATCTCAAAAACCAATCAACAGAATTTGACCAACTTTGGCAGAAGTTATCCTGGTGTAAAGGCCTAATGATGCTGATTGGATATGCTATAAAATTTGGATGAAAATTGTTAATTACAACTTCTTCCCCAAAACTGCTTGACCAGTTTCCATGTTTTTACAGGGAGCATTCCGGCACCAGGATCTTCAAGATTTGTTCAGTTGGTGCCAGTCTGTTGTCCAATATGGCTATCTTTACTGAAAAAAATAGGGAAACCTTTCAAAACACCTTGTTTAAAAAAAACACAACCAACCACTTGCATTAAAAGATGAATTTATTAGAAAGCATCCTGGCATGAAGTAAATACCATTCTGTATTCAATTTTAACCAGATGAATCTTTTCATATGATGCCGGTCTGCCATTTGTGATGACTGCCATTGCTGAAAAGAGTTAAAACTTTAGGTGATTTACTGGTATTCTCAAAAACCACAACAGGAATTGACCAAATTTGATGGTAAGCATCCTGCTGCGGAGTAGTTCATTTTTTTTCCCCATGCAATTACTAAAAATAGAAAATATACAGAACTTGATAAAATAAACATCCACATAACAGAATTTGACAAACTTAATAAAAAGCTTCCTGGTTTGAGAGGCTTTTCAGTATTGAACAGATGCTGATAATGTGCCATCAAATATGAATCAAGATACAAAAGTATTGAACAGATGCTGATAATGTGCCATCAAATATGAATCAAGATACAAATGTATTGAACAAATGCTTATAATGTACCATCAAATATGAATCAAGATACAAAAGTTTTGAACAGATGCTGATGATGTGCCATTGAACATGAACCAAGATACAAAAGTATTGAACAGATGCTGATAATGTGCCATCGAAATACAAAAGTATTGAACAGATGCTGATAATGTGCCATCAAATATTAATCAAGATACAAAAGTATTGGACAAATGCTGATAATGTGCCATCAAATATGAATCAAGATACAAATGTATTGAACAAATGCTGATAATGTACCTTCAAATATGAATCTAGATAAAAATGTTTTGAACAGATGATGATGATATGCCATTGAATATGAACCAAGATACAAAAGTATTGAACAGATACTGATAATGTGCCATCAAATATGAACCAAGATACAAAAGTATTGAACAAATGCTGATAATGTGCCATCAAATGTGAAGCAAGATTCAAAAGTATTGAACAGAGTGCTGGTTATGTGCCAGCCAATATGAACCAAGATACAAAAGAAGGGAGACCTAAAAAAATACAAATCTTCATAAAATATGCAGTTAACAGGATTGAAAGAGATTTCTGCAAAAAGGATCTTACTGATTCTCATTTTATGGCCAGGTGCTCTTGCATTTGGCTGTTAGGTAGATGTCAGCCAGGTGAGTGAATTCAGGCTTACCTTGGCCACATGTTTCCCCTCTTCTAATTAAATATTAAATGATTTATTTTCTGGACTTCTTGTGGGGATCATAACATTTATTCAGATAAATGATAGTTTAGATCTACTGTACAAGCCCTGGAAGAGGCATTTGATTGCCAATTAATAAAGCTTTAGTGTGTATATTATCTTGCAGAGGATCATGTTGCAAAGCAGCCACATTTGGACCTTTCCAATGAAAGAAAATAATATTGTATTTGCAAGTTTTAATGATATATTAACGATGGTGAAGTCAATTACCACTTTTTAATCCATTCAGTCTCATACACTACCGAGAAATAATTAATAAAAACAGCTGCGTATTTTGATACTAATGAACTGAACCATTTGACTTTGGACAGAAAAATATACTTTGGACCCAGGCTTACATTTGACACTTACTGTATATACTTGCTTATAAGATGAGTCAAGCACACTGCATAGATCCAGACACAGATCTGCTGGCACATTATGCACCTGCAGATCTGGGTGTGTGCAGTTTTAGTAGTAATAAGTAGAATATAGACCCTGATCTGCATGCACATTACAGCAGATCAGGATTCTTTGTTCTTTGAGTTGACTTATAAGCCGATACAACGGGTATACCATGCTTGGCATCTGTCCTTGACAAAACCTCTATTGGAATGAAATCTGTATGTTCTGCATTTACTTTTTTCAAATTAAATATGTGTGAATTGGATCAGCTATTTTGCAGATGGCTTATAACAATTTTACATTTTCTCTGAATTTTTCAGTAGGTTTATCTTTTGAAGTGGAGTGATTTAGAAACATCATATGCTAACAAATAAGAAAATAAAAGTGTTGTCTAAATAGCCATTCACTAAAGACCATTAGTTTTTCTCCATGGCTTTGACACAGATTTGCTGGTTTTCATCCTTCAGACTAATTACCATTGTTCAAGCATTCAGACTGAAAACAACTTATTTGTCTGATGTAACTTTGTCTGTTTTGGTGCCTAAGTACTGTGTACTTGCTTTATTATGAGAGGGTCTCAGTAAATAGCAGTCTAGAGCTTCCTTGTAATATGGTGACTGACCATGAATGCCTTTTGTTTAAAATATGTAAAATTAGGCTGAGTAAATTACACTTAATGTTTCAGGAACTGGCTTGGGTTTATTGACCCTTAACAAGGTCAAATGTTAGAACATTCAGGAGTGTTTAATAGGGAGGTTCCTGGTTCAGCTCCTGGTCTTACTTGGAGTATTAAATTTTTATTGATTTTACAAAATGTTATGTTTTTGCTAAATAACACAAAACATGGTTTGGTCTAACTACTTTAATGGCTAGATTACAACTGACTAAAACAGAAAAACACACACTAGTTTCTCACACTAATGTTATCATAAGGAATATAGAGTTACAACTGAGTGAGAGCCTGGAGCTGACCTTAGCTGTCCTGTAACTGTCAGACCATTTGTACCAACAGAATGTTAATACCTATATTATCACAACTCCCTCTAAAAATGAGCTTTGTGCTTTTCTTTAAATTCATATATTCATTTCTCCTTTTCTTTTTAATGAATTTGTAAACATATTACTTGACAAAGTTCTATTTAGCACATGAATATATATTTCAAATAGTTTTGGTGAGTTGTAAAACTTCTACTAATTGTAGTTAAAATTAAGTTCTAGCCCTATGACATTCACAATCATTCTTATACTCATGAAAACAAATGCATGGTGATATACTGGCATTGCCACTAAAACCTATAGTCCTAATATTGTTTCTTCAATCCAGTTGTTATCACTGTATATAAATTGATGTGATGTAACAAATGTATTACAGTGAAACCTGTCTTGAAAGACCACTGCTATGTGAGACCACCTGTCTTGAGAGACCATGTTCTCAGTGCACAAACTTAATGATTATATAGCACTGTGACCTGTTATGAGAGACCAACTGTCTTGAGAGACCATAATTTTTTGGCAGAAAGGGTGGTCTTTCAAGACAGGTTCTACTGTATTATGCCCTTAACCACTTTCCAGTAATCACAAAACACAATATAATTCAGAAAAATTATCTAGTTCACATAACAAAGTCTCTTTATCTTGCAGGCTATTTTATTAGATGTCCACTCCTTGTTCAAATCTCCCCTGCCTGGTTTGGCTCATTGACTAATGGCCGCTAATGGCATCTTGTCATTCAGTTCAGTGACCTCCTTTTTAGTATCTTTGTATGTATCATATATCTTTGGTAATGTCCCTTTTGTTTGTAACAGATGTCTTTGGTTTCTCCTGTATCTAGCACCATCATGGGTTTTCACATCATGTGACCTTGGAGTGCTACTTTTTTTGATGACTACAGCTGGTTCCCAAAGATCTTGTCTTCTGATTCTTACTTTGTCTCCAGAGGTCAGATTTGGAACCTCTTTAGCTGTTCTGTCATACTGTTTCTTTTACTGATTTTTCTTTTCGCCCAGTTTCCACTCTAGGTTTCTTTCTTTTATAACTTGAGGATGTAGCTGTATGTTGGTAGTAGGTAAAGTCGATCGAAGTCTTCGACTCATCAATATTTGTGCTGGAGATCCTATATCATCAATTGGTGTATTTCTATACTCCAGTATCGATAAATATGGATCTTTTCCATCTCTCTTTGCCTTAGTGAGAACTCCTTTGACAGTTTGAATGGTTCTTTCTGCTAAACCATTAGACTGTGGATACTTGGGACTTGATGTAGTGTATTTGAATCCCCAGGTTTTTGCAAACTGACCATATTCTTTTGAGGAGAACTGTTGTCCATTATCACTCCTTACCTCTTGTGGTATTCCATGTCTTGCAAAAACTGACATTGTGTGATTACTGTGCTTGCTCATGTATTTTCTAACTTGGCAACTTCAAAATATCTGGAGCAATAGTCTACTATCAAGACATAGTTGTAATTATTCCACATAAATAAATCTGTTCCAACCATTTCCCATGGTGCAGTAGGTTGTGTAGACAACAATGGTTCTTTTTGATTTGACTTTCTGTATTCCTGGCAAGTAGAACAATTTGATACTGTGTCTGTAATCTGTGCACTCGTGCCAGGCCAATACATAATGACTCTTGCTCTTTGCTTTGTCTTCTCAGTGCCCATATGACTTATGTGCAACTCTTTTAGCATTTCTTTCTGAAGAGCATCTGGTATTACAATCTTCTCTCCTTTTAGAACTAATCTGCCCATTTCTGAAATTTCATCTCTGCAGTTCCAGAAATTTCAGTTTTCAGAAGGTATGAGATGTAATCATTTGGCCATCCCTTTTGAATCATTTCTCATAATTTGGTCATTTTATTATCACGTTTAGTTCCCTTTATTGCTTCTAACTGTGTATCTGCAATCTGTATATTTGACATGATTATGTGCACATATCACTTAATTTCACTGTCCATGTTCATCTCAGATGTGTTCATCTATGCTCTCGACAATGTATCTGCTACAATTAACTCTTTTCCTGGACAATACGTTAAGTCAGAACTGTACTTCTGCAGTCTTAAAAGCATTCTCTGAAGTCTAGGCGGTGTGGCAGATAGAGGTTTCTTGAGGATTGATTCCAGAGGTTTATGATCTGATTCAACTTGTACTTGACAGCCATAAGTATATTGATTAAATCTTTCAAGACCAAATAACACAGCAAGCAGTTCTTTTTCGATCTGTGCATACCTTGTTTCTGCATCTGTCAAAGACCTTGACGCAAATGCTATGGGTTTGCCTGACTGCATTAACACTGCTCCAAGTCCTGATTTTGATTCATCAGAACTAACGACAACAGGCTTCTTAACATTGAAGTATTTCAACAAATGTTCATTGCTTAGAATCTGTTTGATCTCTTCAAATGCATGTTTCTGTGCAGTTTCCCAAACAAATTCAGTGTCACTTTTCAAAAGTGCTCTGATTGGCTCTGTCGCCGCAGACACATTTGGAATAAATTTTGCTAGGTAGTTGACCCTACCCAGTAATCTTTCAATTCCTTTCTTGTCCATTGGAGTGGGCATTTCTGTTATTGCTATTACTTTTTCTGGGTCAGGTTAATATCTGTCAATATGTGTCCCATGTAGCACACTTCTAACAAATTGATATTTTTCCAAATTCAGTGTCATATATATTTCCTGTCATCTCTTTAAAACATTTTTCAGTTTTCCATCATGATCTTCCTTTGAAGTTCCCCAAACAATTATGTCATCTATATCAGTCTCCATCCCAGGCATGTCCTCAAAACACAGTGCCATGTGTTTGTGGAACACTTCTTGAGCAGATTTAATACCAAAAGGCATTCTCAGGTAGCAATATCTACCAAATGGGGTGTTAAATGTTGGCATGATTGGCATCTAGTTTGGAGAAAATGTTAACTCCATCCATCCTTGTGGTTATATCTTCAATTGTAGGAAGTTGATAATGCTCTCGTTTGATAGCTTGATTCAAATTTCTTGGACAAATTCATAGTTTTCTTGATTGGGTTTTTCAACAATTACTAATGAACTGGCCCGTTCTGTTGGTTCATCTACTTTCTGTATCACATTTTTCCATTCCATCTCTTCCAAAGTGGATTGAAGTGGTCCTTGTAAAGCTGTAGGAACCTTCCTTGAAGGATTAATGACAAGTTTCACACTTTTGTCAATTGCGATATGATATTTTTGTTTCAGGCATCCTAGACTGTTGAACACACTGGGAAATTCTTTCACGATATGATTGTCTTTATTCCTCTGAACATTGCAAACAACTTGTATTAAGTGCAAATCTTGAGATGCTTTGAACTCAAGAATAGGCGGTTTGTTTGTTTTTGTGATATAAAAATCAAGTTCTTGATTCATACAGTTTAATTTGCATTTGCCTATGACAATTAGTTTGTTACCAGAGTAGCTTGTGAGACAGGTCTTGGTTGGTTTTACTTCAACGTTGTCAATGTTCATTGTTTCAAAAATGTGATTTGGAGTGATCTTTACTCACAAGCCAGTATCAATTTTAAATTTGACATCAGTACCATGAAGAGTCAGAGTGACGTAGCATTCTTTGTCACTGATTTCGGTGTTTGCCTTTGTCACAGTTCTTACAAATGATCTTCTTCCTCTTCACTTGAGTATTCTTGCATACCATGCACCGTTTTGTCTTGCAGCATTTCAGAAAATGAAGCTGTTTTCTACACCTGTAGCAAGTTTTTCCATAGGCTGGACACCTACCTTTTGCATGTAATTTGCCACATTTACCACAGTTGAATAATCTGGAGTCTGATTTCATGTATGTCATTTCCGCTTTCTTTGGTTGTGCCATTTTCTGTTCTTTTTTCTTCATTTTCACACCATGAATTTCTGATGCAGCTGCTTTATTTTGCATACTTTGAATCTGCTTTTTGGATTCTTCGCTTGCTCTGCAGATAGCCAGTGCTTTTTGTAATATCAGTTGATCTCGTAAAAGTCTTTCTTTTACTTTTTCAGAATTAGTCCCACAGACAATTCTATCTCTAACCATTTCATCCTGTAGATTTTCAGATTTGCAGTTCTTTGCAATCATTTTAAGTTCAGTTACATATTGGTCAATGGTTTCATTCTTTTGTTGGATTCTTGTACTGAATCTGTGCCTTTCTACTGTAATGTTCTGCTTTGGACTGCAATAATCCTCAAACTTTTTGATCAGTGGATCAATTTTTTCAGCTTCATTGGCCTCAGATGTAAATGTGTTGTAAATGTCTCTACCATCCTGACCAATAATATATAGGAAAGCACTGAATTTTTCTTTGTCTTCTTTATCTGCAAGTGCAGCATCTAAGTAAAACTGCATTGTCGGCTTCCACCTCCTCCAAGTTTCTGCTAGATGGTGGGAATTAAAGGCCATTTCAGGTGTCTGATTGAGTTTTTCCATGATGTCACAATTAACACAAACTTGTGCATCCAAATTTCAGTATTGTTATGGAGATATACTTCTTAATAGTATAAATCCAAGTTATTCCAAAATTTTCACTTCTGACACCATGTTATGTTTTGCTAAATAACACAAAACATGGTTTGGTCTAACTACTTTAATGACTAGATTACAAGTGACTAAAACAGAGAAAACACAGCACAATAGTTTCTCCTAATGTTATCACAAATCATATAGGGTTACAACCTAGTTAGAGCCTGGCGCTGACCTTAACTGACATGTAACTGTCACACCATTTGTAGCCACAGAATGTTAATACCTTATATTACCACACAAAATATTTAAGGGCAGCAATAGAAAGTGACCTTTAGTGAACCTGAGCTGTATGGAAAGTGTAGAAATCTAAACTTTGAATATAGAAAACTTGGGACCCTTTGCACTCTCTCTCTCTCTCTCTCTCTCTCTCTCTCTCTCTCTCTCTCTCTCTCTCTCTCTCTCTCTCTCTCTCAATACATTCTGATGCACATGTATGCCATTAAACTGAGGTTTCACCTTGATGTTATGAAACTCGACAACTTTTTATGTTGTGACTGTTAAACTTTATGAGAGATTGTATCTTGAAAGATGTGTCACTTCTCCCTTCCCTCTTTCTGCTCACACATTGTGATCTTTATTTTATCAGAGACTTGTATACAGGTTAAAATTTTGGTTAAAAGACACATCTACATGTTTAAAAGATTTTTACCTGCAAATAGGTCACCATGGCCCATATTTCACATTTTTGGGGGGGAATCTGTGTTCTGTGCAGTTGGTAATGTCAATAATTTTATATGAGTTTAAGGAATTAAGTCATTACATGTCATGCATCTTCATAATTATAAATATGACCATGTTTCTCTTTGATGTGAGGTATGGCAATATTGTCTGTGTCCTTTACATTTGGCTAACTATCCATTTTCACATAGTGTATCTCTGACAGAGTTGGCAACCTATTTGACTTAGCATGCCACTTTTTTCCAAATTAATTACAAAATGAATGAATGTGTGCCACTGGTAAGAGAGTAACACTGTTACAATCGAGATTTTTGGGTGGCCCACATGCCGTAGGTTGCCGACACCTGATCTGACATGTATATAGAATATTTTACAGGAGCAAGACTTTATTGAATCTCCACATGTTTGAATCCCACACATGTAGTCTCACCTTCTACCTATGGGTTGACAATAGCAGTTATACTGGTACCTCTAGAATCGCTCAAATACAAAACATGTTTACAAAATGTTTACAAACTACAAATGACCTAGAATTTCTCAGTGTTTACAAACTACAGATGACCTAGAATCTCTCAGTGTTTACAAACTACAGATGACCATCTGAATCTCTCAAAACCTGTTCACAAAATACAGATAACCAGAGACAGAGTTGTATCTTAAAGCCTGCTACTGGTAATTTATACTTACATATCTACAAAGAGTTCATTGATTTGTTTGGTGCTTAACAGTAAATAAAGAAAGGAAAGGATATATAGTCCTGGGGCAGTGGGGTAAAATGTAAAAATTCAGAGACATACCACACTATACATACTATACTGTAGCATCTTTCTATCCAGCACACAATCTAGTTTGATGCAGTTGGACCCACATTTTTATATGCCTGCCATAAGGCAGAGCCTGTTAAGTTACGATGTTGACCATCCATCTGCTTGAATTGTCTTTATAATCAGCATAACATGAGTTCTCCATCTACCATTACCCAACCTGCAGTTTGATTAAAATCATGTCTCCACAGTCCTGTGTTGACATCAGCTGGAATTCCAAGTTGACTTATTTTTAGTAGCCATTCAGATAAAGCATTGCAGATTCTTGTTAGGGAGAGTTATCATTAGTAATGATATGTTCCAATGATGCGTGTCACTTTCAGAAATACGAAAGTTCTGATTGGTGAACAACAGCCAATGAACATGACCTCTTATTTTCATCCTCAGATCTCCATGAAGGACTGTGGAAATTTGATTTTAATCAGATTTGAAACATTGTGGATAGCTTGCACAAGGGGTAGGGAAGGGGCTTGTCGATTTCTAGTTCAAAAGGTCAAAGGTCAGGGTCACTGTAACTAAAATTTGAAAATGGTTTCTGCACAGAAACATTTATCTTCACATCTCAGACCTGAACCAAACTTTGTGGATGATTTGCACTTTGGGTAAGGAAGAGCCTTATCAGGTTTGTGTTCACAAGGTCCTTGGTCATTGTGACTTAAGAAGAGATAAGTTATCTACCTAATAACATTGGTTTTACACCACAGACTGGGGGCTCCGGGTGGCCGAGTGGTCTAAAGCGCTGACTGTTACAGATCACTGCTATATCACCTCTGTCTGTATGGGTTTGAGTCTCAGGTCCAATGTGGGTATGTGAGAAAGCTTGCCAGTAGCTTCTTGTGGGTCAGTGGTTCTTTCCAGGGATTTCCCGGGTTCTTCCTCCACCATTTATACTGGCCGCCATTTATAGCCTATCTTGTGCTAAAAAATGGCATTAAACTCTTCAACAGCAACACCACAGACCTGGTCCAAACTTTGTTGATTGCTTGCACTTTTGGTGAGAAAGATCTGTATTGATTTTGTGTTAAAAGGGTCAAAGGTAACAGTCATTACAACTGAAAGAAGAAAGTGGTTTCTGCATTACCAGTTCTCGCAGACTTGGATCAGACTCTGAGGATGTAGAGGTCAAAGGTCAGGGTCACTGACTATGAGAGGAACAGTGGTTTTTGCTTAATAACTTTTAGATTATGTACCTTGATCAAACTTTGTGGATAACTTGCTTGTAAGGAAGTGGCCTATTGATTTGGTATCAAAAGGTCAAGGCCATTGTGACTGAAAAAATGCATTTTGCAAAATATTTTTCTTGAGTAATTGTCTTGAACAAACTTTGAGGATTTTTGGATCTGAAGGTCAGCAGTGAAGGTCATGGTGAGTCAAATAAGAATATAATGGTTTCACAGTAAGTTTAGTTCAAGACTTCATATCTTAACCAAAGATCCAGATCATTGAGACCTGTTGCTAACAATCTCTAGAGTCAACCATGCCCTGCCAATGTGTACATAGAAAACTATATTAAACATGGGATGTGCATATAACGCACCATTCAAGATACTCTTCTTACATGCAGTCATGCAGTTGCATGACAACCCATAGGGTTGTTCTTATTCTAGTTTGTTGTTGTGGATTTTGGAACACAATTTTCCCAGGAAATATTGTATTGCCATCATGTGGACTTGAATTCACAACCACCTGATTAAGAGTGTTCTTTTCAAGACACTCCCAGGAACCATGGTGGCTCAGTGGTTAGTGTGATGCACTCCTGACCAAAAGACTGCAGTTTGAATCCTACTATTGGATCTGGCAGTGTCATCTACCGTGGTGTGTCCTCAGGCAAGACATTTTCCTCCCATTGCCTCTGCACTAAATAACGTCCTTGTGTTGTTGTGCCGTAAAACACCAAACCAAACCAGATCAAGATATCCCATGTATCCCAGAAAGAACATTGTTTGTTGGATCTTTGGATGTATGGTTTGTAGCGACCTCAAAATCCTCATACACTGTATTTTGTACCCCACAAAAAATGAATTCGGAATATTAAGTTATTTTCCCAAGAGGATAGGTCAGACAGATGCAAAAAGGGGTCATATGTCCATATTGATTTTCTTGATGCAAAATGCTTTGTTAGGTGGTTTGGTTTCATCACAGACTAAATATTCTGACATTCAGATTTGTTATATGCATATATAATCAAGCCAGTTCCAGCTGTTTTGATGTATATATTTTGTATCATATGTGTATATTGGAGTCATATGTACCAATTAAGCTCATATTATTTTTAAGGGGTGGGGGCAAATGACAAGGAAATGTTCTTGTATTTACCATTAAAGATATTTTATTGAAACTTTGCCCAGGTTTATTTCATAGTTAATGGCACACTGTCGCCAAGTTCACTAGCTCAAGGTGAAGGTCACAACAAGGGGAAATGTAACTTTTACTTCTATGCTTGTCTGGAGTACACCTTTTTAACCATTTAATATAGCTTGAACCAATCATAAATCATGACTTGGGCAGAAGTATTATGTATATAGTTGTATTTACAAGGTTACATTAAAACTGAGGCAGTTCATGTCTGTAAAGTGGAGTCTCTGTGTTACCATGGCATCATCTTCATCTTTCCTCTTGACATGGACTACTCCAATGGTCTTGTGGTTTGAGTGTGTCTACCCTGGATGTGGGAGATCACGGGTTCGAACCCCAGCCGAGTCATACCAAAGACTTATACAAATGGTACTAACAGCTGTCTCGCTAGGCATTCAGCATTAAGAGGTTAGTGTTAGGACTGGTCGGCCTGGAGTCAGGATAATTTGACTGGGTGGGACATGATGCTACATGTCAGCAGCATGACGCCCCAGTGCTAGACATCACTATCAACTGCCACACTGCAGACATCATAGCAATATGACTGAAAATTTTTTAAAGCTATGTTAAAAATCCAAAAAGCACAAACACAACACACACTCCTCTTGACATGTGAGGTTTAGCATTTCATGACATCATTGACTTTTTGCAAGGTTCTGGTATCAAGTATGAAGGTCTCCATTTAAGTACTCTCAAAGTTTAACAAGAATTCCACTGTGAGGCATAATTCAAAAGGCTTGTAATGTTACTAGAGCAATAAACATTGGTTACCTATAGATTACTGGCAGGACAAAACTATTGTTTTCCACTACATTTGATTTCATTGCTATTGCCTTAATAGTATTCAAACATGATGCCTGTCACTTTTTGACTTGACTGACCTATGAATGTATAAGTCACCTTAATTATGGTCAGTTCTTTGCTTTTTCTGTACCAGTCATCACTGTTCCCCAGGACTTGTGGGTTTGGTATTGGACAGTATTGATATTTGTTAATGTAGTATGTACATGGATCTCTTAGTGCTCAAAGAGATTGGTTTCCATGACATTAGATTTTCTTCTTAGTAGAATAGTTGTAATAGCTCATTGGTTCCTATTAATCCTCTTTAATTAATCCAGTATTAATAAACCTGTTAATTGTCTTGCAGTCTTTGTCATACCATGAAATGTTAATAAGTAATGAATTCATTATATATCTTTGGTTACCAGTTTTTGTGGATTTCAAGTTTGCATGATGACAAATTTAAAGACCCTATAAATAAAAGTCAATCAGTGGAAATAATTGGATCACTTTAAAAAATAATAGGATTGCTTTCCTGTTTTCATGATTCACAGATTTATGTAATTATGAAAATGTCATTATTTTTGTAAAATAACAAAAACGTTTGCAATACCATGAAAGTAAGTGAATTGTCTAGTAATCTGATTTGACACAAGTCCCTTTGTCTAGACTAACTGGGGTACATTTATTTAGTTTGGTTATGCAAGTTCTTCCAGTATATTGACATTAGAAATGCATGATATTACTGATATACCAGTTTACCGTAATATCTTTTCTGATGGTATGCACCACAGTACTTTTTTTTTCTCAATATATCGGTAGCTTGGTAGTTCCCCAAGGAATCTCATTATGAATTTAATGCCATTAACAGCATGTTTTTGTTTTAAATGACAGCATAATTACAAAATATCAATAATTTTTTTTACAAAACAATTTTCTGTGATAAAATTGTAATTATATTTATGATCACTTGTTTGACATGTGTCACATGTGCCAGTGTGGTGGACAAATGGGATGTTGTGAAAGATATTAAGGCTTAATCCAAATTTTTGGAAAATTCCTGATTAAAAATAATATAAGTTTTAGTTATTTTCTAGCACATGTCATGTGTTAACAACATGTATTCCTTTGTAAGACTGCAAATTATCATTAGAGTTTCAGGAGGGCAGTTTTTTCAGTTGAATTTTACGTGATTTCTCAGGTCCACTAAATATTTTCTCATTTGTTGAGTTGGTGTGTTGCATGTTTATTGGCCATCTCTGATAAATATCTTGCCAAGGTGTTGGCAGTCCCACTCAAAATTTACCTTCCTTATTATATCAGTAGTATAACTAGTAAACTGTAGACTTCAGTGTCAACACTTCTGTTTTTATGAGGAGCTCTCTAATGTCAGCACAATGCATAGGGTTTCAGCTATAGTGTAAGCTTAATAATCTCACTTTAGATTACAACTTGTATAGCAATTACATACACATAGTAAATTCGTCTGCTATAAGGTAGTGACAGTTTAATCGGGTAGGGGGGGAGTGGTGCTTGTGATTTTCTTTTGAGCTGAGATATTTATTTTCCCGTTTATCACAAGATAATTTTTCCCAGATGGTGGGTGATATTTTGCTTTGAGTCAGAGGAAGATATCAACAGATGGAATTTTTCTTTAAAACCATGTCAGGCCTCTGCCTCAGAAGATTAAATCCTGAACTTTAAAACCATGTCAGGCCTCTGCCTCAGAAGATTAAATCCTGAACTTTAAAACCATGTCAGGCCTCTGCCTCAGAAGATTAAATCCTGAACTTTAAAGCAGTGTCAGGCCTCTGCCTCAGAAGATTAAATCCTGAATATAATTGTGGTATATCATGATACAGAATTTTTGTGGTACCCAGCCTAAATAGACATTACCGATGTTTGTGTGAAATTGTCAAGCAATGAATGGGTTTGGTTTGAATTGGTAGTTCCTATACATGGGGTTCAGATAAATAGACTTAAACTAAGTACAGAAGACATACAACTTTCTGATTGATATTAAATACATTTCTTTCAATCTCGCCATGTCATTTCATAGTCATTTAGACCACATCAGATTTTTCTGAATTACTTAAAATCTCAGTCATTTGGAACATGCTCAAAGTGTTCAAATACAACCAGAGGCACACAGGACATAATATTCAGATAAACAGCTGCTACCTTTGTATCTGTGTTGTGCTACATTATTGTCACAAATAGCATTACTTGTTGCAAAATTAGAGGCGAAAACTTGTCTTGAATTAAACTTGTTTTCAAGATGATGGCATCTGATTCAAAGCAAGGTTTTGCCCATAATTTTTCTGTAAGCATTGTTTCACAAAAATAATGCAGTGGATGAAAAATATTTTATTTTGGCTTTTTTTTCCTGTCAGACTGGTGCTGATTTCTTCAAACACTTTAGTAAATAAAGCCAGGACCGAAAAAGCCCAATGTATTCTGCACACTCATTATTTTTGGATGTTGAGGTCATCTTTGCTCAAAAGGGAAGGGAAAGTGTCTTTCAGTACAATATACTTCCTTTTTGAGTTGATTTTATTTGACCAGACTGCAGAAAAGTCGAGAGAAATGACTTTGAAATACACTTGATTGACTTGGTCATTAAGGCCTTTCAGAGTTGCATGATGTTATGTTACTTGTGATGCCATGTAATGTTATTGCATTTTTCTGAATTACTTAAAATCTCAGTCATTTGGAACATGCTCGAAGTATTCAGGAACAACCAAAGGCACACAGGACATAAAATTCAGATAAATAGCTTCTACCTTTGTATCTGTGTTGTGCTACATTATTGTCACATACATAAAAATTATGATATGGACAGATTTACATAAATAACAGTAGTCGTGTGAATAATATATTTTTGACACAAGTACTTAATTGGTTTATCATGAAAGCCTTGTAGGAGTTGCCTCATCCAAATTTCTGTTCATAATCTACATGAATGTGCTGTCATTGTATACAAAAAACACTAAAAGTTATGTCTACAGGTTATGCAATATTCCAAGTTTTAGGTCACAACAGCAACACAGTCCAGGTAATTAATATGGAATAGAAATAAGATAGGTCCTTGGATTTGGCCCTGAGGCACACCACATTTCATTTCTTTTCAGTTGTACTTGCTGGGTTCTATTACTGAGATTTGATTGTATCCAGGAAATAGTTTCTTTTTTGCTAAATAGAAGAGCTTTCAATAACTGTGTTATTGTCAACCAAGTCAGATGCCTTGTTTCGATTTAAAAAGATTAGTCCTATAATGTTGCTGTTGTCCGAGTCCTAAAACCATTTATCTGTTATCATTATCAGCACAGTATGACACAAGTGGTTTGGTCAGAGCCTGATGGTGTGATGTAGGAGGTCATTAGTAGAAAGCGCTGATTTATTGCACTATATGTTTTGCAGTATTATTGGAATTGGTAAGACTGATATGGGTCTTTAATTTTCTGGAAGATCTTTCTCATTGCCATCATGCGATTTTATTCTTGCCCTCTTTAAGGCATGAGAAAATTTATTTTCACTTAGGATTAAGTTTACAAAGGTTGGTCAGTAATTTATCTAACAAATACTATAAAGAAAAAAAAACTTGAACTGTTTACAGTAATTTTAGTAGTTCTTCTCAGAGTAACTTCTCTTTGACATAATACACTTTTGCCATCTTCTTACCCATGTCTTGAATATGTGCAGCAGCCTGTCACATACCACCAATTGTAGAAGGCTGGTGATTGCATCCCTTAGTTTTTGTTAGGTCTGCATTACGAACTTGCATGAAAGTGTGGGGGCATTATCCCAGTGCAAAATTAAGCCACACCTCAGTATGTCTCGACACTTTTTGCAGATTGCCTAACGTAAATTATATCTGATTCAAGGAGCATAATATTTTCCATTTCCTGTGACTTTCTCATGTATCATTTGCTTCAGAATTTATTCTTTGTGTGGCCTTGGAAAGATAAATTTTGCCTATATAATAATCCCCTGCAGATCTTTATCAACTTGTTCTTCATCAAGCGATCTTGGAACCCAGTGGGCACCAACCCTCTGTATTGCTGTTTCCTTGGTCAGATCTTTATCCGTAAACCCACTTGTTCTTTGTCAAGTAGTATGGGCACCCAATGGGCACCAACCCTCTGCATTGCTGATTCCTTAATTAGAATTTCATTTGCACTTCAGTATGAATTATAAAATATTTCAGCTTCCTCTCAAATGGTAATACATCTGTCTTCCTTCACATATACTTCCATGGAATTGAGTATTATCAAACAGATGTCATTGGTGTAGATTTCCGTTGTATCATCTTTAACTCCACCAAAACAGTTCTTCCATCTACTGATTCCAGATTTAGCAAGTGCTTCACATTCATAAACAACATCTAAATTGCCTTTTATCTGAGTAAAGGATTTCCCAAATTTTTTATAAAATTTTATAATCACTCTTTTCAAAAATGGACTCACCTGCCATTTTGTCATGTGTCTACTTCTGTGATGTAGAAAAGACAATGCCACTATGCCCATGACATCATCAGCTTAAAAGTTACATCACATTTCAGTTGATTTCAGTTGGTTTGGTTTGGTTTGGTGATTTATGGCACAGCAACACAAGTAGATTATTTAGTGCTGAGGTGATTGGAATAAGGTGCTTGCCCAAGGACACACCATGCTAGCTGACCCAGGCTGTTCTGATGGTAGGATTCGAAACTGCACCATTCATGGCAAATTCTTTATGATGCTCAGTTGCTTTTTGCTTAGTAGATAGTGCATTTATTCTAGAACTTTCAAATGAACCCTTTTTAGTATGCAAGTTTTTGACATGACATGATGTGGCCAGACAAGGTTTTTGAGCACAGGAGTTTGTCCATTCAGTCATCATATTATATTATAAACAGTACCATGTAACAAAATGATGTTGATAAGTGGACTATTGGTGGTTTAGATTAAATCATCATAAAATTGATGTATATCAATGTAAAGTATGTGATTTGAAATACAGTGAGGCCCCTGCTTACGAACGCCCTGGGTTACGAACGCCAGGCCGGCCAAAAAATTGACTCGGGTTACGAACGGTGACTCGGGTTACGAACCGAACTGCCATTCGCTTGCACACAAAATTTCGAACACGCGAGCTCACGTATGGCTGCTTCTACTCAAATAGAATGAAAAAAAAGGTGAGAAAAGGAGTCTGTGGTGTTCATGTGTTTATTTTTGTGTCATGTTTGTGTTGTTTTTGTGGGTTTTGAGTGTGTTTGTGTGTTTTATTGCTATGTATGTGTTTTGTATGTGTTGTGTGAGTGCTCCTTTTTTCACCTTTTTTTTAATGTAGCAGCAATTTTTGGCGATTTTTTTTTTCGGCTCGGGAACGGATTAAAAATTTAACAAAAATCTATCATTTGTCTGTCACCCACTACTATGGGAAAACGCATTCCGGGTTATGAACACCCAGGGTTATGAACGCTGTCTGGGAACCGATTAGGTTCGTAAGCCGGGGCCCCACTGTAACATGACAACTGTGTTCATGACTGACTCAAGCAAATGTTGAGGTATATAACATTTAATGTCATTAGCCCTACTAACCTTAGACTGCCTGTCAGGCATGTAAATTATATTTATGCATTTCTTGATGTGCCGCTCATTGTTTTCAAATTTTCCAAAGCTATATTTAGCATAAAAACATTCCTGTCACCACTTGTATTATATATTGGTAAGTTTCTTTGAGGCACACTGCAGCCTGATTCTTCTTTGAAACACTCTGCAGCCTGTTTCTTCTGTGACACACTACTGCCTGTTTTGTCTTTGACACATACTGCTACCTGTTTCTTCTTTGTAACACACTACTGCCCCTTTCTTCTCTGACACACTGCTGCATGTTTAATCTTTGTGACACTGCTGCCTGTTAATTCTTTGTGACACACTGCTGCCTGTTTCTTCTTTTTGACACACTGCTGCCCATTAATTCTTTGTGGCACACTGCTGCCAGTTAATTCTTTGAGACACACTGCTGCCTGTTTCTTCTTCAAGACACACTGCTGCCAATTATTTCTTTGAGACACACTGCTTCCTATTTCTTTGAGACACAGTGCCTGTTTTGAGACAAAGCTTAGTACTCAGACCGTGGTTCTAATACCTTAGATTTTCAAGTTAATAAGACCATACCACTGCCTCAGAAAATAGACAGTAATTCTCCAAAGTTTAAATAGTTGATTTGTCATACATGCTCCTTATTTATGGCACCACTGAAACTTTATTTTAATTATTGTATGTCCATAATACAAATTCTCACAAGTTCTGTTACAGACCTGTCATTTGCTCAAGTGTACAGTGGCCATCTTGTGGGTAAAGAAAACTGGAGAACCACTTATCATAGCACCCCCCCCCCCATCCCCCTGACTCTAATGTACAAGCATTAGTAACTTGTTGGATAAAGGTACGAGTCACCAAGACTGTACTGATAGCTGTGTCAAGAATTTGTTTTTATTTTGTACAAAAGTTATTTGAAATATTTCTGTAAATCATAATGCACACTTCATAGCATGGAATGTGGGGGAGACAGTGCTTAGGGAAACCTTGTTATCTCATTTTATCATTTATTTTTCCAGGAAGCAAGACCTGCGGGAGTTGAAGCTGCTACAGAAACTGGAGAACAAACAATACCAGGACCTCAGTGACAAGTCCAAGGTTGCCAGGGACGTGCAGGAGCGAAAGTTTGAAGTGGACATGCAGGTTAGGCACCAACCAAATTTAGTACATCACTTGATGAATTTTGAAATTCAGATTGGCTAGCCACAGTATATCCACACACATGATTGTGGTAGTGGTAGTGGTGGGTAATCCCTTAAAATGTGGATTAAATGTTGTGATATATTGTCATTTGTTAATTTTTTTAGCTCTTCTGGCCATAGATCAGAAGAGCAGATATGATAGATAGCCTGTTGTCTGTTTGTCTATCATTTGTCTGTCCATCAGCACAGATATGTTGTTGTTGCTTCTTCTAAACTAATTGGAGAATTACCATGAAACATTACACACACATTCATTCCATGATTTTGTTTTACCTAAATGAAAATGGTGCTACCTGTAATTGTACTAATAAAAGCATGACTGCTCTTGGAAACTGCACAGTTCTAGAAGACTGTATCCAGATTTAAAAAAAAAAAAAAAAAAAAAAAATATGCTGAAAAGAAAGAAAGACAAAAATGTGCATTTTATTAGAAGTTGCAAGTTTAGTTTAAAAATCGGCAAGATTTTGAGAAACAGTCCACAGGTAGGCAAAAGCAGTAACTTGGGAGTTGTCAATGGAGCATAGTTTTGCACAAAAATATAGGCTGATTCTAAACACAGATTTGACTGATTTCCTCACATTGTAATAGCTGGAGACAATTAATCTCTTGACTTGCTTGTCATACCAAAGAACAATTAAGTTTTCAGCAGGCATGTACACCACATTTATAATGTTTACAATGCAATTGAATGAAAAGAATAAAATCAAAACAGCTTCTTTAAAAGCATCGATATCTTAAGTGTTGCCACCAGTATTTCCAAACATTTTAATTGATATTTCTATATATATATATATATATATATATATATATATATATATATATATTGTGTATTTATTGAGAAATTATTTTTGCTAAAGAGAATTTTTCAGAATATGTTTTCTTATGAAAATACGCAAATAGTGTGGTGTAAAATTAAATTGTAGTGACAGCAGTGTGGTATAGAATTCATTAACAGTGACAGTACCAGTAGTGTGATATAGAATTCAATAGTAGTGACATGATGTGGTATAGAATTAAATTGTAGTGACAGCAGTGTGGCATAGAATTAAATATAGTGACAGTAATGTGGTATAGAATTCAATAGTAGTGACAGTGTTGTGGTACAAAGATTCAATAGAAGTTACAATAGTGGGGTAAAGAATTCTAGAGTAATATTAATAGTATTGAATTCAATAGTATTGACAGTGGTGTGGTAATAGAATTCAAGGGTTTAAAACACATTGTGCTGTATATTATTTCAGAGTCTACTGAAGAACTATGACCAGGATATGGATATGTTGACAAAGCAGCAGAAACAGCAGGTGGAGAAAGCTGAGGCTAGCCAGGCTTTTGACCTCAAGGCCACAGCCAGACGTATTAAATTAGATCAGGTTTGTAGATATTTTGCTACTAAACAACTTCCACTCGTGAGAAAACCAGCCTCAGCGTAATAAGAAATATTAAAAATGCTTTGATGTTTCAATATGATAGATGACATACTCGTATCAGACGATAGTATGAGAGCCTGAGATGTCAACCACATCTCCAGTTCCTGTTGGAATTACCTCTCTTATCTCTTTTAAATGATGATGCACATAAAATCTCCTTTGAAGCAACCAATAATATCAACTTTCCTTTCCTTATTGTTGGACATAAAGTTTGACAGAATTTGACTGACGCATGATATGGATGAATAATATGGTTCCTTCATTATTGAACTGTTTTGAAATCTCAGCATTAGCATCATAGTCATATTAGTATAATTTTGATAATTCAGCATTTTATTTTTTGTTAAATTTAACATTTATACCAAGTGCAGCATACATGATAAACAGTGCTTTTATTTCGATTCATCTGAAATAACAACATTTTGTCACTTCATTGTCATAATTTTTAAGGAAATAATTACTTTTGCAGATATTGGAATAACTTTTTATATCTTTTGTTTAGAAGTTCATTATCAAGGTTTTGGTTTAAACTTACCTGAAAACTCAATATTCAGTGCTTTTTTTAAATTATGTTGCATAGTTTATGAACTACTGTGTTTAAAGGTGTTATGCTGCAAAATGAACATTGATTTTGCATAAATTTAATAAATTAATAATTAACCTACAGTCAATATTATCATCAATGGCTAAAACAAAATGACAACAAAAAAAAAAGAAGGGAAAATCAAATGTTGTTGGGAGGAATAATGAAAATACTGAACATTTTTATGTTTCTTGGTTTTCTAAGGATGTATTTTGTTACCTTTATATCATACAGTGTTGCACTAAGAACCCCAAGGAGAGGGGACACTATCAAAATTTGGGGCATACTTAATGGGACAAAGGAAAATAGTACCTAATGTACTAGCATTGTTAAAAAACGAGATGGTCTTGTTTGTTTTATTTTCTGCACTGTACTATCATCTTCTCCTCGGACATTTACGTTGCTGTAATAAACATTTACATTGTTGTACTAAACATTTTATAAAGTACTCAAGCAACTCTTGTTTGAATATCATGTTAACCTGAAATGAGCTGCACCACATTTTTTTTTCATTCTGGATCATGCTATCATTCAGTTTAAGTGTTTAGTGATTATCCACCAGTATTTATTATAATAAGTCCCATTATTTTCTGAATGACTCTTTCCAATTAATAATTTGTTGATTAAATGACAAATTGTGAATTTGTATACAATTTTTTTTCCATTTTGTTGAGTGTATGGCTTTTTAGCCCTTTGATATGCATGTAGCAAAGTTACCCAGTGCAGTGCGCTATAAATAGAACACCTTTTACTTATTCTACTCCATACACATAGGCCTGTTAAGCAGTGAAGTGTATGTTACATTTAACAGCAATTTTAACCATTTTACATTTTGGTACACATATATTATGTATGGAAAGATTTAAGAGTAAAATCTGGTCGTTATAGCTGTATAATTATTTTTCACAGAAGAATATTTTATGTGCTTTAAAATCTTGAGAGAACTCGTTCACCGTCAAGTCAGTGAAGCCACGTGACCAACCGTAGCTGCCATTTCTCATACTCAAAATTACAAGTTCTTTGTCTGCGTCTACATCACTAAATCAGCTGAATTTGATAATTTATAAAAACTAATGGCTTCCACATCAGTATCAGAGCCTTTACCTAAGTTATTGAAGCTTTCATAGTTGTGATTCTGATCGTGAAAACTCAAGTAAGTACTGAACGAAATCCACCTCCATTTTGGAGAGTGGAGAATACGACCTAGTTACTTTAAATAGCAGATTTCGACCAGAGCATAAACAGTGACCACGTAATCTGGCGTAATGGTCATTCACACCAATGAATGTAGTATCTAATAGGGGGTTTTCCCCGAAGGTGGCGCTACGAAAACCCACTCAAAATGGCTGATGTTTACAGCAGGTGTCAAAGGCGCTTCCATGAGAATGGCGTATAGTCGTCAAAAGGCGCATATATGCGAATCGGGTAGAGGCGTCCAAAGGTGCTTCCATATGAATGGAGTAGAGGCGTCCAAAGGCGCTTGTATGAGGTAAAGGGTTAATACCACAAACCATTAGTGTTTTCATTGCCAGATACATTAATTTAAAATGGATAGTCATTGCAATCTTACAGTTTTTAAGGTGCAGCACTGTCGTAAGTGTAAGAGATAATAAGTACACCAATTACAATATATTTGTTCAAAATTGTTGACAATAACGTTTTGAAAATGCTGAAGTTGTTTGAGATTGCAAATAGGGTAAAACTTTCCTGAAACATGACCCCATTTCTCTGCTTGGTATTTGCTGCTCCTGTTTTTTTTCTGTTTTGATCAGTAAAATGGAATTTAAATAAAGGAATATGTATTGAATTTCTATTTTAGTATCTTATGAAAGGAATATGTATTGAATTTCTATTTTAGTATCTTACGAAAGGAAGTTACTTGTTTTTAATAGTCTTCTCCCTCTCTCTCATTTTTTTTAATTGAGACCATAAAGTATGCTGACAAGGTATCATATCAGTTGTTGCCTGAATAATGGTCTCTGCCTGTTTAATGTGCTTGGAAGAAAATTGAGGATGGGCAGTACTTGCAGAGTCCTTCATGATGTGCAGTACTTGCAAAGTTCTTCATGATACACATGATTGCACATAGATTACATGCTGTATCCATATTCTCTGCAGCTTTCTTGATCAGGAAATTGAAGAAGAAAAGAATGCAGTTGCCCTCTTTTTTTTGCTTTTGATTGCACTTTGTTACCTTATATTGCCAAAGAGATGCTCAGTATTTACTTAGGATGGCGTTTTAATGATACTCTTTACTGTAATGGATGATCACTTTGTTCTGTAATTACATTAAGAACCTTTGGTGTGGTTAGCATGCTAGACCCAGATTCAGATCCTACCAGCCTGGGTCAGCTACTGTAGGGTGTCTTTGAGCAAGGCATTTTACTTCACTTGCCTTGGCACTAAATAACCTAATGGTTGCTGTGCCATAAAGAACCAAACCAGACTGTAGTGACATAACATATAACAGTAAACCAAGCCTAAGTCAAAGGTGGTAATGCAGTTGTCATTTTTGGACAGTTGTCTTCACTAAATTTTTTTGATTTTTTGTTTTTTGTTTTGTTTTGAGTCATGGTTATGCCTATCACAATGACATGCCAAAGCAGGCTGCCAAGGCTAGCATGGGTGGGTATTTCACCTGCAACCCTCGTATTACAAGTCTGGTGCACAGCCAACTGAGATACTGTGGCTTACTAATTTTGGTTCTAAATTTGAAGATTATGGTCTGAGTAAATTGTACTAGAAAAATGGGGTTTTAATTTACAGACATCTACAAGATACAAGAAAAATTTACTTACTACAAGTTACTCCACATTTGACCTTTAACACCTGCAAGGCCATTATTTCATAGTCTTGCAATCACATGATTGTTAAAATTGCAGCTATTTGATAATGCAGTCGTCTTTTTCAAATCAATGATAATCAAGTCAGTAACAGTGAAAATATTGCAGTCTCCTTTTCCAAAATCAATAAAAATTAATAGGTTTGTTGCCTGTAATAATTTATTTTCTCTTCCAGTTTTTGCATTTGATATAGATTTAAGTGATTTACAGAGTGTGTTATGAGTTAGGCTATTTTACTTGATTTATTGGAATTTGGGAACCTTTCAATGTCAACAGCTTTGTTTCTTTCTTGTGTCATTACCTCATACTTGTCGTCATTTGGTTGTCTGATTATACTGTTGTCACAGAAGGTCTGAGTAAATAATGAAAGGTTTTTTAGTACATCAGTGTATTACCATATTCCTATATTTAAGTCACAAAACAGCTAGATGCATTTAATACTTCTATTTAATGAAACAATGGGAAATAAAAGGCATTTGACTTTGTTTCTCTTTTAAAAACTAAAAGATCCTTGGATTCATTTAGAATTTGAAGATATTCAGGATAATGCAGTACCTTAAAAGTCAACATTTCATGCATGTATATTGCTGAAAAAGTATCATATAGGTATGATGAGATAAAACATGTTTCTTAGGTCTCTTGGTTTTGTTAAGTTTTGTGTACAAGTTGCCATCAGCTTGCAGGAAGTTAAAAGGAGCTGAAGATGTTTAAATAGTGGCAGCAGGCAGCACATGAAGCTGCTTTGAAAAGTGTCAGACATGCATACGTACAAAAGAGCAGCATAGCACTCTTTGGTCTCTTGCTTTGTTAATACAAACACAAATTGTTTATTTTCCGCCTGTATGAGAAGGAGCTGGAGGTGGTAGAGGAGAAGCAAATATTAAGTTTGTGCAACACTAGCTGGATATATTATATCTTGAGAAATATAGATACAGAAATTGTCTTGTGTCTTCTTTTGTTTTAATGAGTATAAAGCATAAATGATTTGTTATCTGCTGTAGGAGAAGGAGCTAAAGTCATTCAAGGAAAAGCAGAAGCAAGATATGAAATTGCAGAAACAAGAGTTGGACTTCTTGGCCAAAAATGCCAAGAAGGAGGAAGTACGGAGACGCAAGGAAGAAAAGGAGATTCAGCTGGCAGACGAGGTAATAAAGTTAACATTTGGAAATGAACTCCACATTTTTTGCATCAACAGGTAGCAAGACAATGGTATCACTTTTTTGATGGTGGTGTTTTTATACCCCTCTGTAAAAGTAGAGTTACTTAGGAATTCTCATATCCGTCCATCTGTCCATCCTTGCACCCAGCACACAGGTATATAGGAGTCCTCATTTCTGTCCATCCTTGCTGCCAGCAAACAATTTCATTGGTGAAACTACTCCCACATTTTTTGATGGAATGCCATGAAACTTGGTAAATGGTCATCAACTGAATATGCACATATTTACAAATTACTTGGACTCCAATTATTTTGTTTGAGTTGTTGCCATTTTTGCATTGCAGCTTAATGCAATGTATAGTAAAATCTTGTTAGGGCAATTGGTCCCCCAGTTTTTGATGGATTACCATGAAACTTGTTAAATATTATTGTCATCACCTGAAGATAAACAGAGAGATAAAATTGCTGTGCTCCCACAATGTTTATAAGAGTTGTTGACCTTTCTGTCCAGCAGCTGAATGCAGTGTATGAAAGAATCTTGTAAATGCAACTCTTTCTGTAGATTCTGATGAATCATCATGTATGTATGTATGTATGTATGTATGTATGTATGTATGTATGTATGTATGTCTGTATGTGTGTGTGTGTGCATGCATGTGAGTGTGTATGTACATGCATATGTACATAAGTATCTAGCGTATATAGTGTTTTACAGCACCTGAGCACAAAAGTGTGTGTGTGTATGAGAGATCGAGATCTGATGGAGCCCTCCTCATAACTTATCAAACATAATGGCTGCTGTCCCCATCCAGGCTTGCTAAATCTTCTTGTTACCAGCACGGGGCTTAGAGAGGATGCTACTCTTCCCTCACGGGACTGAGACTTGCTATCTGCCATCACTGGAGGATTTTTTTAAGGGGGGTGAGAATTGATCTCTGCCATCACTGGGTTAAGTGATTGGAGAGAGTGCTGCTCCTCCCTTATGGGTGTGTGGAATCAAAGAGGAAGGAGAAGTGCTGGTCTTTTCTCCCAGATGCTCAAGAAAGGTGGAGAAGTGTTTTGTCTTCATGCCAAGTCAGTTACTATGGGCCATCCCATTGATCTGTGTGATTGGATAACGCTACACTTAACCCCAGATCTCCTCCTAAAGAGAAAGGGAGCATCTGTTTATCCTTCCCATTTATGATCATGGATGCCCAGGCCTTGGCCTCCTAGTAGTTGTCTTCTCTGTCATCTAAAATCACATTGAAAATCAAATAGTATGTCTGTTCAAATGATGCCAACCTGCCATCAAATATAGCCACTGTTGCTATAAAGATACAAAGGTATTTAATAATTTAAAAAAGAAATGCTTAACAAAATTTGACCCAATTTGAGAGAAAGTGTCCTCGCTTGAAGGCATTGAAGAATTTTACAAAAAATGGCGTTGCACAATCAGATTTGGCCATCAGTACTAAAAAACAGAAAAACATGCACAATTTATCAGATAAGCTGAACAGAATTTAACAATCTTTGACACAGAGTGGCTTGGTGTAGTGGCCTTTCCGTTTGGTAAAATGATGCTGATGTTCCATTAAATGTGAATGAAGATAGAAAAACAAGAGAAACATTGAAACAACTTTTTCTTAACATATGCAGACAACAGCATTGAAAGAAATTCCAACACTTTATAATTAAAAATGACAATGAGGAATCTGCCCAATAGATTTGTGATGTGTATTGGTTTACCTTACTCTGAATAATATTATCTTCTTGGAGATCTTCACCATGTTGTTGTCTTGTAGCTGTGTGTGTTGTTTCATAAAAATCCAAACCTCTTTTTGGCCCTGAGGAACTTTATTTTCTCCTCTGTTATATAACATAATGTCCATTCTCTTTTGCGAAATATAGTTTGTATTACTAATAATAGTAATAAACTTGATAGTCTTACTGAAGTTAGTAACAAAGTAGAGATCCATTGGCCTTTTGGGTCAGTTTAATATGTCATGGGTAGCAGTTCAGATTTAGGTAAATGATTAGACCTGATAATATTTGTTTCCCATTGATATTATTCTTCTGATGGTAATACTTAAAACAATAGTAGCAATGTACAGAATGGTTTTAAGAGGTAATCACAGCAGAATTAATATAAATTTGCTTGTGACATAAAAACAGTACAAACTTGGAAAGATATTATTCCGATTTTTTACAGCAGTATGTTTAAGATAGTAAAAATGGCCTATGATTTTCAGTGCAATGTATTGGTACGATGCAATATCCAAAGAAGTCTGTTAACTGAAGAAAATATATTGTATGTGTAACCTCTTTGCTATACAAGATGATTGGCCCAAAAGTGCGGGCTTCACTGACAAAGCTACCAATTTGATATATAATAAACAAGAAATACTTAAAATTCTGATTACATATTTAATATTTTTTTCTGGGGCAGAGAACCATGCATTGGTACATACACATGAAAATTGGCATAAATAATTAGAGTATGTGTACTCACCAATGAATCTCATTGTGTCCATAATAGGTCGAATTCAAGTACTTAATTTCAAACAAATAAACTCACAATATTTTCTGAAACACTCATACATGCTGGACATGACCAAAGGGACTGATTTTTTACCAACAATTAAATTAACACTGGTAAATTAAACATTTGGAGTTTCTTAAATGAATTTTATATTATTTAGGCTTGAAAAGTATTTTAACTGAAATTTCTTAGATGAGGTCAAGAGTATTAATCTCTAATGTACTTGAGATGAACAAATCAACTGGTATAAAACTGCCTCAGTCAAGTCATGGAGTAAACTATTTAAAGTTTTGAGTAAAGAGTGTTCACCCATAAACAGGTGAATTGTTCTCTGAAAGACAGAGCAAAAATAATTCTGTTCATTTATGTTAAAGACTACGACTTTTCACTACTGCCGAGCAGAATTGTGGAGTAGTATATTTAATGATAGCAGCACATCCCACCACCCCTGCTACTTTAAATGGATCTGTTCCAGTCACATCTTCACTAGCCAAGGTTCCGATAACTTTGTCTACACCTTGGTGGATGGAACAGCTTTATCGGTGCATTGTCCTAGTGACATCTATTGGATTTCATGTGTTGCCACCCGTAGTATGTAATTCCAACTAACCAGTAGTGTGATGCATTGTACATCAGCCGAAAATGGTGGTGGCACTTGACCTAAAAAGAATACATTGTAAGTTTAACATCGAAAGAATGACTATGTACGAGAGGGAAGCCATTACAGGTCTGTTTGGGTGAAAGGTATTTGTGCAAACATGGACCGTTACTGGAAAAGGGCATATTTATCAGTCCATTCAGATTGTGTGATCTCCTTGTCTCGATCACATAGGAACAGTGTTCAGATTTGAACAACTTAATTTTGATTGGATGCAGTGGCTTGCCGTTGTATCCAATGAAATTCACAGACCCGAAGCACAGAAATATCAACTCAATATGCCAAGATGTAGAGTTATCGGAACCTTGGTGAGCAAAGATGTTCCAGTCAGTGTTCAGCAACAGTACATGCAACTTTAGCATTGCAATAATAAGTGGCCTATGTGAGTGATTTTAAACTGATGTCTGTGTTTCTGACAAATAAAAAAAGGATTCAGTTGGATTTTTAGCGTATGGGTTCCATATAATGACTTCAGACTTTCATGAAAGACATAATGTGTAGTTATATTTATGGAGCTAACAGAGGTAAGATGAAAATTTCAGTGTGGGGTTTACATGCATGTGGTAATGATTGCTCCTGACAATTCAGGTAAAAAACTTATTTCAACAGTAGTGTTGTTAGGTGCATGGGTGTATATGACAGTTTATTGGTTGTCCATTTTTTCCCATAAATAGGTAAATGAAATGATTTATATATTGGAGTGAGAATCTTTTTTAGACCACCACAGTGTTTTGGTGCTTGGTTGTGTATGCCAGATGACTAAGCAAACATCAGTTGGATGTTGTTTACTCTGAATTGGGTAGTGATTGTACACAGGATGCATTGAAGACAAATGCAATGAAGTCATAGTGGTTTTATTGTTGATGGTTCAGTAATAATAATTATCAGATCTTTTGGGAACTAACTTCTTCAGAAATCAACAAGAAGCAGTAAATTACTGTTAAATTTTAGGAGCCATGACCAGGTCATACTGAATCGGAATTTGTTACAATGAAGTGTTTGCACAGTATCTCATTTATCTGATCAGATCTTGGGTGAATCAGGATCACTTCAACTCTACAGGTCATCAGTCTTCTCAATGCATTAACAAACTTCATCCCCAAAATTTTACAATGCTGAGTCACCAATTAAGCTCCAAACACTCAAGTTTTTTAAATGCTTCTACTACTACTTTCATTAAGGTAGAAAAAAATTTCACAACATTTCCCTGACCAGGCATTGTTAACCTTGCATGTGAAATATGCCCTCATAGATCTAAGAGTGTTTCCCATATTTGTACAAATCTCCAAACTTAAATCATTTTTGTGTGGAGACAGAATAATTGAAATTAAACAACTCAACCTATTTACAGTACTTGTCCTGTGTAGTATCACAAGGAAGGTGAATGCAGCTCAGTGATTCAGCATCAACAACTCTTGTGTTTCTGTTACAGGAACGAGTATTTTTGGAACAACAGCAAGAACGTATGGACAAGCACATGAAGCAGTTGACAGAGACACACAGACAGAAAATTGCCATGCTGGAAGGCCAGTTCTTGCAGCACAAGCAACATCTCCGCAGAGGTAAAAGAAGAACTTCAAGAATTTTGTTTTGGTCAAAGGTTTCAAATATTCATCTGCCAGTCATATATTCAAGCAGCTTATCAGGCATACAACATGATGCAGGAAAACAAAATGTCCTTTTATATGCACACCAGTAGCAGTAATTATGTTAATGGTTAATACTAAAAGCAGACACTCAAGCCAGGTGTAAAGACTACTGTTTAGCTAATTGTTTGTATTTACCTGAATCTGCCTCATGCCTCGGTCATATTATGTTTTATGATGCCTGGTCTTGCTTTTTGAAAGCTTCATTTTTAGTGCAGACATTACAGCCATACTGAGATCTTTGAATTACATTTGAATCTCTCAAAAACAAATTTCGTCTTTTCAAATTATCTTTCCACACTGGAAGTCTTGCAAAACTTTAAACCGGATAACCTGTTAATATTCCAGAGACTAGAGAAACATGATTTGCTCATACATTCGGGGAAAAAGTACTGTGTACTGTTGGATGCCTCATCACATTGATATTACAGGTAATGAAAAGGCAGATAAAACAGCAAATATCTCTGCAGTCACCAGGTTTCAGGTGGAAGATTTTGTATACTGACTTTAGATATTACATAAATCAGCATATTCTTTATACTTGGCAAAATATGTGGAATAAAAACTCCACAAACAAGTGTAAGAACATCAAATCCACTATTGGAGAGTGGCATCCCTCATATAGAACAAATTGCAGAGATGAGGTGGTATTGTGATCTCATATTGGACACACATACCTAAGTCATGCATACCTCCAGAAGGGTGAACCTTGACCAGATAGTTTGATTTGCCAGTGTCCACTGACAGTTAAATACATTCTTGTCAAGTGTGTGGAGTTCCATCCTCCGAGACAGAATTATTTGGATGTGAACTTGATGAAGAAACTGCATGACTGTGTGCCATCTGTGAAAATCTTGTACTTTGAGGGAATGTGGTTTGTATAACAAGTTTTAATGATATGTTTTAAAGATTTTACATGTGTTACCTTTCTCTTTTGTCTTATATACCTTTTGCAGAATTTAATTGTATATTGTATCTTGAACATAATTTGTACATTTAATTGGAAGAGTTTATCTTCTAAAGTTTCTTCATGTTTCCATTTTTCAAACTTGACTTTCTGTTAGCACCATGTGGCCCTTATAGCGCTGTAAAATCTTAAATCATTCATATTCTCAGATCATTGGCTGGACACGTGCTTGAAGGAAGTTGTATTCTTATCCAGTAAATTTTAGTATAGATATGATACTGATGACATAAAACTTCTTTTGGCTTCCAGAATTTAGGAATTTTGGTTTCAGAGTTACATTTTTGACATTAAAGAAGGGGAAAAAAAATTTCAGACTGGAAAAATATTTTGGTTTCAAGAGGAGGTTAGTATACAGAGGTTTATTTTAAATTAGTTTCAGATTTATATTTCAGTAGCATAAAATATGAAATTAGACATTAATTGATATGTATATGTACTTTTATGTAAGAAAACATAACAGATCAGATTTCATTCTTGAGTTAAAATAGAGAACCTCAGTAAACAAGAAATCTGTCAAAACTAAAATATTAACCAGTCAAGGATTTTCAGTCTTGAGATTATTAATCATCGTACATTGTAATAGTTCTGTTTATTATGACTGCAAAAAATGTCAATATGTACTGAGAAAAAGCTGTTTAAGTAAGTGTGCCAGTTTTTAAAAAAAAAAAATCTGTTACTTTTAGCTGTACTGAGTCATAGACAGGAAGAGCTTCTGCGATGATTTTTCATCCATCTTCTGTTAACACAGGTCATGCAACACCTCCTAAACTACTATTAGGATTGCCAGAAAACTTTACAAATACATTCATCACAAGATTTAGTTATTCTGCATGAAAATGCCCATCAGACATTCAGTCTTGAAAATCTGAACAGATGGCCATATTGACATGGGCTTTACACTAAAACATGTTCCATAATGCCTTTTTGGTCAGTTGTAAGGTGACCCTGGGATAGTTGCCCAACCCAATGGTCAACCTATTACAGGGACAATTAAAAAAAAAAGTTGCTGATCTGACATCTAAGATTCCAGCCATTGATTGTTTCACTGCAAGACTGTTTATTTTAACTCCTATTGTACTAGGTGCTCTTCAGACATCCAATTTGGCCATTTTGAAAATCTCTGACATGGGGTTTTAATTAAAAAGCTTTTATTGCAATATTTAATTGGAATGAAAATGGTGCAGATCTGAACACCAGTATATCTGCACATTTATGAACAAGTTTTGAAAACTCACATAGTTGACCTTGACAGCAAGTCATTGGTCTTTCTGTGTATTTTTGTAGTTTATTGAGCTTAAGAAAACAGTAACTTGTACATATACTTCTACGTATATAAGTGAATTTAGACCAGACTTTGTCTTTTGTAGCATTCCAATAAACAAGATGACAGTTTGCATTCGGAAATTAATTTTAAAGGTCAAATATCTTGACTAGGGTTTTCAGCTGTAATGGCTTATAACACAAACAAGTATAAATGAATTTGATCAGACCAATTTTGTGGATATATCTAAAAGATTACCTTCACTGATACCACTTCAATAACTTTTTTTTCCAAATAATATTACTAATGGATTCAAAATTCTTTTAGGCCAGTTGAGTGTCAGTTCCATCCATTGACTTTTGTTAAAGAAGATGATACATTAATTTTGTTTTGTTTTGTTTTGTAGGGTTTAATGTCATATTTCCGCACATATGAGCTGTAACATGTTGGCCAATATATTTGGTGGAGGAAGAACCAGAAAAACCCCACTGATACATGGGAAGCTACTAGCAAGCTTTCTCACGTGCCCACATTGGTCAAGCCAAGACTCAGAATTCATTGAAATGTGTGAGTGCTCTGTAAAGGAAAGTTCCTTAGAAAATTAGACCATCAGGCCCCATGTTAATTAATAAGAACAAGATAATTGGTCATTTTTATCAGGTAATCACACAAATCTCGGCACATTTGAGCATACTATACCAAGATGTACTTTTGTGATTCTAGGGAGGGAGGCTGCCATTTGGGAGCTGGAGAAACAACAGTTGCATGAGAGGCATCAGCTTTCCAAGAGTCAACTGAAAGACATGTTCTTCCTCAAGAGACATCAGATGCTGACACGACACCAAAAGGTAGTGTGCAAAACTATCCATAATTCAACAGGTTTAATGATGCAAATTTTGTGTGTTGGATTATGAAGGTATAACAGTTGTGCATGAATTATGTATGCAGACATCATTAATGGTAAAGACTTTTCTTTGAATATACAACCTTTCATGAAAATCAGTATGTTTTGAGACCTTTCTGTTTCTTAAAGTCAGATTCCAAATGATTGTGATGCAGTAAAACCATACATGCAAATCACTGTTGGGAGACCCACCTGTTAAATAAAGCCTGATTCCTGACTGTGATACAATAGAACCTTAAATGAACATCACAGTTTTGGGAGACCCACCTGTTTCTGAAGGCTTGATTCCAAATGATTGTGATACAGTACACCCTTACATGAACATCAGTGTGTTGGGAGACCCACCTGTTTCTGAAGGCTTGATTCCAAATGATTGTGATACAGTACACCCTTACATGAACATCAGTGTGTTGGGAGACCCACCTGTTTCTGAAGGCATGATTCCAAATGATTGTGATACAGTACACCCTTACATGAACATCAGTGTGTTGGGAGACCCACCTGTTTCTGAAGGCTTGATTCCAAATGATTGTGATACAGTACACCCTTACATGAACATCAGTGTGTTGGGAGACCTAACTGTTACTTAGGGCCAGATTCCTGATAATTGTGATACACTAAACCTTACATGCAAATCACTCTTTTGGGGAGACTAACTTGTTGCTTAAAGTCAGATTATAAACAAAATTTTTGGAGATCACACATATTTAGAGACTTTTCTTTATGAATTCCATATTAATGGGAAAGGAAGGCATTGCAGTCACTTTTCTGCCAGTGGCAACAGCACATCATTAACAGTTTGTTAATGTTTTAGTTAAAAGTTTATTTTCATTGGCTTCATTTGGGTAAGGGTCAGCAGAGAAAATTTGCATTTAGGTTTTGGTTTATAAAAACAAATTCATTTGCTTATATTTTCGAAACCCAATGATGCTTTTTTATAATTCATTCTTAGGATGATACATTGTGAAGCTAAAACAATTCATTCTGTGACACTTGCTAGTTTATTTGAACTTGGGGTCAAGGTCAATCATAGAAACTCCATGTGAAAGGTTTGGTTATAGATTTTTCATTTACTTACATTTTCTAAATCCCATGATAATTTTCTCATCATACTTAGGGTGTTTCCGTATAAAGTTATGACAATTTATTCTACAACGTGCTTGCTCAAACTTTGATCGTGAGGTCAAGGTCACACATTTTACATCAATGTTTTGATTGTGTGATTGACCTGCAAGCTCTAGCTGCCTTGTTTCTTTTCATTCACACAAGGGGTGATTTCTTACATTATTTTACTGTTCCATTTTTTTATTAAAGAATAAAGCAGAAATATTCACCTTTCTCTGGAATATCTTTCCACTTTACTGTTCACCTTGGTAGTGTATCATAACTTGACCCTTACAGATTGTGCTTTGTGATATTAAACATATTGAAATCATCATTACCTTAAAAGTCTTCAGTTTTTTTTAATGTTTTGTCTCATTTGTCTATAGGAGATAGAACAAATGAAGCGAAGTAACCAGGTAAAGGAAGAGGAGATGCAGCGTCGACATGTGCTGGAGAAGAAGAGGTTACCCAAAATATTGAAGCAGGAGAGTAAAACTCGCTCCCTCATGTTTAAGCAGAGTCTTCGGTTGAGTATAGCTGGCAACCCAGAGGATGAGCGGTCAAAACTTAAACAGGTACTTCCTTTAGTCTTGGGTCTTTAGCCTACCTGGCTTAAAGAAAAAAATCATTTTAACCAAATTTGATGAAATTAGCTTGGGATGATGGTCATTCAGCTTGTATTGTTTAAATAATTGCTATAATTTGGATTAATGCCAGTTTAAGCCAAACCCTTAATGGGCCGTTTCAATTCAGTGGATTTTGGATTCATATTGTCTTGGTAGATTTGGCACCCCAATGTACACCTTTTTTATACAAGGCTTTCATTTGCCTGATCATAATCTGCAGTTAGAGATAAAAATATGTTATTTTAAGCATTCAGTATATGCATTGTGCATTGTAATCTTTTTATCTTTTTCTTTTCTGGTTGAGTTTAGAACATGAAAATAGACTTTGCCTTTTGCTGGACTGATTATTTGAATGGTTTCATTAAGTGGTGAAAATGGTTTTCTTAAAGAGTTCAGTCAGTGTTTTACACTATTTAAAATTTTTAAGATTTTAAAAATTTAAAAGTGTTAATTGACTTTTACAGGCAGTATGACCGTTAATTGTAGCAGAGTTGATTGGTGAGTAAGACTAATTGTAATCAACAAATTAATTGCTATACTTTGGTGGTGGTCAGCCACTATTTGATACTTTTAATCTCTTAATTCTAGTTTGAGGAGAATGAAAAGAAAAGGATGAAGTCAGAGATGCAGCGGCAAGAGAACAAGCACAAGAAGCAATGGGAGGATCTTGTTTTCCGAAATGAGACCAGTCTGCGAGAGCTGGAACAACTGCAGGTAAAAAGCCAGTATGCAAAATAATAAATCATAGGGTGTGTTTAATTAGGCAGTGCTTATAATGCTGGTGCAACACTGGTGTCATAAGAATACACAGTACTTAATAGGGTATACCAAATCCCAAGAGAAGTATGCTCTTTCTGTGGACTCCTCCTGAATGGATGGCCATATTGACATGTTTTCCATAAAAGATTTACTGTAATGTATAGTTGATTCTGAAAATGTTGCCACTGTGATTTCTAATATGGCCGTCAAAATGGCTATCTTGAAAATAATGTTATCACTACTCCTGCTGGATGAGATATTGATGGGTTTTTTTCAACAAAAGGCTTTTTACAATATCTAGTTTGTCATGGGGCCCCAAGTGGCAGAGTGGTCTAAAGCGATAACTGTTATGGATCGCTGTCATCTCACCTCTGTCTGCGTGGATTCGAGTCTCAGACTTGGCTAATGTGGGTATGTGGGAAAGCTTGCTGGTAGCTTCTCATGAATCAGTGGTTCCTTCTGGGGTTTTCCTGGGTTCTTCGTCCACCATTTACACTGGCCGCCGTGTATAGCCTATCTTGTGCTGAAAAATGGCATTAAACCCTATAACAGCAACAAATCTAGTTTGTTGTAAATGGAAATATTGCTGATCTTATATCCAGTATGGCCACCATGATTGGCATCACACAAATCTTGCTATTGCTTTTCCTCCTTAATGGATGGACATATTGACATTGGATTTTGCCCATGTAATGTTTTGTTGGTCCTCAATTAATATGGTGCTGTTCTTGCATCCAGTATGGCTGCAGATGGTGTCAGCACTTGACAATTAAAAAGAAGAAATGGTATTATCTTAGATTCCTGGACAATCTTTTCAGATAGTAAAAAGTCATTTGAGAGACGTTTGTCATTTACTTCAATTTTTTCAACAGTTTTTTATATAAATTAATAAATAAAACATTGATAACTTGTAACTTGAATGACCAATATATCAAAAGGATGTCAGTTTTTGAAAGGACATCACTTTCATCTTATATTCATTCATTCAAGACTGCATTTCAATTTTGTTATGGCCAGTCAACCTATTTTCTTAGTGGACAGCAAGTATATTTGAATTGTGTTTCATTCTTCAATTCCTTTATCCTTCTTGCATCAAAATTTTGAAGTCATCCATAGGCCACCAGTGGTTTATAAGGGCAATTATCCCATTTTCCATGTGGAGAAACAATAAGAGTACACAAGTCCCCCATTTTATATCCCAGGCCATTACAGGTTAATCTGAACATTAAGGTCAAAGCCATCCTGAGGGCTCCACTGGCATGCTGGGTCTATTTTTCATGTGTAGAAGCAGTAAGATCCCCCATTTTAGACATCAGTCCATTGCAGGTTAGCCTCCCAGCATGTGTTGATGTCCAGCTTAACTTTTTACCTGTGAATGTTGCAACATAGGTATTATGTTTCCGAAGGCAGCAGTAGCAGCAGCAACAATATTATGGTGACAATAAAATTTCTGGAAGTCACGTCTCTTGTACACTGGTGGATGTATTCAACTTCATCTTTGATAGAATATGGCTGTGTTTAAAATTTGTACACAGATACAACTGGAGTTCATGTTTTACCTGATTAATCAGAATGGCAATGTCATTCACATTTAAAGTAATGACACTGCACTCTGTGGAACACTAGTATTGACTGGTACAAGCAGTGTTAAGAGTTAAGCTTGACGGAACAACATTACTGGCTAGGGTTGGATTCAAACCCACTACCTTCTTGTCCTGCATTTACAGTACCTACCACTATGCCACTTGGCTGTAGATTTTTTTGCCCACATTGCTTCAGAAGGGGGTATCTAACTTTGGTTGTGTCTATCCATCCTTCTGTCCAGAAAAGCTTGTTAGTAAGATGGCACAAAAACATCTCAATATAGGCAAATTAAATTTGGCAGGCTTGTTGAACGCATATGTAAATGACACGAATAGATTTACAAACCATTAAAGAAAACTTCAAAGTTTTTAAGCATTTTTTAAATTTTGACTTATTTGGTAAAAATCTTTTCTGTAGCCTTTTTTTTTGTTTGACAACATTATTAGCACAGTTCAACAAAACCACTGAAGTTGACAAGAGAAATTTGATGGGCATACTTTTTGGCAGGATTAGATTTTCCAGCCATTACAGTAATGTTTATTTTTGCACACATTTTTTGGACTTGAACTTTTTGCACAAAAATCTTGCAAGTACTATTAAGCAAAAATGACTCGGCATTGAAATCAGGTGGGCATATTCATATATAATCATATAGTAACCTGATCAGATTTTCTGGCTATTATTTCAATGTTTTAATGTTGTATACAATTTTTAATGTTTGGGAGTCACCTTTTTATATAAGGAAAACCTTGTTAACATGAATTTTTAAGCAAAACACATTTGAGGTAGTCAAATGAAACTGTTTAGGTATGTTAGTATTGTATGTGTAGATGATCTGATTAGATTTTAAAGTTGTTATAGCAGTTTTTTAAAACTGTCCAAAGACTTTGAACATTTTTCTGGGACTCCTACTTTTTCATCTGCATTGGGGGCATATATAGTTTACAAACACAAAATTATTTAGCACTCTCATGATTACTAAAAGAAGCATCACTAGATTTGCTAACTGAAGCATTATTGTTGAGCTCTTGTACAACTAATAGAAAGATAGTTTTGACTTTTTGCTATGCTTTCAGGCTGAGAAGAGGAAGATGTTGATGGAACACGAGACCCAGAAAATCAAGGAGCTGGATGATCACTATGCAAATGAGCACAGGGAATGGAAGACACAGCTTATACCACGAAAACAGGTCAGAGTGCTACACACATACTGTATTCATGTGTGTGTATTGTGCATGCATGTGCACACACGCATGCGTGCATGTGTTCAGTCTCACTGCATCTCAACTATTCTGTCTTCCTAGATCTGAGGCAGCAGTTTAGAGTGGATTCCATAGCACCTGTGGGGGAAAACTTTGCACATGTACATTATTTGTACGTTCTTGGTAAAGTGTTTGCATTTAACTCGTTGAAATCATGAAATTTGGTGAGGGGATGCATCTAGAGGTAATACATAACATTAAAAGAGACCACTCTTAGCCACATTTCACACTTTACTGACTTTGGTTCAAGTTTGTATTTTAAGTTTAGTTTTCATGGTAGAATGATTAAAGTACATAGAGGATTATTTTTCTTTTCCTTCATTAATACCATATATATTTCATCATGTGGTACAATAATGTGATATTTTAATGAGTGGTACCACAAGATGAAATATATCCAACATTTATGTAGGAAAAGAAAATTATCTTTTTGTTAAATACTAAACTAACTTCAGAATGAAAGTTTAGAAGATCGCTCTTTGGTACAACACCTTCACCCCTACCCCTTTTTTTTGTAAATTCACCTCACTTTTATAGGCTGATGATATTAAATATACATGACTTAATAGAACAGTAGGATTGGGTTGGCATAATCTGTCACAGTAAATTATATTTTTGAGACAATGTAAACTATTTGACCCTATTTGAAAACAAAGCAAGTCCAATTCAGCATTGTATCTCAATGGGTTTATCATTGTTGTTAAGGAAGCAAGGAGAAATAAATTTAGAGAGATGTGAATGACATCTGGTCAAATTTCTTCATCAAGGATTAACTTCCGTGTCCAAAAATTTAAGGTACTTTCTATTTATTTGTTCTTGCTCGCAAAGTACTAGTTCTTGTTGCTGCAGGTACAACTTTTGTATGCACAAACAAACATTACAAGGTACGATGGGAAATTTTGTATCTTCACATGTTAAAATATAATGATATATTTTTCACATGAAAGTATAGGAAGGAAAGTATGAAAATTATTTTGCCAAGAAGTTTCTATATTTCACACTTAAGTATGTAACAAATAATTGTATGCATCTTGGTTAGATTTTTGTCAGCTTAGGTTAAAATAACCTTACCTGTCCAAAGTCCAAGTGAACTCTTGTATGGCCTTTTGTCTTTTACCCATCTGTCTGTCTGTCAGCACTTGTTTTTGAACACCCCAAGCCTTCATTTCTCATCAGATTTTGATCATGCAGTCCTTCCCACTTACATTAAGAAGAAGCCTATGTACATGAAAATACAAAGTCCTGGGCCCAGGGTCTATTGTTTCTACCAAATTTGTCATGCTTATTCCAACATCAAGATAAAACATAAATATATACAATGTTAGAAGTGGACCTCAAAAACCTCAAAAAATTTAAAATTTTGACTTTAAAACCTAAAGATTGCCCAAAAAAATGAAGGAAACTTAAAAAAACGAAAAAAAACTACAAAAATTGAGAATTGATGAAAAGTTCTACCCCAATCCCACAAAAAATGCTTTGTTGCACATGGTTTTTTGTTAGACTAGCCTAGTAGTGGAGAAGGCATGCAGATTTCATAGCACCTGCAGGTATTTGTTTGGAACATATAATCCTATCGACAATCACGAAATTTACCATGTTTCATCTTGATGAACACTACACCTTTATTGTAGAAGTAGGCCATTATGGCCCATGTTTTTATGTTTCAATGACTTAGGTTAAATTTTGTGTTTTATGTTCATTTCTTGGGTACTGTTCATGCTAGAATCATGAAATGCATTGTACACATCCTTGCATTAAAAGAAATTTAGTGTGACCTTATTTCATTTTTTTGTTGGCTTTGGATTGTTTTTGGCATGCTGTATGAAGGCAATCTTACCTGGTATCCAGAAACATGAAACTTTTTGAGTGGATGCATCTTGATACACCTTTATTGCAGAAAGTATTTTTTGTGACCTGTATGTTGTACTTCAGTGAATTTGTTTAAAATTTGCATTTAAATGATATTTCTTGGGTGCTGTTCATGTTAAAATCAAAAACTTGATAAGTGGATGTATCTATGTTTATGCTTTACTAACATTGCTTAAGTATTTTATTTAGCTCATGACCACATTATTTTCCATGCTATATACATTCTAAACTGCAAAAGAAAGCACTTTATGACCAGTGCAGATGAAATTAAGAATAAATACATTTATTCATTGGTAAAAGTTTTCATGTTCAGGACCATGCATTGTATATTGGGATAGATTTTTCTCAACTGGTCAGCTATGTATTGTACATGTGAATGAGCATCATGGACTGCATGTATTTCATGTTAGGCCTCAGCTATAGTGGTTAATCAAAGTAATGGCTGATGCATGAACTAAGCTTGTAATACTGGCTGTCACTCAAAGGTCACTCTAATCCTGTGACATCCACCCAGTAAAATCTGTCTTCTTGGAGTGGACAATGATAATAGCTCCTATATAATAAATACATTGAAAAATAAAAAATAAAATGTAATTTCAGTTTTTCAATCAACTTATTTTAGTATCTCTGCGTTGATATCATTTTTTATTTCTTGATGTCTTTTATGCTTTGTCACAGGGTCAACAGTTTGAAGCCAAGATCACTGTGGTCTGAATTTTTTCCTGCATGATAATTAATATTTACCATTGCTGCTGCAGACTACAAAAAGCTTTGTAAAGGAGAGAGATGTAATTGCTGTGTTCAGTCACTTAAATTGGGGTTCTGTCTAATCAAATTGAATAGCCAATTCATACTTCTATTTCAGAAACTGGAAGAAGAGTTTGCGCGCCAAAGAGAGGAACAAGAACAGTTTTATGGAACTGTAATAATAACAGGAAACGAAGGATCACCCTTGTATACTGTACCTCGCTCTACACCTTCCAGTGTTCGCAACAAAACAGAGGACTCGTTAAAGTCACGGCACTCCACAATAATTTAATGCGGACTGAATTTTGTAAATATGGTATAATTCTGTATAGTAGTTGAATCTGTTTCTCTGTGATAAAGAGAAGAGGGGTGACATGTTTAAAGATATTATTGAGGCCAAGTTTTGATGGAGAGATAGAGGAGGGATAGTTTCGAATGGCCAACATGATAGTATGTCTCAAGAGTTTAATTGTGTTGCATTTTGTACAAAAACCTTTGAGGAAAATGAGTAGCACATACAGTGGACAACTTGTGTCACTCTTTTCATTGTAAAATCTTGGACTGCTCATAAGAATTCTATTTAGAATTTTCATATCTTGGTGAGGAAATGTATAATTGCGCAGTTTTTGCTTACATAAACAATTGAACAAATGCATGTATCAGTGAATGTGGAAGTGACAGAGCTTTTCTTATCAAGCAAGTGAATGTGTAAGTGACAGCATTTTTCATATCAAGCCAGTTAATTAAAGAGTTTTGTTGATCAGATGTAAGATTAATCTGCTTATTAGAGCTTTATTTATTCTCTTGAAGCTGATTCAAGTAAACAAATGTACACAATATTTTCATATTAACATGTGATACAAAACCACCTAGCATGATTGAACATTCATAGTCTGGTCCAAGTTTTGGGTTTGTGTTCCATCATGGAGAAAATCAGAGATGATTTTTTATTTTGTAGTTTTCCTCTCAGTGTCTGAGAATATCTTAAAAGAATAATTTCCATTTACTAGCACACATCTCCATTCTATCCAATGAAGTAAAATTTTAAAAATCTTGAAATGTTACAGTTCAGGTAATGTTACTTTGGAATTTTATGTGGCCTACAACAAGTATACAGTTAAAATGCGTATGTTGTACAAGTGAATGCTTATAGTGCATGCATCATCTTTATACGGAGTTCACTCTTCATTTTTCATGATTCAGCGTTACTGAAACTGGTTCATTACCAAAATTATTTTTAGCTCACTTTCCATAAGTCCAGCTGAGCTTAAGGTATGGCTCTGCTTTCACCAACAATTGCTTGTTTTAACTTTAAAAAATGGCCATACCAATTTCAATCAAACTTGGCACAAAGCATTGTAACATAGAGGCCTTTCAAGTTTATACAAATGACGCTAATCAGACATAATACATTTGCCACTATTACTAAAAGTGGTGATATATTCTAACGAAGACTTCTCAAAAACCTCTTAACCAAATTTGATTAAATTTGAGAGAAAGCATTCTGGCATGAAGACCTTTCAAAGTTTTATAAATTATGCTAATCTGCCGTCAGGTATTGCTTGTTTTTGGACAATGATGCTGATGTGGATGAAGATACAAAATTTATAGAAATTTGAAACAACTATTTTCATAACATACAATCAACATCATTGGAAGCAGTTTCAGCAGAAGGCATGCTACTGAATCATATTTCTTGACCAGCAGCTGTTGCAAGTGGCTTTTTGGCAGATGTCAGCCAGGTGAGCAACCTTGTTATTATTTGAGACGATTGGTCTTCGAGCAATTTTGGTTTTTAGTATGTAAAATTGGACACTTTATTATTAGATGCCTTGATTAGTCTCCCTTATATTTGGAATTCAGTTTATGTGTAACAGTTGAATCTTAATAATATTACTTTTGGTTTATCAATCATTGCCTTTGCATCATACAGTGTGACCCCGCTATAACACAATAGTCAGGGTCCATAGAACCCAGCCATGTTATATACAAAACTGTGTTATAACCAGTCAGGTCAGTTAGCTGAAGAAAATTATGCATGTGCCAAAAAATGGGGGAAGGTAATAAAAGCAGGTGCTAAATTATGTTCTTCATTGGTACAGTTGCCATCTTAATTCAAAGAATATTAAATGAGAACTGCACATGTAGTGAAAACTCAGATTGCATATATATTTTGCTTTATTCAGAGAACCATACATTGGTAAATATATTTGTACATTGTTGATAATGTGTGACTAATGTATAGCATGAATAGAGTATCAACACTGTGTACTTAACAGCCAATTTCATCGGATGCAATGAATCCAGAGTAAATGTTAATTCTATCAAAAACACGCACACTGATTTAAAATATTCAGTAATTGTCAAAAATCATTATGTGTCTGAATTTAATGGAAAAACAAATAAAATTACATAATGAAGGATGAAGCACATTTATGGTTCAATATATCCCAAGGTCATTAAATGGTGTCTATATAAATTTCATACTACTAAAATTTTCTCATCTGCGAATCATAATACTGTATTATTTATTTTTTAAAACTGATTGAGTTCAGCTGCTTTCTGTTACTGTCATATATGCTCTTGGAAAAGTAAATCATATTCCTCAACTGACATATTTGAGCACCAGACTTAATCATATCCAGGGTTTCATTCTTCTCGTTAACAGTAAAAGCTTTATGTTTCTGTGTCCCGTTATCCCTTGTAAATGGCCACTAATTAACAAATTTCACACCTATTCATTTGAATGACTACAGCATAAATAACTGTCAGTTAACAATGGGGTCATTTTTCTAGGGAATGGATAACATTATTTACTGATCAAACTAACTGCATCTAACAACACTGCCAAGCCACGCGCACATGTTGGTGGCTTTCACTGTTTGATAAATGGTTGCACCATAATGTTTTAGCTCTGCAGTTGACTTTGATGATTAGCAATATACTTAAACTAATTAATTCATAAATTCAGTGGAAAATCTTTTGTCAACCATCACATTGTATGGTGCTTGGTTGTGTAAGCAGTGTAAAGAACAAACTCATTAGATATTGTTTGAGCAATGATTGTATACGGAATGCATTGAAGACAAACACAAAAAGGCTTAATGGCTTTATTGTTCATGGATTGGCGATAATAAGATTAATACTTACGAGCTGATATCTTTCAACCATAAACTTTAAAATCAAAATTCTTAAAAGGCCCAGCCATTGGTTCAGATACTCATGATTCCATTTTTAACACAAAACTTAAAAGAAATTGATGAAATTTGAAAATTTCAGGAGCTGAACCATGATCGTCTTATATTTGAATTCATACATGATCTCTTCCCCAAAACGATAATGAACTTTTTACAAGTTCTTTTTTGTACTTTTGGGAAGGAAAAATATTTTTCATGCACGAGAAAAATATATGTACAGTGTGACCCCGCTATAACACGGTAGTCGGGAGCCATATAACCCGACCATGTTATAGACCGAACCGTGTTATAAGCAACCCGGTCAGTTAGTTGAAGAAAATGATGCATGTACCCCCAAAAATGGGGGTAGGTAGGTAATAAATGCGGGCGCAAAAATACATGCTTCATTGGCACAGTTACCATCTTAAATCGATGCATATTAAATGAGAAATACACCTGTAGTGAAAACAGAGAAGGCATATATAATATTTTACTTTTTTCAGAGAATCACGCATTGTTACATACATGGGTATGCTCTTTATATATACATATCTAATATATAGCATGAATAGAGTGTCAATGCCGTGTACTTACCTGTGGATCTCATCACATACATTGAATACACAGTACAAGTAATTCCATCGAAAATATGCACACACAGAGATTTAAAATATTCAGTAATTTTGTCACAGGTCATATAGGTTTGAATTCAGTTGGAAAAAAATATAACAATCACGTAACAAATAATGAAGCACATTTACTTTTCAGTACGTCCCAAGTCAGTAAAAGTTAGTTCGCGTTTTAAGTCACCGTTGGTAGCATTTCGTAAGCATAAACATTTTTCCTGCAAAAAGGTAACTTTCACGGCACAGTAAACATGTTCAAGCCACGTTAGAAAATGAAACAATCCATCAGATTCCATTACTTTTATTTAAGTTTGGTACTTCCTTTGAAGAAAGGTTCTTTTGTTTTTTATTGATGATTGTAGTCAGTTTTCTTTGATGAAGAGTGCATGCATTATTGAAGTCCTCGCTAAATGACAGCTTTGGAGAACCAAACAAATGCCCATTTCTTATTGTGGCAGCAACATCAAATAATTGTATTGCGTGATCGAGACTGATTTTTTTGTTCTATTTGCTTAGTACATTTTTACAACAAATGGTGCTTCAAAGGTAATCTGTTTACTTTGAAATTTCAGCAAACTATTTTATCTGCGTACATTTTTAAAAAAGGAATTTGCCATCGTTTTGTCGATTGTAAGTGCTGTTCCTCCCTGCCTATTGAATAGACCGACAAGTACGATCTTGTTTTGTTTTTTGTTGGTTTTTTCACATTTGTAGTAGTGGAGTGATGCTGCCTTCTACGCATGCATCAGAAATTTAAAAAAGGGTCAGCGGATGATAGAGACGCAGGTGTTCTGGTCTGATGACAGGGATTACTACAGAAAATGTGAGTGTTCTGAGGGATTTAATTCTGATTGAAAAAGAAGAGGAATTTTACTTACCATCCACATACAAATGTCAGTCTATGTAAATATATTAATTACTAGCAAGCAGCCGAAAATCCGACGTAAGATGCTTCGTCTGATTGATCACTGCTACCAGAAATGTCAAAAGAAAAAAAAAAGCGGATATCTCACAACATACAGTGCTCATGCTCGAGATGTCAACATAAGCAGATTATGATATAACAGTGAACTGTTAAGATGGTTTGTCAATATGGACAAAGAATTTGTTTATATAACAGCATATCAAGTTTGTGGCTTCCTTTCATGGGGCCTCTGAATTTCTATGCTCCAAACCAATGGTTGTATATACAAGTTTAAACAGCCAACAATGTCACCAATAACAAAAAAAAAATCACCAGATGGTATATTTTGCCACCAATAAGGTAAAAAAAATCACAATTTGTGACATTGACGAAGCCCTGCATGATCCCAGAAGAAACTTTTTACCCGTTTTATTTTGTACTTTTAAGGAGAAAATATTTTTTCGTGTACAAGAAAAATGCATTTAAATTTCAGGAGTCCCACCATGATCATCTTGTATTATTCATTCGCGATCTCTTCCCCAAAATGATAATAAACTTTATTTGTTTTTTTCGTACCTTTTAAGAAAGAATTTTTTTTCGTGTACGGAAAAAATACATATGAAATTTCGGGAGCCACACCACAACCATGTTATATCCGAATTTGTGTCATAACAGAGCATGCTGTAGTGGGGTCACACTGTGTATGAAATTTCAGGAGCCACGCCATGATCGTCTTTTAAAAATTGATAGTAATGATTTTGTTATTTTCATACTTTTAATAAGAAAAAATATCTTTTCATGTACTAGAAAAATACATGTATATGAAATTTTGGGAGCTATGCCACAACTGTGTTATATCTGAATTTGTGCTAAAACAGATCGTGCTATAGCAGGGTAACATTGTATATTTGGACATATAACATACCTATCTGTAAATAGCCCGATTCATCATTGTATACAATGTTCCAGCAGATCAGGCTGTACTAATGTTTTAAAAGGAACATTGTGTACTGAAAAGGAAGATCAGTAACTTTGGCTGTTTTGAAGGGACTTGAAAGGTAACTTCTTACTTTCTGAAGTTTTAGGTGGAAAAATATCTAGTTAGATGTGTGAAGAATAGATCCTAGAACGAAAGATTAGCAATGAAATACATATGCATTTAATTTTCACTGTTATTGCAACCACTGAATGAAAAAATAGGTAATTTAGCTTCATTTGCATCAGACTGCTTAAGTTAGTGTCATGGATGACATGAAGTTGTCCTGTTGTGAGGTCTGTAATGTTGTGACATTGTAACACCCATGGCTGTAGACCATATCCAGTCAAAGTAAGAAGCAAGTCTGTTTTGTACAGAATGAGTTGATGCATTTTGAGCTTATGTTATACCCCTGGTGGTGTCATGGTGTAGGTGTTAGCAGATCTATACCTTTTTAGTCAATATCTGTTGCCTCTACAATCTTTATTTGTGCATGCAATCTGTCACCACTGTCATGATTTGTACATGCAGTCTGACACCAGTAATGATTTGTACGTGCAATCTGATTATTTCTGCATCAGAATAGAAAATATTCTAAAATTTTTTTGGCCAAGTGTTTTAAAGTGCTCACCTTTACTGATCACTGCCATCTCACCGCTGTCTGTGTGAGTTCGATTCTTGAGCTTGGCCAGTGTGGGTATGTGGGAAAGCTTGCAAGTAGCTTTCTGTTGGTCATTGGTTCTTACCGGGGTTTTTCCCAGGTTCTTCCTCCACTAGTTATACTGGCCGCCATGTATAGCCCATCTTGTGCTGAAAAATGGCGTTAAAACCAAAACAACAAAATCTTTGCTGACATGTTAAAATTGCAAGGTTGTGACCAACTCTTCATAGCAGTATTGCCATATTTGTAGGTATTATTACAAGGACTATAATGCTAGGTATGGAATGTCATGTACATGTTATTACAAGGACTATAATGTTAAGTATGGAATGTCATGTACATGTTATTACAAGGACTATAATGCTAGGTATGGAATGTCATGTACATGTTATTACAAGGACTGTAATGTTAGGTATGGAATGTCATGTACATGTTATTACAAGGACTATAATGTTAGGTATGGAATGTCATGTACATGTTATTACAAGGACTATAATGCTAGGTATGGAATGTCATGTATATGTACATATTACAAGGACTATAATGTTAGGTATGGAATGTCATGTACATGTTATTACAAGAACTATAATGTTAGGTATGGAATGTCATGTACATTTTATTACAAGGACTATAATGCTAAGTCTGTTATTACAAGGACTATAATGCTAGGTATGTTATTACAAGGACTATAATGCTAGGTATGGAATGTACATGTTATTTTCAAGAACTATCATGCTAAGTATGGAATATCATATGTTATTACCAGAGCTATAATGCTAGGTATAAAATGTCATGTACATCTTATTACAAGGACTATAATGCTAGGTATGGAATGTACATGTTATTACAAGGACTATGATGCTAAGTATTGTATATTATCTACATGTTATTACCAGGACTATAATGCTAGGTATGGAAGGTCATGTACACTATTATGCATCATGTATAATCTGTAAACATTGTGTATGTTTTCAAAATACGTATTTTATTCTGAAATTGTTTCAGCTTAAGATTCTAACAAAAGTGCCTACAATTGATGAGTCAGATCAAACAATACAAAAAAAATTGAAATGAACAAACTTGCTAGGAAGTCATACTGTTGCAGCTAATTTTGATTTTAGTATAATTTTGAAACCAGGTGCCAAATTCATTGATACCAAATTAAAACTGGATTTAACCATATAATATGATGCCAGTTAAATTGTGAAGATTGAATTGAATTCATTTTCCTTGATCTGACCTTCCCAACGAAAGTTAACTTTGAGACATCCCACACCTTTACTCAAGACTGCCAGGTTAGAATTTCCAAGCATGGCATTAATTGCTAAAATGTTTGCAGCCAGCTGTCTGATTTTTCTGTAACACTGAAAGGATTATAGCGAACATAATTCTAATGATACAGCTTTGTTGTTTTTACCAGGACTCGCTGAAGCAGCCAACCCAGGCTGGCCTAGATGGGTCCTGTGACCCATGGTTTAAAAGTTAAATGCTCAACCATTCAAAGTTAACATGTTGACCATCAGCCAGTAAACTGAGCTATTGTGATTCTCAAGGCACAATGAATGCACCTCATTTTGGTAAGAAATTAGATAAATTGTTTAACAGACTTGACCTTTATACGATTTAATGTATAAAACATTTTTTTTTTAACATCCCACCCCTTTACAGCTGTCATGTTTCATAATTTTGATAAATACATAAAGTGAAGGTATTTTACACAAGCCATGGGATTACAGTGCATGAAAATTGGCATATTTATATTTTGCAATACGAGAAAGTTTTGCATTCTTTTGTTGTCATATATACACCCCCGTAGAAAATTGTTAATGCTCTGTTATAGCAACTCCCCAAGGTCATGGTACATGTTGTATTTCCCTGGTTTTAGAATGGCAGATTCAAAAGTTATTTATGAGATCAAAATACTGCATTCCTATTATGTTATGGATGTATAATTAAGAGATTTTCTTGAGTTATATTAATGTACAAAATAAAACCCATGTATCTTTATTTTCTGTGAATAAATCATTTGGTCATTTCTCAACATAAATTTCCTTTATTAGCAATACCTTTTGATTTGAATGAGGTTTTTATGTATAATTTGGAAGCGTATTTGCTATTTTTATGGACTTATATTCAAGAAAAATTCAATTATCATATGCATACATCACTTGTTGCTAAGGAGAAATAAAATATTGAATATTTCAAGAGAGAGGAGTTGAAACTTGTCTTCTTTTCAGTCTTGACAATTTGATATTTTTCCATTTGATTTTTGTTTATATATTTCATTTTCATCAGATGCAGGTTGCTTTATAGTTAAGATTGGTTCACGGCATTTCATTTTACAGTGATGACAGTTTTCCTATCTTGCAACATCTCTCTGGCCAGATTTTACCTTTGACCAAAATGCATAACCTTACTTGCGAGATCAAATCAGTGCTGTTGGAACCTTTCAACCCTGATTATTCTGGTACAGAATGATGGAAATGCACTCATTTGCAAATTTCTATTCACAGTTGAGTGCATTCTTTTGTAGCTTATGTTACTGTAGAACAAAGTTACGTAGCATTAGAAAGTTCTACCAGAAAAAGAAATTACTGAAACAAATATAGCACATTGGTAGATCTTCAACACATTCATTCCACTTTGATGTTATTCATAAATAAAGACATCAAGAAAAAGACTCTTCCTGGTTTGGATTTGCTGCATAGATTTTGTTCATTTCTCGAGACCAACATTAGTTGCCACCATTTAACAAATAAGCTTAAATCAACCAGTTGTAAATAAAAATTGTAGCAAAGGACTCGTGTATTAGTCACATCAACATGGGTGGATCTCTCTGGATGAACCTACAACTGATAATACAGATTCCAATAACATCATTAGTACTATTTATGTTGGACCTTACCCTGCATATCTTGCCAGTCTATTTTTTCTGCCGGAGTGAAAGTAGCTTCAGGACACCTTCTCACAAATATTTTTGCAATAAAAAGTTTAAGAATGAATACTAAGGTGCCTACGATACTTTAGGCTGTATGAACTAGTGGTGTGTGTGGGCTTATATACAGCGCACGTAAGAATTATAAAGGTACGTTTGTTTTTAAAAACTTAACAATTTCATTTATCTTATGCAATCGAAGTGACAAGACTTTTACTAATGCTCTTTAATTGCATTGCAAAACCATTTACAAACCTTATCATTGATCAGTGTACAAAAACCTGGCCATTCCCTTTGCCCACTACTGCAGAATGTGTAACAATGTTTATTTTGCATCCTTTTGACATAAAAAATTTCTCAGCAGTGATCAAAGAACTCTCCCTCTGTTCGTATAGTCAAATTGCTTTCACTTTTCCAGCCAAACTAAGAGGACATTTTTTGCAAGAACGTATTCGTTCACTTTCATACTAATCTGTACTTGTTATGCTAAATGCAGTGTTTACGAAGGTAGTGAGCTCTTGTCATCTTGATCATTATCATTACTTAGCCAGTAATTATCAAAGTGACAAAACCGCTCCGGTGGCCTAGTGGTTAGAGCATCCACCTCGGATGCAGGTTCGAACCCCAGCCGAGTCATACCAAAGACATAAACGTAGTAAAAGACATAAAAGTGGTACAAGAAGCTGTCTCACATGGTGTTCAGCATTAGGAGGTTAGTGTTAGGACTGGTTGGCCTGGTGTCAAGATAATGTGACTGGGTGGGACATCATGCTACATGTCTGCGGCTTGATGCCCCAGTGCTAGAAATCACTATAAACTGCCCCACTACAGACATAATAGCGATAGGACTGAAAATTTGTTAAAGCTACGTCAAAATTCCAAATCACACACACACACACACACACATCAATGTGACAAAAGATCTAAGGAAAATGCAGCATTAAGGACAATCTGATTTACTTCTTTGTGTGGATTAAAATTGGGCACTTATTGGCGTGTTGGAACAAATGTCGGGGGATTTAGAAATCAAAAAATATTTGAGATAGCCACCTGTAAACTACATTTTGCATCTGCTTGGGAGAGGTAAATTTGAGATCCTTTGCACTAATATGATGGTCACGTTAGAGGGTTGGTCATCCTTCAGTGGCAATTTTCAACATAAACTTGCCTGCATCGAGAGATTTAGGCTGTAAGAAGTGGGTGGTCACTAGTCAAGGTCTGTTTAAGAGTGGTACCTCTGAATTGGTGATGACTTCTTATGTTTAGGGCTGTTTATTAAAGTTGATGGTCAAGTTCAACAGTAGCTTTAATTGCAAACTTGTTGCTTTATTGGTCATCTTAGCTGCTGTTCATGTAGTAATTAAGAACTGTACATTTCATACGCCTGGAGATGGGAGGGGTGTACATACTAGATAATAACTTATGGCTGTATCATCATTCAGGATTAGCCTTTCAGGGACTGCTTTCTTAATAGCAGTTCCATTTTCTGCATCAAGGGTTATAAACTATGAAAATGAAATACCAGTAGATTTCTGGAAAATGTGATTTTGAAAACAACTTGAAGCATATAACATTTTGTGGGGAAAAAAATGTATTCATGTGATATATGCGACTTTTCAATTTTTATGCTATAGTACAAGAGTTATTCAACCTCTAAACATTTATCATGGGGTTTAAATATAATGCATTTAACATTATTTGTACAACTTCTCACAAATTTACACAACACTCCTGATGGCTTATATTGGCAATATGGTCTTTGAAGGTAAAGGTAACCAATGAACCCAAGGAAAAACAATTTTTGAAATAAAAAATTTTCTTTAATACTTACCCAACCATAATACCTCAGGATTATGGTCACTACCTTGCATATCCATCCTTCCTAGCTAAATGTTTTAGCTATGGGAGCTAATGCTTTCTGGCCACATGTGGCATACAGTGTGGTCTCTCCTTGATACAGGACGAGTGCCAAATCCCGTTAATATTCAAATTGCCATTGGAGTACACACTCTTGGAGGAAGTAACTGAGGGAAGGGTATATCCATATTATAACCAGGATTGTATTATCAAAGAAATTTATTTTACTCCAATAATTGGTTTCTTCATTTATGTTATCTAACCATAACACTTTATGAGAATAGGCCATTTAGTGAGTTGCATCCCCTTACCCTGTGAGGCCATAGGTATTAAAGGCTACTTTTAGCTTGAGAACCCAACTGGAACACTGGTTTTATATACCGAGATGTCATTTTAGGAAAAAGACCAGTTTTTCTCCAACTGATATTGTCATGCTGTAAGTAGCTGTCAAATGACCAAGGAATGTAACTTGTGGAGGTGTGTGGCACATTTTTTTTTTTTTTGTGGTATGTAATATGGTATTTCCTCACTGTACCAGTATGTAAGTAGTTTCCATTAGTTAGAAATACACAGAAATTCCAGAGGAATCTTGTTACAACTTGAATGATATTAAATGCGTGTTTTGCACAGACGAACAAGCTTAAAACAATCTGATTTAAAACAGATCTCCACTGTTACACATGAAGATCTGACTGCAACTGCTTAGGGGTCATGTTCTGGTAACCCATGTTATCATAATCACTAATTTTATCAAGCAATCAGATGACGTCTTATAGCTTCACGTTTGGAGACTGAGCAGTGTGGATGAAGAGCATGAATGTGAACTGAACGATTTGATTCACTTTCAGATTTATTAAAGCTGCATTTCCACTGACTAATTCAAAGGTCAGCAGAACATTACCCTTAAGTGGTCGTCTTCACATCGGACAGCGGAGATCTGATTGTAATCAGATTGGAGTTTTTTAAAAAAAATTCTTTTACAAAATGGTTTTATCTGTCACAAATTAAAGGTGAATATAACAAACTTATGATTACAACAAGAGTCTAAGGGATTAATGCTCTCGCATCCATAAAGACTTTCCAGAAATTCAAGACCAATTTTTTTAAATACCTGCTCAATGCCAAAACCATCTCATTTTTTTATCAAGAGGAATTACAAATTGGCTGCTGTGGTAGTTATCATGAATGTAAAATTAGTGTGTCTCATTTATGATAAACCAGACAACATTAGAAGAAATTTTGATGGAAATGACCATCAATTCAGAAAAATTAATGACAAAATTTTCAGTTTGTTACTGTGGCAACCATATTGACTATCTGCATAACACCATTTTCATTTAGGTCCAAACAAATACCATGTCTGTTGGCGAACACCCTATGTTGACATGAGCATCAATTCTGGATGAGTTGTGAAAATCATTAAACAATATGACTTTCCTTTTTGAAGAGTACCAACAAGATCAAGTGGCAGACATGGTGGCCAGATTGGATGTCAGATCTGCATCATTTTCATTTAGTACGAACTAGACATCATGAAATGTCTTGTGAAAATCCAATGTCAATAATAACTTTTCATTTAGAAGGAGAAGCCATAACAGAATTTTCATAAAGGCCACCACAGTGAGATCTGCACAAACTAGATATAATAAGAAATCTGGTGAAAACCCAATTTTCAGCAGCAATAACCCGATTTTTACTATTGCTGCCATGGCAACTATAGTGGATGCCAGTTCTACACGATTTTCATTGGGATCAACTAAACCTCATAATAAATCTTCTGGTGAAAACCCCACACCAAACAAAAACTTTCTGCTCGGGAACAGTGATAACAAAATTTCCAAGATGGCTGCCATGATGACAGCACCAGTTTCATTTATGACCAACTAGACTTTGGAATGAATGTTCATGGCCATCCTCCAAGTAATTCTGGTGGAGTTGTGATGACAAACTTGTGCTAATGACTGGACAGATGTCAGATGCGGATGATTAACAACTGGTCATCCAATAAACTCTTCTCTATACCAAAGTCACAGCAGTCTTGCTCATCTTGACCAATATACATTTAATCAGGCTAAATATTCCCCATCATAGCTTACATTTTGAGGAGTATGTTATGCCAGTAAACTCACTATGGGAAATCAAACAGTACAAACACAGACATAAATAACCTTAACTACATCTACTACCAATATGGACTTTGACATGCATATATCAAGAGGAAAGCCACCACTCAACTCCATCATTCATTTTGTATATTTTTAATGCAACAAGGAAAATTTCAAAACAAAATGCATGATATGAACATACAATTTTTGAAGGCTTTGCTGATTTTGTCATATTACAAACTAGCACTGCCAAGTTTTTTCCACCCTGCAAGTCGTACATACAGTATAAATCATAATGCATCAGATACTTTTCATTCAGTGTCAATAAATTTAAGAATCATGTATCAGTCATTTATCCTGCCTCAGTATTTTCCAAGAATTAAATATCTGAATTCCCAAGATTTCACTGAAGAAAGTGTCTTCATACTGTCTACAAGGTGTGAACATGTGAAAGTCTTCATACTGTCTACAAGTTGTGAACATGGGTAAATAGTTGGGAGATGACAATTACTATTTTAATCACAAATTAGATGCATTTATTAGGATTTTTGCCCAATTTGGATGTCCTCTGTCTCTTTCTTGATGTTCTTCTTTTCCTGGAAACTTTCCTTTTCCTTTTTGTCGTGGCTTTTTCCACCCTATCTAATCTGTAAGCAAACTGATTCCTAAAATATTCAGACTCCTGTTGCTGAGAAATGGGAATAAAGGTTCTGATTGGTGAACTGGATAAATCTTTTATCCAATCAGGAGGAGTGAGATGGGAACTGCCTTCTTGATCACTCTCATCCTCAGAACTGCATGTGCTAGACCAAAGAAAGAAAACAAATGCAGATATATAGGTGGATATAAATAATAAACACGTCTTTTTAAAATACAAACTACAAATTATAACTGTTGAATAATATACTTACACCCAAGTTGTACATTTTCAAAGATGTCTGCACTATGCAGACCTACCTTTCTGAATGTGCATGACTTAATATGTGAAGGAAAATGTAGCACAACCTTTACAAGAATTTGAACCTACCCTCAAAGGTTAGGGGTTAATTAAGGTGAGTATGCAGAATGTAACACAGCTCATACAAAAATATTCAATCTACCCCCTAGAGTAAGGGGTTAATTAAGGTGAGTATGCAGAATGTAACACAGCTCATACAAAAATATTCAATCTACCCCCTAGAGTAAGGGGTTAATTAATGTGCACAGGCAAAATGTAGCACAACTGGTACAGGAATTTTAACGTACCCTCTAGGGTAGACATTTACAGCCCATGACCTGGTTTTATCTACTTACTGACATCGTAGGGTGTGGCTTTAAAAGATCACTCATCTGGCCCATGTCCTGGAGGTTAGTAGCACATGTCTGCTCTAGGGCAAGGGATTAATTAATGTGTAATCACACTTGAATTTCAATGAACTATACTTTTGGATTTATCTACTGTAATGCAAATACATCAACCATCACTTTTCCCTCTGATGAGTTACAATAATAAAACTGGTCAGGGAACAGGCATGAATAGACCACTCCAGCAGATGAGCTTTCTCTCTACTACTTGTCCATGATCCCAATCAACGACCAACCAATAACTATCATTGGTTAGAGGTGTTATGACATAATGCCACTAAAACCTTATCAAGGCAATGAGGTCCAAAACATTTTTAATACCCAAGGTCCCTTCCAACATTCTTTACATTATTTGATCTTGTTTATACCTTTGGGCTTTGTTTAATCTGGAGTTTGTCTCTTACAAACAGTGAAAAGGACTAGAATTTTGTAGCCTCACTAGACCAAAAAATCAAACCACCACTTTTTCCTTACTGAAGCACAGGCTTGAAAGCTGACAGGAATGACAGCAACAAAGAAATGCAGAGGTTCAAGTAGGCCTGATATTGCTCATATAATGTAACAGTGGAATAATTTCACTGATCAGATTTATTTTGTATTGTAAGAACATAGCTCTATGTAAACTATCTGCCAAACTTAAATATGCCTAATATTGATCACCTAGCTTAGATAACTGACCATTTCCCTAAGCATGTTATGTAGTATCATAAGAACATGATACTATGTATGAAACGAACACAAACTACATACAACAGTAACATGATGCTATGTACACTACAAACACAACCCTATATACAATAAGAACACTATGTGCACAGCTAACACAACCTTATATACAATAAGAACACTATGTGCACAGCTAACACAACCCTATATACAATAAGAAGATAACGCTATCTGCACTACGAACAAAACCCTATATACAATAAGAACACTGTGCACTACTAACACAACCCTATACACAACAGAAACATAATGCTATGAACACAACCTATATATAATAAGAACATAACACTATGAACACAACCTATATACAGTAAGAACATAATGCTATGAACACAACCAATATACAACAACATAATGCTATGAACACAACCTATATACAATAAGAACATAACGCTATCAACACTACTATATACAGTAACATAACCCTATATACACTAGAACATAACACTATGTCGAGTAAGAACACAAACCTATGTATACTAACATAATACTATGTATATGAAAAGCACAACCCTATATACACTAAAAACACACACCTATGTACACTATGAACCCTATGTATACGCTATATACACTAAGAAATTTATATACACTAAGAACATAACCCTATATCAGACCACTTGGGACTTGCCCGGTTCCATTAGTGGCCCCAAAGCAGTCTGTTCATGGTTTTCAAAAGCTGTTAGTAGCATAAAGCTAACAGTTCAACAATTAAACAAAAATTCATCCAGCAATACATTGTTGTCTTTAGCGAGAATGACAAAATACATAATTACCTGCTTTTTTCACCAAGAAAAGAAACACCTTTGCCTAAAACAAGTCTGGCCCTACCTTCTCTAACTATATTCTTAAATAGTTTACCTTCCCTGCTGCAAACTTGCTATCTGGCAACATTTTCTTTAAATTCCATTTTAATGAATCAGCTATTTCAAAAGTATGTTTAACTTGGCCAAAAGCTAACATAACATCACTTCTCAGCATGGATAATGTAAGTATCCTCAGTGTGAGCCACTGTGTTGTAAAGAATGCAGACAGAGACTTAGTTGTGTCTTTTATTTTCGCCCATTCAACATCATTTTATGTCACTTCTGCCACCATGTGCAGCAAGAAAATCCAATTCACACACACCACAGTAAACATAGTGAACTCTTAGTTAGACTGTTTCATAAATGGACAAATATCTGCATAAATTTTCAGAAATCTGGTTAGCACGTGACTTTCTGACTTCTTCCAATTTCCCTTTAACACAATGTTGGTCTGACAGTTTAAAAAACAATGGTTTACCAGTTTGTGTGGCAACCACTGAATAAGCACTTTTTGGACACTGATCAAATAATTTTTTTAACAAAAAGAAATTTTAGAAGTTGAACAAACTGTTAGACATAAGTTTTTTGCTGATTCAGAAGTTTTCCATAATCTTGCCTAAACAATCAGTAGCGAGTCTTTTATGGGCTTCATCCATACAAAATACAGAGAATCCGTAGGGGTAAGCAGGTCAACTATCGTATTTACCGTATATGTTGGGACACCATAAATTAATTTTAAAAGTAATTTTTTTGTGCACTGTATGTTCTGGGACACATTGTTTTTTTCGAGTCGTAAGTTGTGGGACACCTTTTAAATCATTTGAAAATTACATGTCGGAAAATGCACTCCAACTGAAATTTTATTTTAAAAAATACAAAACTGTGTACTTGAGATAAAACATTTTAATCCACTGCAGCAGCATCTCATCAACACAACCCTTCTGCACACGTACAATCCATTCTTTTGGTACATGAATATTTTTTTTTAGCTTTCTCATACAGTGAATTTCTTTTTAGAGACAACACCTCACCTGAAGCGGAAACTGCAAGGACTAAAGTCAGATTTTTTCAAATCTGCACCAGTCTTGCTAATTCTCACACTTTTTACCCCCATCTTATCGTCAGTCCATCCAGGAATTCTATCGAAGTACACTACTAATTTCATCCAAGTAAATGATCATATTGGTGGCAAAATCATCTGCTTCTCTTCTGGCCTTCACAAATTTGTTACAGGATTTTATTTTCTCCAAATCTTCTGGGTGACACTGGGTCATCGATGTCCGTGCACGAAGCACTATATTGTGTCACTTTAAAAAGTGTTCCATTGTTTCAATTTATTTTCAAAATTCCCATGAATACAGGTGAAAAGGAACCAAAGTTAGCTTCCATATCTCAGCCGTCTTTGTATATTCAAAACAAAAATAATAAAAAAATCGGCACACTTAAAAGAATCCATAGTCGGCTTCCTAGGTCACCTTGTTTGCAATAAAGTAACCTTTGTATTGATATCCTTTTAAAAAAAAACGGCTTCAGTATCCGAAGTCGGCTTCTGAGGTCGGCTTTGTAATAAAAATAACCTTTGTCTTTGATGTCCTGTCGGTAAGTTCAAAGAAGGAGTTTACTGCCAGTTGTGTTTACTCACCACCTGGGTTTCTATGTGCTTGGCATATGTAGTTAAAATTAATACAAAGGAGCATTGATGTCTGTGGATCAACAGTAATGATACTTTTGTAACCCGTGCTGGCAAAAAGAGTATCACTTGCACTCAAGTGAATGTGTTTTCAAATAGTGATTTTTATTTGCGAGATACTGTCATCCACTAGACCTGGATATAATTCAATCTTGGTTTTTTGCACCTAACACCGTGTCAAACATGAATGACAGTTGTCTTCAAGATATCAGTATTATTTCCCTCTTGTTTGCGATTTTTTGGATCCAGTTTTCAGTCAGATAACATATTCAGACCTTTGAGCACAACCATACACAATTTGTTCTCAACGTTCATGTCAATGAACAACGTGGCATGTGTTATCGGACATAAGCGATACACTCTACAGTGTGAAAACCTATGCTACATATACGGATTTCGTGGCTATATTTTATTCTTTAATGCTCATGTTGAAAAAAAAGGAATAAATGATATTAATACTAGGTTAGTTTCTTTCTTTTTATTATCAAATAGGCGTTTATTTATCTATTTTACTGCAATGTGCAGTGGGGGGGGGCAGAGCACAAATGCAATACAAATTTATTTCGTTTCTTAAGTCTTGGGACATATGACCTAGGTGAGAAAAAAAAGTTTCACCATAAGTTCTGGGACAAGAAAAAAAATAATTATTTTATCCTGTCCCAATATATACGGTAAATATGGTATATGCTTTAAGAACACAAACCTATAAACATAACACTATGTACACTAAGAACACAAACCTATGTACACTAAGAACACAAGCCTATGTACACTAAGAACAGAAACCTATGTACACTAAGAACACAAACATGTATACTACAAACACAAACCTATGTACATTAAGAACACAAACCTATGTACACTAAGAACACAAACCTATGTACACTAAGAACAGAAACCTATGTACACTAAGAACACAAACCTATGTACACTAAGAACACAAACATGTATACTACAAACACAAACCTATGTACACTAAGAACACAAACCTATGTACACTAAGAACACAAACATGTATACTACAAACACAAACCTACTTACACTAAGAACATAAAACTACAAACACTAAGAACAACATTATGTACCCTAATAACACAACTTTATGTACACTAAGAACACAAACCTGTGTACACTATGAACATAACCCTATGTACACTAAGAACACAAACCTATGTACACCAAGAATATAGCTCTACACTAAGAACATAACACTATAAACACTAAGAACAATAATATGTACACTAATAACATAACCCTATGTACACTAAGAACACAACCCTATGTACACTAAGAACACAACCCTATGTACACAAAGAACATAACCCTATGTACACAAAGACAACCCTATGTACACTAAAAACACAACCCTATGTAAACAAAGAACATAACCCTATGTACACTAAGAACACAACCCTATGTACACAAAGAACATAACCCTATGTACACTAAAAACACAAACATAGGTACATTTAGAACATAACCCTGTATGCACTAAGAACACAAACCTATGTACACTAAGAACACAAACCTATATACACTAAGAAAACATTATAAAAATGAAGAATACAAATATATGTGCACTTAGAACAGAACCCCATGCACACAAAAATTCTTCAAAATGCTGCTTTTGTTTCAAACATACATGAAAACAACTGTTTCCAGATTTCTCTACTTTCAATATCTTCATCCATATTTCAACATACATAATCATTTGTCCAGTATTAACAGGCCCCTATGCCAGGGTGCTTTCAATCAAAGCTTGTAGTTGGGAGTACATACACCCTAACTTGAAAAACAGGATACATGTATGTTAAGGAATACAGTGGCTTGCAATGAGGAAAAACTGGATACATGTTAAGGAATACATTGGTTTGAAATGGGAACAATGGGATACATGTATGTTAAGGAATACAGTGACTTGAAATAGGGAACAACAGGATACATGTTAAAAGATACAGATGCTTGAAATGGGGAACAAAATAATACATGTATGTTAAGGAAAACAGTGGCTTGAAATGGAATTCAACAGGATACATGTATAATAAGGGATACAGTGGCTTAAAATGGAAAAACAGGATACATGTATGTTAAGGAATACTGAGGCTTGAAAGGGAAAAACAGAATACATGTATGTTTAGAATACTGTGGTTTGAAATGGGGAACAACAGGATACATGTATGTTAAGGGATACAGTGGCTTGAAATGTGGAAAAGCAGGATACATTAAGGAATACAGTGGCTTGAAATGGGGAAAAACAGGATACATGTATGTTATGGGATACAGTGGTTTGAAATGGGGAACAACAGGATATATGTATCATGAGGGATAATGTGGTTTGAAATGGGGAACAAAAGGATACATGTATGTTAAGGAATACAGTGGCTTGAAATGGGGAACAACTGGATACATGTATCATAAGGGATGTGGTTTGGTAAACAATGGTGTAATATTTTGTCAATCATCACTTTATTGACAGCAACTTAAAATCAGATTATTCTGGTTTGATTGTCAATTCCTAACCATGACCATAATCTGCATATTACATGATGTAATAAACGAATGACACCATTAATGATTTTATAGTCTGTTCTGCATAACCCACACGTCCTACTTATCTTCACTTGTTTTGGATGGTAGTTGTTCTTAAATTTATTTTCATCATGACCTCAATAACATACCCATAACATGCATATTCCTGTCTTAAAATAAATTTCTTTAATTGTGATTGTGCATGGTTGCCATGCTTTTCTAAAGATAAATTTCCACATCATTTCCAGGATGAAATTAATTTTTTCAAGGTTCACATATGATCATCACTGAATAGAATTAAAGAACATTTTAGATCATAAAACATGCATTTTCTAAATCTAAACATGTTTCTCTTTCAAGACTCTCCAATACATCTAAGTCAGAAAAGATGATCATGTACAAAACCACAAAATGTATCACACAAAACAAGTTTGATTATATTCCTATAAATTGGCATGTAAAGTCATTTCAATGTACAGAATAAAAATTCTAACTTTATTTTGCTGACCTGCATTATGTTTCTAAGTGGGAACAACATAATGAACATAAATTAGTTTTGTTTCCTTTCAAACCTTTAATTCTAAAGAATTCTATAGCTATATGCATCTTATAGAAAGTAAACATTTCCTATCACAGTATAAAAAACAATAAAAGCAAATAATTAGAATCTTACCTTGTAACGAAAAGAGTTTAACCCTGAATTTATGTGTGCCAATAAATCCCAAACAAGATTTTTCAAACAACCTAATCTCCTTAAGACGATCTGGTTAAAAATCCATCATTTAAAAAACATTTTCAAAAGGGTTGATTTAAATTTTGACAAAAGACCTTCAAAATTATATACTGTTGTATAAACAAGGACTGAATTTTCTGTAAAATCAACTTGTCTTCTTGTAATTCGAAAACCCAGTCCCCAAACCTATACTGATACAGGGGCTCATTTTGTTTTTTAATATATAATAAAACGGACAACAATTTCTCATTTTAGCTCTGAGATTCAACAATTTGGACTACAAATTTGGCTTAACACGAATAGCAGTCCATTTTCTAATCGAGGTTTCATCCGAATATTCCCTTCCCATTTTTCATATTTGGACATTTAGACTGGGGTGTGAGGTCAATGCAATTGCATATCAAAAGTTTGGAATTTGCCACCACCATGCGGTAGCAACATATGGTAGTCACTTATCAGCGGGCCTAGAAAATTTAAATTTATGTTATATTGACTTACATCTGCATGAAATCAATAGGAAAATGATTTATTTTCTCCGAAATGGCAAGTATTATAATGGTTATGTTTTTATTCTGCTGACAGATTAGACAAAACTACGGCATAGATGAAATCTGACCCAGTACTCGCCATTTGCATTAATAGTCACATGACTTCACAACTCTCAAATGACGGCATCGGAAGTCCAATAGTCACGTGATATTAACAACAAACTCCTTTTTAATGCTGTTGTACAGAAATTCATTTATATTAAATTAAAGTCAGATACTTTTTGTAAAAATCAGCAATCTGGCCAGTCTGATTTATTAAGCAGAGAGCACATGTTAATGTGGTAGTCACGTGATACAACAAAACTCCAGAAGTTGTTCTCAGAATATATAAACATGGAAAATTTTGTGTTCTTTCATTTTTGTATTTTTATTACAACCAGTATACAACTTTCATTTATTATTTTATTTTTTTCTCTACAACATTTGAAAATGTGGGTTGTTAGATTTGTGTACCCATGCGACTAGTAATGCAAATCACAAGTACCAGGTCACATTTCATCAATGCCGTAGTTTTATCTTGTCTTTCAGCAGATTAAAGACATAACGATTTTAATACTCAAAATTTCTGAGAAAATAAGTAATTTTCATATCAGTTTCATGCATGTATCACTCAATCTAACAATGTTTAAAGTTTGCTAGGCCATCCAGTAAGCGGCTACGCTTTGCCACCACCGTGTTGGCCTCTTGTGATGCTAGACTGGTTTTCATACCTTCCATGTAAGGAAAGATAAAGATATTGAGCTGACTTTGAAAATAAGTCTACTAGATGAATCTAATCCACTGAGCGTTTGGATTGACTCAGCATATATGTTTATTGCAAGCACCCAAATGATCCATACTGCACTCTCCGAATATTCTGGTTAGAACTCGATAAATTTAATTCATCATCAGTTTAGTTACAACTCAATTATGTGATTGTTTCGGGCATCTAGTGGTGGCGGAAAATTCCCGGGTTTTTCCCGACTTTCATCAATATTTGTGAAATTCAAGGACTTTTCACGGTCAGGAAAAAAATTATCATTTCTCCCGACTTTCCCCGATTTCCCGGTAGCGTGGGAACCCTGACAATCAGTGTCTATAAACTAACAAGCTACCATACTCATCTGCACAACATAACCACTATAGATCACATATTAATGAATGAGCCCCACTCTTCTGCACACACACACACACACACACACACACACACACACATCTGATGGTGCTTCACTATATTTGTAAAAATCTGAAAGCCCTTTATGCCAGTATGCTATTTGTCAAATTTTGTCAAATTCTGTTGAGTGGTTTTTAAGCACTTGTCATATGCAGGTTCTATTTTTAGTAGTTGTGTGCATATTGATGGCTGGCTCAGCACAATTTGTATAAAAGATGAAAGATCTTCATGCCAAAATCATCTGTGCCAAATTTGGTTGAAGTATGTCCGGTGGATGTTGAGAAGATCCTTTTCCAAAATTATATTTTTAGCAACAACAGACACATTTAATGGCAGACTGGCATCATTTATCTAAATTATAAATTATGTATTGTCGATTTTGGTCAAAAGCTCTCACACAGACTTTGAGATAAAGTAATTTAAAGCTTTTTATATTTTTAACAACAGTGGCCATCCTTGATGGTGAACTGGCATCATTTTGTACAAAGCTGAAACCACTTTATGTCAGGGTCATCTCAGCCAAATTCGGCTGAAATTTGACCAGTGGTTATACAGAAGTTAAAAATAGAAACTGTTGACAGGCACACAACACACAATGAACTGGGAGCAATGATAGCTCAGATGTTACAGCATCAGACTTGTTATCCAAGGGTTCCAGGTTTGATTCCTGCCCAGGTTAGCCTCAGTAGGCTGCCTTAGTGTATTACTGGGCAATGGCACGTAGCTTTGATATCCTTGGCATTATATAGCCATAATGTGTTAAAGTGCCATTTGAAAAATAAAAATAAAAAATAAAAAACGAATGGACACATGGCCATACCATAAGCTCAACTCACTTTACAGCAAGCTGAGTTAAGATTACATTTGCTACCTACTTTATTTTCAACCTCATTAATTTCACAGTATAACTAAGAGGCAAATGTATGAAAACTAAACATACTCATCTGTATCTGATTTCACGTCACTTCTACCTGCTGAAAAAGAAAAGATATATATATATATATATATATATATATATATATATATATATATATATATTTGTACAGTTGAAACTCCATGTTTACAATCTCCAAATAAATCATTCTGTGATAACCAGAGTTTGCATCAATAAAGCTCAATGTAATTATAGACATTCTGCTGGCTTCTAATAAACATAAATGTTGGGTGTTCAAGCCAACTGTGTTTAAGGTAATTAGATTCTAATGGAGTTAAAAAGTTCATTCTGACAAGATAGATAAATAAACACTGAATTTATATCCTGGATCAGATAACTTGACAGTTGACTATTTCAGTAAGCAAGCCAATTAAGTATTCTAAAAACTACAACCTATGTAAACTAACCCCCAAACATTATTACATATTGATTTTATGTATTTTTACTATATCCTGATAAAAATTCTTTCTAAACATAGAGGCATCATTATTATGCTATCTCTTTTGCTCACAATCAAAGTTATGAGATTTTGATGATAATAACCCATTTGACAAATTTTATTGAAATTGGATGAGAAATAGTTTCTAGATTTAGAAACTCTGCCAATCATATGCAAGGTAATTCATTAATGTGTGCAAATCTCACTTATCACAGAACCTATCTATAGAACAGATTGCCTAATTAATATCCATGGATCTAGTTCATTATCAAAAATGCTCAAGATCTTGATCATATAATCAAATATTCCAACTCTGATAAAAATCAGATCTGAAATATGACCACCAGAGATTAACAAGCTCAGCCAATCAGATGTAAGATTACCTTTTTATTATGAGTGGCTCTCACTCAGTATGGAACTGATCCAAAACCTTGATGATGTAAGCCCATATCTTAAGTTTGATCAAACTCAGATAAGAAATGTGGCTTCCATACGGGTAGCAAGCTATGAGAGAATCTCACTTGTTATCAAACTCATCAGAGATCTTTAATAATGTAAGCATATATTCTAAGACTGATCAAAATCAAGTAAAAAAAAGGCCTCCACAGTGGTAATGTAAAAATCCCATCATTAATATGCATGGATTTCACTCATCAAACTCATTAAATCTTAACAATGTAAACGTATATTCTAAGACTGAACAAAATCAAATCAAAAATATGGTGGTATTCAGCTTCAGCATCTGATGTAAAAGTCCCATCATTAATATGCATGGATTTCACTCATCAAACTCATCATAGTGAGATAAACCCATACTCCTAAGTTCAGAAATGCTGCCAGGAATTTTCTTAAGAGGGGGAATCTGGAGAAAGGGGGGGGGGGTCAGGGTCAATGCCAAATGGGAGCTGAGGAGTGACATTATTGTAAGGTATAATATATACCTAACTTAAGATGGGCATTTAATGACTTCATGTCATTAAATACAAGATCTGCCTACCCAATTAAGTTTGCTGTGCTGGTAAATATTCTCTACTTCTTCAAAGCCTCTTACAAAGGGAAATGGTCTACATGACCCCATTGTATCTGAATACCCCTCAGTTTATTCATTGTTTCTGATGTTAAGAGCAGGGTCAATTCTGTTTTATGAATAAAATCCCATCTCACAATCTGCTGTTTGTAATGGGAGAACCACTGCAATTTTTCCCAATTTAAACGAATCAGGGACCTAGTCTTCATGATATTCGAACTTATTTTACCACAACACGATCATGATATCCCTTGGATGATTCTGTTGTACAATCACATTTGTTGCAAGTCTATATGCCAAGGTTGCAGCCTTTGAACAACATAGGTTAAATGTGCAACCATTTTCGTTAATGAATGGATTATCTTTCTTATACTCTTGACAGAAACTAAGCAGCCCTCCTCTTAGGTTCTTTCCAGAACTAGTTTTAAGTAATCAAACATATATCTTGGAATTTCGGTTCCTTCTCTTTTTCTCAGCCTCCAGTTCCAAGTGCTGTGAACGAGGTATGAACCATTTCAGTGTCACTGGTTTGTATGACATCTACAGTTTGTATTAAAACATTAAAACATGAGACTTTTCAACTTGTTCTATATTATGGACAGTAGCAGACAATCTTGCGGTAAAGAAATTGATTATCTTCCATTTCAACATTTATAAAACTCACTGCTTGTTATGCCCTATATAATTCTGTGATGGCTGATGAATGGATCAGTTTGTTATACCCCTCTAGGAGACAATTTAATTGGAACCCCTCAATAGCCTCTGCAAAAGCCTCAGCGGATGCTTTTATTCAAACACTAAATCTATCTAATTATGGCTCGATTGAGATCACCGGCAAAATGGATGACCAAGACTTAATTTGACAAACTGTTATTTTTTATTTTTGTCTTTAATAAAAGCAAACAAAAAAACCCCCAAAAGAAACAGCACACATTGGGTACAACAAATTGCAGGAACCAAAAGTAATTTGTGTGACCTTTCTCCCACTGGTTTTGAGAAGTTGTGTGACAAACTAACTATCTGTGAGAAACCTGTGATCCCACAGCCAGGCAGCATCTCTGCAAGTTCGACTGACAACTGATCAATACAACAGACTTCAGAGTGGTAACAAAGCAATTATTGACAGGTGGACGCAATACAACTAATGATGGGCAACACAATGTGGAACAGGTGTAGGGCCATGGCACAAGCTCACATGGCCTCATGGTCATGTGAGCTAAATACTGCGGCATAAGATTTCATCACACAATGCACATACCAGCTTAATGAAAAGGGCAATAACTCTAACAAAATTGCAAAAGAACAGTAATTTATTATTGTATTCATATAACAACCAAAACATCTTAAAGATTCAAAGCAATCCATCAAAAACTCTGAGACCAATTGTGTTCACAAGATTCAATCCTATATTGCATTCTGCTACAAGACAAAAATAGCAATAACTCTTTAAGAATTTGCAGGATATGTCAGTATGCACATTTTCAGATGACCATAAAATTTACTCATTATTATTGAATCTATTGAAAACTAAGACTAGATGCATTCAAAAGATTTTGTCACACATTGCATTTTTGCTGCAAGTCAAAAGGGCAATAACTCTTACAAAAATAATAGGAGGAGAAAATTGAGTTTTCAATAAGCAAATCTTCCAATGATGACCACAATATAGACCAAGTTTCCTGACAATCAGAACAATGCATGGCTAGTTGCATTCACAAGACTGCATGTTGGATCAAAGGATATGTCAAAAGACAGACACAAAGATTCCTGTATATTTTCCTCGACAAAAGTGGGTGTATACAAAGTAGGTCATGGAGACGAATTCTTTGTTATTGTAGTGTCATACTACTCAGGATGCACATACAATGCACATATTAAAGTAGGGGCCCAGAGTGGCCAAGTGGTATAAAACACTGTTATGGATCACTGTCAATTCACCTCTGTCTGCGTGGGTTTGAGTCTCGGGTTCAGCCGATGTGGGTATGTGAGAAAGCTTGCCAGTTCTCTTCTCATTGGTTGGTGGTTCTTTCTGGGGTTTGCCCGGGTTTTTTCTCCACCATTTATACTGGCCGCCATGTATAGCCTATATTGTGCTGAAAAATGGCGTTAAACCCTACAACAACATATTAAAGTATCATCCATACAAGCAAAAGTGTCTGAGAAACTCACCTAAACACGAAAAGTATTACATGATCTGGAAAAGAACTTCATGGTGACCTACTTTTCGTTACTTGCTGTTGTACTTCTCAGCATAATTATAAAGCATATTCTTTTACATTTTCCTAAATAACATACAAATTGGTTTCTCTTAGGTCCAAGAAAAATAATTCTATTCCTTGTCATGTAAAACTAATTTTTTATTTCATTTTCTAACAGCCATTTCTGAATGAATCAAGGCAGAATAAAAAGAGGACTCAAATTTGTGAACAACTTTCTCAGATTTATACTAAATAAGAACCTGTATTATTATACCCCTCGTGCTTATGCCAGGCCTCAGCGAGTCCATCTAAGAGCCCTTTATCTCCAGCCCCGACATGGCCCCGTGCACGAGAACGTGTGGTCCGTGATGCAGCAGAATCTTTTTCAACAACAGACTGGTATATGGTTTTGAAGCCCTTCATCTCTACTTCTTCCTGATGACGCTTTGCTTGCTCCAAACAACCTTCCAGATGGTCCTGATACCTCTGGCCCTTGTAGAAATGACCATCACAAATGTAGCATATCTCCATCAAACTGAGGGAGGAAAAAAAAAAAAACCATGTTCCAGTGAGATGCACAAATTTGGCCCATTAATATAAGGTCTACTCACAACACATTAACAAATGAGGTTTACTTGGGACACATTAACAAATGAGGTTTACCTGGGACACATTAACAAATAAGGTTTACTTGGGACACATTAAAATGAAGTTTACTTGGGACACATTAAAATTAGATTTATTTATAACATAATAATATACAAGCTTTACTCGTGTCATCATGTTCTAATATTTCTTCGGAATATTATCTTTGGAACACCAAATCCTTTTAAAGAAACCGAAGAACACAAGCATGTTTATCCATAGCCTTTTTCAAAGAAATTGTAGAGATCCTGTCATATTATATATCCGAGTACATGTGCAACTCCAATGGAACTGTTCAAAGAGAAACTTTTCAACACAAAGATATCAGGAGAGTTGGTTTACAGATATGCTAAATGGTCTTTAAGCCCTGGAGAGTGGGACTTTGAAGGAGCTGGTGAATAGCAGAAGAAAAAAAACAAATATGTGAGTAAGCGTGTGCTTATGGAATACCCTACCCAACTCAAAAAGTAATAATATTACAAAGCCCATTCTTATACATGACAAACTCATGTCATGATATAAGAATGCATTCCCAGTTTTATCGAAATATTTCAAACAGTCTGAAAGATATTCAGTCAAAAGTGTGACAGAGACTGACAGACACCATTTTAAAAATAAGCTTCACTTGAAAGGACTGATGCTATACTGGCAGAAAAGAACTTCCAGGAATTTAAGATAGACCATTTCTTCTTTTAACTGTCAAGTGTTGGAAATTTCATTTAGGACAAACTGAACAACATTCAAAGATTTTTAGAATATTGTTGAGAATCAAATGTTGATATGACCAACCATTTAGGAGAGTTATTGAAAAGATTTAGAATACATTCATTATGGAATCAAAATATGAGGTCAGATAGACACAATTTTATCCAGGACCAACAAGGTATCATAATTACTGTATTTACTGTATATATGGGGACACAATAAAATAAAAATTTTTCCTGTCCCAGAACTTATGGTGAAATGTTTCTTCACCTAGGTCATATGTCCCAAGACTTAAGTAACGAACAAATCTGTGTTGAAAAATCATGTCCTCCCCCCCAGTGCACACTACAATAAAATAGATAAACAAAATGGTTTTTTGATAATAAAATAAAAGAAACTAACCTTGTATTGCTATCATTTATTCCCCATTTTTTTTCATCATGTGACCCAGGTGCATGTTTATCATGAGTGAGCGAATGATCAATCAGACGTCAAGCACCATGCACTTAATAAATGCCCTAGGTGCTCGTCATATCGTCTCTAGACTAACATCTTTTTCATTGTATCTTCGCCTATTATAACGAATACAATTCACAAGAATACAATTCACAATTGTGGTATCTGGATGTTTAGGTCTTCATGTCTGGTGAAGTTGTCGTTTTATATTATCGTGTTGCTATATATTGAAACACCGGCATGCGGGTTGTGTATATTTGTCTCGTTTGTAGTATTTATTCTGATCTGTTTTAGTATCGTGTATTAAGTATTTGCTGTATTTCGTTGTAGGTTTCTTTTCCTGTTTTTCTTTTGTCTTGTATAGTTGACACTGAATAAACCCCATGACCCGAGGGTGTTGTGTTCGTTTCTTCTGTACAACGCCTGACTCATAATGGCGCCCACCGTGGGACCACGAAAGGATGAAAGATGTTGGATAAACAATTAAACCACAATTAAACCAGACCAAAGTACAGCTATCAATGCAGACTGAAGAGTGCAAGTTAAGATGTGGAAGTTAACGCTTTTCCTGATTTAGTGGTTTTTTTCCCAACCGGAACAGAAAAAGGAAGTGCGCAGACAATTTTCGTTCATAGTGTTTCTCGTGAGGACGTCATTATCTTTGCAGTTAATGGACATGAACAATTGTGTGTATAGAACTCGTAAAAATTTGTTTAGTGTTGTGTTCTGTGTTAAGATTATATATTTTCGTTTGGAAGGATTCTTGATACTGTTAAGTTAATTTTTCATTTCTTCTTGACTCATTTAGTACAGTTAGTCATTTTGTTTAACTCATTAGTTTCGCTAATCGGTACAGTTATACAGTTCATTTTTTTCCAACTAGCAGCACAGTTTGACCCGCATATCACTTGCGGCACAGAAATCATATAGTCAATGGGCTGCTCTGACATTGTTTAAATTTATACTGACATATTGCCTTTAGCAAATTCAAAGACTTGTTTGTTACTAGAAATAATTCTGCATTAATTTAATGAACATTCCAATGACATCTATAGCATTTTTTATGTAAACGAATTCTTTGTATTATTCATATTTATGTTTAGTGTTATACACCACTAAATGTTTATTTGATGTGAATGCTTACATCTAATATTCTTGGGGCGTTCTAGAACTTTCAGGAGTGCCGAACTTTCTCAAACAAGCACTTTAGAAATTCTGGTATATTTGTGTACCGAAATTAAGTCATTTTGCAGTAATATTGGTATTAATTTTGAAGTTTTTTTACCCCCTTATTGTTTTTTCAGAGCTATTAAATAGTAGCTGATGTGATTTTTTTCCTCACTAAGTAGTGGTTGTACGACAAATAGCTGTTGTACAATAAATACAACAAATCATTGAACGATTTGTTTACCGTGGTTATATTTACTCGCGATTGTTTGCGTTTCTCTATGTGATGGCTACATGTTAGAATCCCAGGACAGAAAAGGAGATGATACAGGCATGGAATGCCAGTGGGTATGTGGTAATGCCAGTTAGGGCCCCACTTAAATCCATTGTACCCCCAACGAATGTATCCATAACCCCAGCCAAGCCTGTTATACACCCCCTCCACCCCTTTGTTGCCAAGCACTCCTGTTGCACCAAGTCTAAGGTTAGTACAGGTGCTTCAGCACTATTAGACAATTCCCAGGGCACTTGTTCCACTCTCAGTGCTATGCCCAACCCACTCTCTTCCACCATAGTACCCAAGATCCCATTCTTTTCAGGGGACGAGCCAATACAGAAAGGTGACATCACATACTATGAGTGGAGATTCGAGGTAAAATGTCTCCTACCTGAATATCCTCCGGCTATTATGATTCAGGCACTCAGACAGTCTCTACGAGGCAGGGCAAGAAATACCATCATTGCATTAGGCAAGAAAGCATCACTGAAGCTATACTGAAACGCTTAGATACTGCCTTCGGAGATATGTCAACTCAAGGCATGATCATGCAAGAATTTTTCAACTCTCTCCAAAGAGAAGGGGAATAGGTGACTACCTTTGATTGTAGACTGGAAACACTTCTACAAACTGTGATCGAAGCGGGCCACATCATAAGAGGATAAGGATGGCCTCCTCAGACGAAGTTTTGGTTTTCACTCAGGAGTGACCTCCTGAAGAGCCACACTTGCCAAAAGTTCGACACCATCTCCAACTATGATGAGTTATTGCAAGAGATTAGGATGGTTGACAAGCAGCTGAACTTGCCAAAGGACAATGGCCCAATTCCAACTAAAAAAGTATACCACCAGCCCATTGTAGATGGCGAACATGAAAGACACGAACCAGAGAGAGAGTTCAACTTGAGGATCCAACAAACAGAAAAGAGATAAGGATCTCAAATCAATGCTCTTACTACAGCTACATGAATGGTCATTGTTCCTCAGAGAACTGATGGAAATTAACAGAGGGCTGAGTAACAACAAACAGGGCCGAAATGAAAACAATAAACCATGCCATTGCAGTAATAGTAGACCAAGGAAATCGAGGTAACAACAACTGATGGCATGGCTATGGTAGAGAAGCGCAGCATTTAAAATGAGTGACCACACGAGTTTTGGTTTGTGCAACGCTGGAGCTACATTTTAACGTCTTATGGAGAAATGCATGGGTGAAATGCACCTCAAGAAGTGCCTCATTTTCACAGACAATATCCTCATTTTCTCAAAGACGTTCGATGAGCACATGGACCATTTGGATGCAACATTCACATGCTTACACCAGCATGGTCTTAAGCTGAAACCCTCTAAATGTGAGTTGCTCATGTCTTCAGTCATTTATCTGGGTCATGTTATATCTGAGGAGAGTATCAAGACTGACCCAGAGAAAATATCTGCTATTAAGACCTGGCGAAAGCCTAACAGCATTAAGGAGCTGTGTCAGTTTGGGGGTTCGCGGGTTACTATTGCTGCTTTGTCGAGACTTTTTCGCAGATAGCATAACCATTAAACGCTTTATTAGAGGGTCATGGAACGACCAAGGCATCTCGAAAGAATAAGTCCAAAGAGAAACAAGTAGCTTCTTGGACTTGGGGCACTGCCCAAGAAACCGCCTTCGCAACCCTTATAAACAAGTTGACACCTTCCCCGATCTTAGCATTTGCCGACTATCCTAAACCATTTATCATACATACTGATGCCAGCAGCTCTGGTTTAGGCAGAGTCCTATATCAAGAGGAAGCAAGATGGTGTAAAAAGGGTCACTGCTTATGCGAGTCGCAGATCGGGACCCAGTGAACAGCGTTATCCAGCCCACAAGCATGCGTTTTTGGCGTTAAAATGGGCAGTGACAGAAAAATTCCAAGACTATCTTGTAGGTTCCTCCTTCGAGGTGGTCATGGACAGTAACCCACTGACATATGTCCTTTCGACGCCAAAGCTTGATGCTACAGGGCATAGATGGGTTGCAGCTCTAGCAAACTACGATTTCTCCATCACATATAGAGCTGGCAAAAAATAACGTTGACACCAAAACCCTCTCGCATTTACCACATGTTCCCCAACGTGGTGGAATCCATTTGCCATGCAGCCACCATCTCTGTTCCCTTGATTGATAGTGTTTCAGACAGATCAACACCTCATTCGGCCAATGAGGTGTTCTCATCTGAACGTTGTAACAACATTAAATGGGACAGGGAACAGTTGACTGATAGAACAATAGCAGAAGTTACTGACCTCAAGAGTAAGGGTTTTTGGCTAAGGAAGGAGGATCTCCGGAGAAAAAATTCGTCTGAGAAGAAATTTCTCCATGATTGGGATTGGAACCGCCTTGTAGTTGAAAACAGCGTTCTCTACAGAACTTCTTCTCTTGATGGTCAATCAATCAGACAGCTTGTGATCCCAGAGTCATACCAGAGCCTGGCTCTGAAAGGTATCCATAACGATATGGGTCAACAGAGCAAGGAGAAAACACTTTGGTTAGCTAGGCAAAGGTTTTATTGGCCTGGTCTGGAGAAGGACGTGAATCACAAGGTGGAGTCTTGCGAACGGTGTATATGCAAAAAGACTCCGGTTAGGGCAATGGCTGAATTAACCCTAATTCACACCACTCGCCCTATGGAGCCCGTCTGCACAGACTTTTTGTCACTGAAGCAGTTTAAGGGAGGGTTTGAGAGTATCTTGGTGATAACTGATCATTTCACCAAGTATGCTTTTCCTTGCGCAACCAAATGGCTCAGACTACCGCTAAAACCATTTAGGAGCACTTTTTTATAGTAAAGTTTTCCAGAAAGGCTTCAAAGTGATCAGGGGCACAATTTCGAGGGTAGGGTTATAAAGGAGCTATGCAAGTTAGTGAACATACAGAAGTCTCGCTTCTCCCCATTTCACCCACAGGGAAATGGTGCCTGCGAACGCTTCAATGGAACACTCTTAAAAATGCTAGGAACATTGGAGGATGAGCAAAAACAAGATTGGAGTTATACACTGCTCCAACTGTCCATGCATATAATGCTACTAAGCATGATTCCACTGGATTCTCACATCATTTTCCTATGTTTGGGTGGCACCCCCCAGCTTTTGGTTGACACCTATCTGGGTACTGCACCAGACTGTGGCAAGGCTGCTGCAGAGCCTCACACGTACATGGAAAAACTGAAAGACTGCCTCCAATTCACTTGCAAAGATGTGGCAAGGGAGTCAAGCAATAGCCATACTAAGAACAAGGTCCAGTATGATAAGAAGGTCCGAGAGTCCAAACTTGAAGTAGGGGACTGAGTCCTAGTGCACAAAGTTGGACTAAAGGGGAAACAAAAATTAGCTGACAAGTGGACCAAGGACGTATATCAGGTGATATTGATCCCCCATTTAGATATGCCAGTGTACAAGGTGAGAATGGTAGCAGGTCCAAAATCTGTAAGCACACTGCATCATAACATGCTTTTGCCCTTTGACTATCTTCCTTGCAATCCAGCCCCCATGAAATCGGTTCGGAAGAACATGAGTGTACAAAAAGTAACCCCTTCAGAGTCGAGCTCTAAATCTCTGAGTTCTGATTCAGACAGCGACAGGTATGTTACATCACAAAGACGATCCAATTGGGTCAGGAGGGAGATTGTTTGACCCCGTGAACACGGACCACCCGGAATAGTAGATTTTGATCTATTATCGATCCCCATATTAGCCAGCCTCTTGAAAGTGCAACCTTTCAAAATAGTGGGTCTAGGCAATATGAATGTAGTTTAAATGAACCAACAACTCATTTACCTACCTCATCACATGCCTTGCATGTGAGCACTCAGCTCGGATACCCAAAGGCGTCTGCCGAAAGGTCAGTTCAAACCCTGACCATATTAGAGTGAGACCCAGAGTGTCAGTCCATGAGATTAGTCCAGAGCCCACCAGCACCACAGGTGTCACTGGAAGACTCAGGCCAGCAACCAGTAAGACGTTATACCAGAGACCGAAAACCACCCAACCGCCTAGGCCAGTGGGTGAATTTGCATACGGTTTACTATGTGTGAGTTACTGAGATCTATTTTCTTTTTCGGGTGTTCTCTTTCGTTTTTTATTTAGTAGGCAGAAGTGATTCTTAATACCCCATTTATTGTCAATCTAACAAAAAAATAAATATAAGGAGACAATTTAACATCATTAGTAAGTAATTGTAGTTCCAATTTCAGTGATTTTAAATATTTAATATTTTGCTGGGCAATTTAACTTAAGCGGAATGATGGATAAATGTGGGCGTAGTAGTCTTTTGGGGAAAACAGGGTGGGTTCGAATTCCACTGGGGCTGACCTACTAGGTCAGTCACGCTAGTACCACTACGGAAGAAAAAGAAAAGCAATACGTAGTAATAGAAAACCATTCTTGTATGGTTTTCATTTTAAAATGAAAGAGGATGAACTTGCATATATTTTTTTAATAGTTGCTTTTTAAATTTTGATATATTTGAATAACTGTCATGTATTAATGTTTTCATTTATTTCTGAAGACATGATGTATAGTACTGATTGATTATTTGTTCCTGTAAATTTCATTTTTTTTTTTATTTTTGGCTGCAGGCACAAATTTGTTAAATGTCAGGAGACATTTACGCTTAGGGAGGGAGTATGTGACTCTGCTGTGTGCTGTGTGTTTGTCATGAGTAAGCACTTGAGTGAGTGCAGATTGTGTAAAGTATTTGTTCTAGGTTTTTTTGTTGTGTTTTTCTCTTGTATTGTTGACGCTAAATAAACCCCTTGACTCGAGAGTGTTGTGTTCGTTTCTTCTGTACATAGCCCGGCTCACAATGGCGCCTACCGTGCAGTCACAAAAGGATGGAAGATGGCAGATAAACAATTAAACCACAATTAAACCATGGCGCCTGATGAGTGCCAATGACAATCTTTTTGCTAGCATGGGTTACAAAAAGTATTATTAAAGAAAATTATTGCTGTTTATACTATTTACCTGTAGACATCAATGCCTGTATGTATTAATTATAACTCTCAGATGTCAAGCAAATAAAAGCCCAGATGGTAAATAAACACAACTGGCTGCAAGCAATAAACTCATTGTTTGAATTTACCAACAGGATATCAAAGACTAAGGTTTGTTTTTTATTATGAAGCAAGCTGACCTCAAAAGCCAACTCTGGATAATTTTAAGGTGAATTTTTTTTCTTTCAAGGATATCAAGACAAAGATTATTTTATTACAAAGCAAGCCAACCTCGGAAGCTGACTTTGGATTCTTTAAGTGTGCCAATTTATTTATTTTTTTAAATATACAAAGTCTGCTGACATAGGGAAGCTAACTTTGGTTCCTTTTCACTGGCATTCACAGGAATTTTGAAAATATATTGAAACAATGTTAATTTTTTAAAAGTGATACAATATAGTGTTTCATGCTTCATGGACATTGATGACCCAGCGTCACCCAGAAGATTTGGGGAATATATAATCTGATGAATTCATGAAGACCAGAAGAGAAGATGATGATTTCGCCGACATTATGATCATTAAAACATGGATGAAATACCAGTGTACTTTGATCTCATTCCAGGATGGACTGTCTATAAAAAGGGGGTTAAAAGTGTGAGAATTAGCACAACAGGTGCAGGTTTTTTTAAAAACCTGACTTTAGTCCTTGCAGTTTCTGCTTCAGGAGATGTGTTGCCCCCAACGATAATTTTTCACGGCATGAGAAAGATAAAAAGAATATTCATGCACCGAAAGAATGGATCATACATGGGCAGGAGAAGGGATGGGTTGATGAGATGATGATGATGCAGTGGATTCAAGAGTTTTATCTCATGTACACAATTTTATATTTTTTTAAATAAAATTTAAGTTGGAGTACATTTTCCAACATGTAATTTTCGAATGATTTAAAAGCTATCCCACACCTTACAACTAAAAAAAACGATGTGTCCCAGTACAGTGCACAAAAAATTACTTTAAGAATTAATTTACAGTGTCTCAACATATACAGTAAATAAAGACAAGCTTCTACCAGGATGCTAGGAAGAGAAAGACAGCAAGAGTGGGTGCAACTCCCTAAAGCCAACCCCCACATTCCATGGTGGGTTTCATAGACATTCTCTCTTGGTCTCTCTGAACTATGGGATCTCTGAACTGAGACTACTTGTGAAACTGTTGAGGCTGTGCCAACATCTTATAGCTGGGGTCTCAAACTCAAACGACCCTGAGGGCTGCATGAGGGCATTTTCGATGGCCCAAGGGCCACACCAACTTTGTTATCTCTCATGACACCTTGACGCCAATCATTTTGCAGGCCACAGGATACAGCTTGGAGGTCCGCATGAGCTTCTCTGCCTCAAGAAGTACAGACTTTAAAAGGTTCTTGCTGTGGTTCAACAAGACCTATGTCATCCCTGTGTAGGTCAAAAAGTACCACTAACATGGAGAGTGCATGACACAATGTCTTCATTTCAGCCTCCAAGAAACTCTGAATGAGGCGAAAAGAGATCAGCATGTAATGCATTGTTTTGAGATTATGGGCATTAGCTAAGAGCCCCAAGTTTTTAATCAGGAGGCAAGCTCATGCCCAAGCCATTATCCCCATTTGTGATGCCCCATAGATCAGGGGTGAAGGATCTAGGGGCTAGGGGTGGCAAATGGAGCCAACAGCTTGAGGCAGAAATGAGCAGCCAAGGGGGAGAGACCACCCCTTTTGCAGCCTGGCATATTTGTCCCTAGGAAAACTTTGGTGTTAAGTTCCTGGATCATTGCTGGGTGTGGGAGGCACAGAAGGTCTGAATGAGACGCTGGTGCAGAGAAACTCTTTAGACACAAGAGAATCTTATTGTCCTCAGAGGGGACCCAGGTGGCCAAGATGCCTAAGCCAACACGGGTATGTGAGAAAGCTTGCAATGAGCTTCCTGTGGGTTAGTAGTTCTTCCTCCACCAAACATACTGACTGCTATGTATAGCCTATCATGTGCTGAAAAAAACCCCGTTAAAACCACAAAAAAAACCGAAAACTTATTGTCCTCGGCACCAGAAGACTCGGGACACAAATCTGGGTGAAGAAAGCAGTAAATTTCATTCTCCACCTTATTGACTATCCAAACTTTCTCCTCCTCAGCACCTGGTCAAGCAGGTGTGAAGGGGGGAGGGGGATCCCAACAGAGGGATAGTCAACTGCAAGACAGGACTGTCCATCCTGCTATCACTCTCCCATCACAGAGCTGTTGAAATGGTGTTTTTTGTCCTTACCCCTAAGCCACTCATGGGGGTGGGTGGTGTCTGACTAGCCCTACTTGCAGACTTACTAGGCAAGTGGGAATCATTCCAGGGGATAAGTGGCAGCTACTGTTCTTTTTGGTGGCACTGGCTAAAGGCAACAGTGCATGTTTGTGGCCTATAATGTCTGCCTTACCGTGAGACCAAGGGAGGGACATCCAGGGTGCCATGGGGTAAAGGAAACCTTACTTCCTGAAAGGGGAGGGGGTCCTTACACATCCCATAGGGATTAAGAAGGAATACAGAGAGGGGTGGTGGAATGCCAATCCTAGAACAGCAAGTACAACCTGACTCCCTATCCCCATCAGGATTAAATTGTAACATAGGAATTGGGTTAAAGGGGGCATTGAATCCCTATCCTCAAGATGGGAAGAGGGAATATGGCAACAGTAAATCTGCCAGTTCAGTGGGAGGCTGATGACCCATAGAACTGTTAAATGAAAAATAAGGAAATATTCGTTCTTATGGTAGAAGTATCCTCCACTGTAAGATGGTATCTGCTTGGGACACTTTTTTGCCATGTCTAGGGACCCTAGAGAAAATATGTCTTCACTTTGGTGTGCCAATGATATCAACTGTGTTTTTTAGAGGAAGGAAAAGATGCTTCTAACTCTTCCTCAGCTGCCAAAAAGAAATAAAGCCCTAATGGGGGATAAAAATCAATCTTGATCATACCCAGCAAGAGATAAGTGAGTCTGGGGATCTGTATAGAGAGTGGAGCTTCACAAAGTTTCGCAAAGTGTTTAGTTAAAAAGCATACAACACACAAGGGATTTCTTCCAGGCATTAGTGAGCTTGGCACCAGTCTGTAGCTCAAAATACCTGATCAGGTCGGTAATATGAGAATCCAAACTGATAGTATGACGTTTTGACAATGTTAGTGTTGGGAAAGGCTCACCTATTGCCCTTGATAGCATAAACTGAGCATCATCTTTCTTCAAAAAGAGCGAGAAGAAAATTAGCCAATGCACTTGCAGATGGGCAACTAGAATTAAGATGCTGATCTTTTTAAGTGATAAGATTTTCAAATTAGCTGCTGTGGTACACAAACTGGATGTCAGTTTGGCACCATTTTTAATTAGGACAAAGAAGACATCATAAGAAGTCTTTTGGTGAAAACCCCATGTCATAATGATCATCCATTCAGGGTAGTAGTAAAAACAAAACATTAAGACCATTATTGTGGCAGTGATATTGGATGTACGACTGCCACCATCTTCATTTAGGACTTGGTGGAAGCCCTGTCATAATGATCATCCATTTAGGGGAAGCAGTGACAGCAATATTTTTAAAACATCATGACAAGCATATTGAATGTACAACTGGCACCAATGTCGTTTAAAACCAACTAGGTATCAAAGAAGTCTACTGGTACAAGCCCAAACTGATGTAGCCATCCATCTGGAATAAAGGAGAGATAATTACTTTCAAGATTGCTGTGTGGTGGCCATATTGTACATCAGATCAGCACTATGTTCATTTAAGACTAATTGGACATCATAAGAAGTCTTCTGGTGAAAACCCCACATCAATACGACTTACTCTTCAAATCAAGTTGTGATAACAAGATGCTTAAGATGGCTGCTGTAGTGGCCATCTTCGATTTCATATCGGCACCATTTTTTTTTAGGGCTGGCTAAGCATCACATTAAGTCCTTTAGAGAAAAACCCCATAATGTTATGACCATCAAGCTAGGAGCAGTAGTGAAAAGATTTTGATGATGGACTGCATAATGGACATCAGGGTGGCACCATTTCATTTAGTACCACATAGATATATGAAGGCTTTTGGATGTCTCCATGGCTGCTTCCCTCCTGCAGTGAAGGAGTTCTGCAGTTTGCAACCTATATACAGGGAGCACATATCCTGGCCAAGACTTCTAACAGTCTCTGCATGGCTATTGGAAATAGATTTTTCCTTAAACCCAATGAAGAGGCTGACAAAAATAGGGGTCAAAATGTGAAGATAAAGTAACTGGTGTCCCATCTCCAGTTCAAACACAATGTCAGCCATAACGATATGGGTCTAGGTTCCTGCCAAGTAAGCAGTTGAATCCAAAGTGTGCGTGTGTGTGTGTGTGTGCGATAGAGTGTGAGAGAGAGAGAGGAGGGGGGACTTAAGGTTTCAAGCAGGCAAATGTACCCAGTAGCTATTGCCTGAGACTATGGGTCAAAGCACAAGAGAGGAACAGACAACCCCTTCCGCTGTCTTGCCACTTCTGTGCCATTAGACAATTTCCAAGTCAGATCATTCACCATCACTGAGTGAGGGAGCAACAGGTCTGACTTGGGCTGCAAAGAGCCTCTCCAAACTGGAAAGGATCCTAGCCTCCAAAGATCCTGACAGCTTGGGACACACATCTATCGAAGTCCCTCTTATACGGCCACCCCTCATATGCCGTAAAAGTGGCTGTATAAGATGGGTGGCCTTTCCAGAGGTAGGACTATATTTATGAGATGTATGTGTATGTAGATGTATGTGTATATAGTAAAATATCTACATATAATTTAAAGAAATGAATATCTTCATTTAAAAGTAGCTTTAATTATTAAAATGTTCTTCTTGTCTTAGACTTATTTCAAGGTAACATAATAGTTCTTATTCTTAGGCGTGAAATGTGAGTTGGGTATTGTTGGGATGCGCATTGCAAGACCATTCAAAAACATTATTTAAATCTTGGTACATACATTGTTTCATATTTAAAATATTCTTTTTCCATTTACTTCATTTTCCCACCATTACAGAATATTCTCCTTATCTGTTACAATGCTGTTTATCTGAGTATTCCCAACATAAAATTTATCAGCAAGTGAACTCTCCCCATTATCGTCAAGTCAAAAACTTTTACTTTTCCTTCTGGAATATTATTTCTCCATTTAGGTGATGACATAATAAAGTTTGGTAACAATTTATTCCTATATTGCTAATTGTACAGTATTGCAATTTAATTTTGCAGATAAACTTTTGTAGAGTAACGAAATTCCTTGTTTATCAAGGACATGATACATGTACTGTCACATGATTTTACATTCTTTTTCTGGTACCCTGTTTTGTTCAATGTTAATTTCTCTGTCTGTGTTAAACCACAGAATCTATATTTAGCCTTGACAATTACATCCAGTCGTAATCATAAAAAAAAAAAAAAAAAAAAAAAAAACCGTTGTGTGAAGCCCAAAAACTCTATAAAAACATTGCTAGTCTCATTTCAGTGTTCAGTATTTTAAATATGATGCAATTTTAGTGTTACACAAGCTTTGGTAATAACCTAAATTTGGAAAGAAAATAACAAAAACGTCTTTACAATACCCATGTCAAAAGGCACAATTTCCAAAAACAAACTGACTGCATATGCTGCTTTAACTGCACTAAGCACTCATCCACATTTTGCTGGGAAGTAAATTCAGTGCAGATAAAATATAAAAAAAATTATTAGGTGGCAATAAGACTTAAAAATGAAACAAAAATTTCCAGTAATTGTCCAGATAAGTTCAAAAATCCATGTATATGTCTATGGATGGAGTCGATGAGATGAATGATGTAGTCAATAAACAGAACTACATGCTCACGTAGTTGTTTGTATTGCAATACAAAACAGAGTCAGCTTGTTTGTTGATGCAATTCCCATCTATGCCCAAACAGATGATCTCTGCAGTACTGATGTACATGTACCACCATGTTTCCAACTATTTCCGATCTTCTGATGCACTACCAAAATCATCCGACATATTTTAACTGCTCAACTTCTACAGCTTAAAAATGAATTCACAAGAAAACAACAAAACAAGAATGCTCAGCCACATGACATGCAATGTAGACTAGGAAAATATTTAGGTTGACAGGTAATTCTGGTAAATAAATAAATAAATAAACAAAAAATGAAATAAAAAAAAATAAATAAATATACCAGGATGGCAATTTAAGTCAATTATCATTGGTTCATAATTATAAAGTTTAGATTTTGTCCAAAGCACACAAACATGATCTCTCTCTCTCTCTCTCTCTCTCTCTCTCATCTAATACAATATTGGTTGTATGCTCATACAGACCCTTTTTACAAAATTAGATGGCTTTATTTCATAAATATAAGTTTGTAAGTTGGACCTTATTTATCAGCAAGCTGAAACAGAGTCAGCATTGACTAACAGATTTCAGACTGCTGGAGGTGTCATGCTAGATGGAGGCAATCTGCCTGGGAAATACACAAGGTAATTTGAAACAATGCAAGTGTAACTTTGAAACAGGCTGTTTGTGCAATCAGGCAGCTATCATCACAAAATGTGTGAATATGTATGGTAAACCACATACCTAGAAGCCTCTTTCTCCAGTTCAGGGGTGTGAGCTCTTGCTGTAACAGAAAGAATTTCATAGTTTACAATTTTTCATTGAAAATATTCCCCATAATCTTTATCTTTGGGTTGTCTCAATAGACAATTGACTTTGACCCAAGAGTAAGAAAACAGAACATCCAAATATCACAAATGGGGTGGGAAGAGTTATTATCAAATGAGCATTTTGTTTATCTATTTTACTGCAACGTGCAGTTGGGGGGGAGGGGGGACAAATTCAATACAAATTTATTTCGTTTCTTAAGTCTTGGGACATATGACCTAGGTGAAAAAAGTTTCACCATAAGTTCTGGGACAAGTAAAAAAAAAAATTATTTTATCGTGTCCACATATATACGGTAAAAATGGTAGTCCATTTTAGTAAACACTGTCATTTGCATCCAATATTTGCAATGTCTAGTTATAATATTTCTATAACAAATTGAACAAAATAAAACAAGATAAACTCTTGCATACATGTGTTCAAAGAGATTAACTCAAAATTTATGGAATTACTGCGATTATCAAAGACAATGAGGGGCCCTGAGTGGCCGAGTGGTCTAAACTGCTCTCCGTTACGGATCACTGCCATCTCACCTCTATCTGCGTGGGTTCGAGTCTCGGATTCGGTGAATGTGGATATGTGAGAAAGCTTGCCAGTAGCTTCTCGTGGGTGGGTGGTTCTTTCCGGGGATTTCCCAGTTTCTTCCTCCACCATTAATACTGGCCACCATGTATAGCCTATCGTGTGCTGAAAAATGGTGTTAAGCCCTACAACAACAAAGACAATGAACTACATCTTATCTGTTGCTTGTAAACTCTGACTGGCCCATCCAAATATGGCAACCATGTTACAAAAGAACTCCCATTTGAGTCAAAATGTCAAAAAGATTAGTGTTTGGGACCCCCTGGTGACAATCAGGTTAGAAATTATAAATCAATGAAAGAAACGACAAAGTTTTGCACACTTTTATATCCTTGATGCTATCTGTTTCTAAAGTCAGTTGGGGCGGGGTTACAAATGGGATAGTGTGAGAATACTACAGAAGTTGCCATGGCTCAATATAACCTTCATATGCTGATGTGTTGTAAAGCACCAACCTACCAATTGTCTAGCAAACTCTTCCCAAAGATGTGATGTGATGTGATGTGATTATGATTTTTAACGTAGCTTTAACAATTTTTCAGTCATATCGCTACGATGTCTGCAGTGTGGCAGTTTATAGTGATGTCTAGCACTGGGGCATCATGCCGCAGACATGTAGCATGATCTTCCCAAAGAAACAGTTAATGAATGGAAAGCTGGTAGAGGAAACTAGAAACAGAAGACTTTCCGGCAGTTCTAAATGCTGACTTACTATCAATATTGTTACTATGAACAATAACTACTTACCTCTGGTTTCAGTCCTCTTATATTGCTGCTGCCCCTCATCTTGGTCCCCATCCATGCAAGTGGCGGCATGGGTTTCTATCTGGCTAGCAAGGAAATCTTTACCACAAATGGGGCATGTGATAAGCTCTCTGTTCACCTTGTGAAATAAGCATACAAGTGTAAGAATACTGAGAAAACATGGACAACTAAATTAAACAAAGTTTAATAGTCCTGCATGTCAAGTTATACAGTCTGCAAATAAACCTATTGTGCAGAAACCATTATTTTTGTATCACACTTATCAGGAACCTTAACATTTAATACCCCAGAACTTAAGTTTCTATAGTACTCTGAATGTACACCATCCGAAACACTGGACCATGAACTGATCTTGACCATAAGTTATTTTGCAAAATCCACTTTTCTCTGAACCACACTGACTGACCTTTGACCTTCTGATATCCAAAATGAAAGGTCTCTTCCATACCTTATTATATGCAAGTCCTCCACAAATTTTGGTCAAGGTTTAAATTCAAGAACTAAATTAATGCAAAAACAATTTTCTTCTTTCAGTCGCAGTGATATTAACCTTTGACCTTTGGACCCCAAATCAGTAAGATTCTTTCTTACCCAATGTTATCCACAACCTTTATTGATGTTACCTGGGTTTATTGCTATTTTTCAACAGGGTAAGTTATACATGGCAGCCAGTATAACTGGTGATGGAAAAATCCAGAACACCCTCCAGTAAGAACCACCAGCTCACAGGAAGCTACTAGCAAACTTTCTCACATACAGTGAAACCCTGCTCTGTTATAACACAAATTTGGATATAGTACGGTTGTGGAATGGTGCAAGAAAGTTTGTAATAATTTCACCAATGTCTTGAAGTACTACACAAAAAACACAAAGGGAGCCTGTGTCATAGCATTCCATGTCATATGCATACTTCAAATAATGCAAACTAGTTACAAAATCAACTGGAAGTTTAGGACCTGGTTACTTTGGAAAGGGGGGGGGGGGCTAACTAATGTATGAAAATAGTTGTTATGGCACCTTAGATATCCATTCTCAACCAAAAAGACAGAATACTTGTAATTCAATCTCAGATGATTCTAAATTCTGAATTATTCTTTTTTAAATTACTCAGGCAGTAAATGCATTCACAATACACCACTCCCTTGACAGCTCGCACCCAGACAAATGTCAATTTTTTTTTAAGCCCCTATGTGTTGAATGTGAAGAAAATCGAAATCATAATTGATAAATGAAACCTTAATATATAACTTGTTCTATCATTGAAAATGGCAGTTAGTGCCAGAAAGGGTTAGAATCAACATCATGAAATTTGCAAGTCTGAAAAAGAAATCACATATTTTGTCAGGTTTTACTGGAAAATATTTCTAAATATATTGTAAATATTATCTGGCAAAATAGCGATCAATACAAAATTCTGGTAACTGATAACAGGTGGCAACACAGAAAGAAATAAACACTAATTAAATACATCTTGTCCAACGAAATTCATGTTTAATCTTTAATTCTGTTCCGATGTAAAGAGTATAATGGTGACATGTTCTCTTCTATTAATACATGAAATGAGTTAATTAACTATCACATCAATTTATTAACACATTAACCCCTGGAGGTTTTTGTCGTTTTCGCCTGAAATGCGAGTAGGAAACATTTTGGGGGCTATTTCTGAATGGTATCCGGTCAATTGCTCGCCGACAATTGCTCGCCGGTCAATTGCTCGTGGTTAATTGCTCGCTCTAACAATTGCTCGCGGAATGTACTGCTCGCTGGTCAATTGATCGCAAGAACAATAGCTCGCAGGTGTATTGATCGCCAATTGTAACTGAATAAGTTAACATTATTAAGAAGAACCAAACGACTAATACTTGTTTCACATTTATTAAAAATAAAGACAAGTTATACAACCAGTATCTTAAAAATACGTGTATATACCAAACTTTTATATCACGTATTAAAACGACAAAGTATGCGACAAACCTCTTAAGTAATCCATCAAGTCAATTTCTTTATAAGTTTCAACAATCTTTTTGATTCTGGACACTGCATCCCTGTATCTCTTCTTTTGAGGCTGTATAGGTTGGCCAGCCAAAGATTGTTCAATTTTAGCTTCATTTAGGCCTTGTTCCTTTTGCAAAACTGTTATAAATTTCCATATAGTTGGATGATTTCCACCGATCAACTCGCTAAACGATCGGTGCCATCCTTCACAGCTGTTGTTCGTCTTTGGAAGATCATCGTTAATGTTGTCGTAACAACTCCACATTGAGTGTGGTGTACGTGGCGGTCGACGTTTGTAGCCTCGTGTAGGTCGTCCAATCCATGTATCTTCAAAGTAGTCAAGTACTGGCTGTGATTCCAAAGGAAAATCAACACGTGAAAGTAATTCTTCAAATGCTAGAACTACATCTTCAACAGGAACAAATGCAAGACTTGGTAAATGGCGCATCTGCATAGCAAAATCTGCATCATTTTCATAGCGATGTTGAAGACCGTTTGATTGAATGTTTCTGTATAGGCACTGACAAAAATGAAAAAACATCCTGTGAGTTGTATTCCAATAAACTCATGCTGGAAGGCTTTCACAGTCGCCATTTCAAAATCGGTCATCACCGATATCGGTCTCAGTGATGGCTCCAATTGTTTCAGTTTGCTGAAAACCATTCGATAGCTTTCCTCAGTTTTTTCCGACATTAAAACGAAAACAGCTGGTACAATATTATTGTTAATAAGTCCATGAATAGTGTATAACTGAGCGAATAATGGTGGAACAGTTTTAAACGTTCCGTCAGCATACCAGTGCTGTGATTTTGCTAAAAGTTGCAAGTTTCGATGAGTAGAGAAAATTAGAGTTCTTTTGTCACCTTGCCGCTGTCGTATAATAAAAAGTCTTGAGATTTGAGTTTTCTTAAACTCATCTGCTATAACTAAGTCTTGCAATGACAAGGGATTTGCTGGCATTGCTCCTTTACGTTTGCGTGCACGTCGAATCACCCTTTTCATATTGTTGACGCTTGTTAGCTGACCAAGTGCTGGTCGAGATGCAAGATTTAAAGCATCTGCAACAATGTTATGCGGTCCATCCTGTGTGGTGACCGCTCTGTCAATAATGTTATGCATGATATCCAAAACTTCCGCTCTACATGAATTGCCAGAATGATTGTGTTCTCCAGTCCTTTTCGCAATACTATCTCCAATCGTATGAACTCGGCCATGACACCTTTTGCTTCTAGAATATTCGCACTTCCAAAAAGTTTTTTCACCGTTAGACTTATCTTTGATGTATACATGACCATTATCAATAAGTTTGCGCTTTCCTTTCTCGCTTGTCGCAAATCTTAGAGCCATTTAAAAAACAAATTGTATTATAATATTTAATATAGAAATTTTATTAGTAAATTTCTAGTAAGTTAATATTACGTTTGAGAAAAGTAGCATTTGTCCTGCCTTATATACCTGTTGAGGCCCTTATTGAATGTATTTGAGTAGACAATAATTAAAATTGTTATTATTCCGCTAAGTATATTTCAGAAACAGTTACACCTGTTAGAGCACTTTTCAAAGAGATCAATTGGCCGGCGAGCTATTGTTCTCGCGATCAATTGACCGGCGAGCAGTACATACCGCGAGCAATTGTTAGAGCGAGCAATTAACCACGAGCAATTGACCGGCGAGCAATTGTCGGCGAGTAATTGACAGTAAATCTTTCTGAATACATCCTAATACATCGACCTCCAAGAGATTTTCAGTTAACCTAATGCCTAGTTGTGTTAGAAACATTGTTTTTCATTGGCTATTTCGCCCATGCATGAGCAGAAGGGTAAAAGTTGGAGTTTTTTTTTTCTTTTTTTTTTTTTGCTTAACGGACACATCATTTTGTATCGAGACCACTCTTTATTCTAAATGCTCATCTTATCTTACTTTTCGCAAAGGTTCGCCTGTCTGTGTGCAGTTCAGACCGGTCTGTCTTAGATCTGAGGCACAAAAGTCTAAAATCCGGGCAAAAAATCGGATTCCGACCTCGGGCGAATTTTGGGTGGAAAAAACTCAGGTCCAAAAAATTACGTTTTTCCCTCTGTATTTTGTAGTGCAACTAGAACATCCAGCTTAATTGGTATCATTGTAAAGCTACATCTGTCTACCTTTCTATAATACCACCCACTTTAGTGTACCAAACATGATCTTGACGCTACAGAGCTTGGAAGCAGGCTGCTACCTCCTGCCACGTAAACGCGGCGACAGGGGTTAATGTGTTAACAAGGATTTTGGAAATTTTTTACAAATTGTCAAGAAATGGCTAAATTTTTAATTTCTACGCAATGTCGATGCACAAGTGATTAAATATGCAAGGAATATTCAAATTTGGTGATGTCATCAAAATGCACCCATTAACACATTAACCCCTGGAGGTTTTTGTCGTTTTCGCCTGAAATGCGAGTAGGAAACACATTTTGGGGGCTATTTCTGAATATATTCTAATACATCGATCTCCAAGAGATTTTCAGTTAACCTAATGCCTAGTTGTGTTAGAAACATCGTTTTTCATTGGCTATTTCACCCACGCATGAGCAGAAGGGTAAAAGTTGGAGTTCTTACTTTTTTAATTTTTTTTGCTTAACAGACCCATCATTTTCATATCGAGACCACTCTTTATTCCAAATGCCCATCTGATCCTACTTTTTGCAAAGGTTCACCTGTCTGTGTGCATTTCAGACTGGTCTGTCTTAGATCTGAAGCCAAAACGTCTCAAATCCGAACACAAAATCGGATTCCGACCTCATTCGAATTTTGGGTGGAAAAAATTTTGGTCCCAAAAATTACGTTTTTCCCTCTGTATTTTGTAGTGCAACTAGAACATCCAGCTTATTTGGTATCATTGTAAAGCTACATCTGTCTACCTTTCTATAATACCACCCACTTTAGTGTATCAAACATGACCTTGACGCTACAGAGCTCAGAAGCAGGCTGCTACCTCCTGCCGCGTAAATGCGGCACCAGGGGTTAATGTGTTAAAAGAAACCAGTGCAGATTTTTTATTCATGTTATGTATTCATTTGTATCAAATCAATCAAAACTGCACAAGCTTTTGTGAATACTGTTGTGTCTCAAAATCAATCCCTTTTATTTGACCAGTCAAACATGGTTTCAAATTGTACATACTTAAAAAAAAATTTATATATATATATATATATATATATATATATGTAATGTATCCTAATCATTTGTAAACGGCCATGGAGAATAAAGGAATCAAGCAACAGGCATACTCAGTTAATGAAAAGCTCTGCATCAAGATAGATATCATAGTGGTGAAGTGAGACTGAAAGCCTGTAATGATCTTGAAAGTGCCGAGTTGACACTCAAAGGATGGCTCAAGGGTTAGCAGAAATTTTGGGATCACTTGTGTGATGTTGATTCCCATGATGGGTTCAAATGAAATTGGGCTAAGACTGTAAAAGAAATGGAATTGGATGATGCTGTGTAAGTCTGAAACAATTTCAAGGCCTAGGCATAGAAAATGGCAAGAAGTATAGATAATGACTCTGATTTCATGGCAAGCATTGGATGGTTTAGGAAATTCCAGTGCTAACATGGAATAAAACAAAATTTGTTGTTAGGAGAGATGCACTCAGCAAATGAGGCTGTGAAATGTAAAGGGATATTTATCAAGTGTGACAAACTGCAAATACTACTGTATTTTCATTTGCATTTTTGTTTATTTTCTTTAAATTTCAGACCCATTAAATTCACGTTCGGTAATGATTAACCTTAGTTTTTCAGCTTTTTTTTGCATTCCACTGCATCTAAATCTATCAACTGATCCATCTAAGATGAGGAGAATATACTACTTTTATGAACTTCATTGCAAAACTCTATCCACAGCTGCGACCATAAAGTGGCACCCACATTTCACTTTCTTCCAACACCAACTTAAAAATAATATTACACCTATACTCATTATAAATACCTGTTTTTTGCATTCCTCTGTACTTTTCTCTAGGACATCACTAGGTGTTTTTCTACCAGAATCTACTACCTTTCTGTTAATGTAACCTCTTCTCCCCTGCCCAGTAGTGCTTGTTCCTGCCTGTATCAAGTCTTTGTTCTGCCCAGTCCTACTTTCAACAGACAATACTTTCTCTACACTTGTCAATGTGCCAACTGGGAGGGTCTTTACATTTACTTCACTTTCAAAACCATTTGTATTTCTTTGATCAACTTCCAATTTTTCTTCTGTTCCTACAAACTCCACTGACGTGCTGGCTGTAGCATGACTTGGTTCTCTTGACACCTTTATACTGGATACAGCATCTGACTTTTTACAATTTTCACTCAATACTTTCTTTTCACTACAGTCCACTAGCTTTAATTTGGACTTTCCAGGCTTTATATTGCAAGAATGCTCTTCAGAATACTGTGGCCAAGAGTTTTGTGGCATGTGATTGGTCTGTGACAAATCTGGTCTCCCATCCATTGATTCCTCATCAGTGAAAATTTCTATTCCATCTTCAGTGGTTACAGTATTTATTCTTGTCTTCTTTTCTTGTAATTGTCCTTGATTTCTGTTGTAGTGTTGCTCCCCTTTACTCTTATCTTTTCCCCCTTTTTCTTTCTTATTGGATTTTAATGTTTCTGTGGTTGGATTTGATGTAAAGGTAAACATCCTATCCAAGCCTGTATTCTTTGCATTTGTTACAGTTCCATCTTCAGCATAATCAATGAACTCTTGCAGAACTTCTGCTTTATTCCTCTGAAAATGTGATTTTTTACCCTGATTATGACCTCTGCCCCTTGACTTTATTGGCATGGAAACTCCCCTCTGACTTCTTTCTCTTTGAGGAAGCTTTCCCTGTCCAATTTGCCAATCTTCTTCCTCACTATCTGAGAGTTCAAACACAGTACAGGATTTGGTAGACATATTCTTGTGATTCAATGTCAATGCATTCCTGGCTTTCTTTTCCTTAATAATACTGATTTGTGTTGAGTACAGCTCCCCCACCGGATTAAGCATGGTACTTGAGCCCTGACTGCAAGGGTCTGTTGAATTTGACTCGTGACTGGCTGGTCTATTCATCAAGCGCTGCACTCCTGGTTTTGTAACAGACTCTGCTTCCATCATACATATATTCTGTGACAACAGCTTTCTTTTTTTGTACACTGGTGATTGGCTGCCTTCCTGTTTATCTTGATGGACTTCCTCTTTCTCCTGTACAGCTGTGAAAAATTTCTTCATCTTGCACATTAATTTGGTACCTGTTTGTTTTATTCTCTGTAATGTCTGATGATGTTTTGCTTTAGTCTTACCTTGGAAGTTGGGAGACATTTCATCCTCATCCTGTGGCTGACTTTCTTGCACAACAGTTATATCAATTCCTTCCTCATCCTGAGTTCCGTTTTCTGTATAAGGCTCAGACACATCTAAATCTTGGGTATCTTCTACCAACAACGCACTTTCCTTCTTATTCCCATAACTGAATTTCATGGTATCATTTTGAGAGTTCATTGATTCATCAGGAAATAAATTCCCCTTCTTTGCACTAACTTTGCTGGCACTTAAATTCTCCATTTCTTCAAAGAAGTCCTTTTTGATTGTAGCTTGAACACTATTCTTACTTTCTAGACTTTCAACTTGTAAATTTTCATGGTCAATGCACATTTTAGTGTCCTTTTTATCATCTGGAGCATATAATCCATTACCAGCTTCCATTGCTTTTGATTTTCCAAATCCTGTTTTGGGCATACCTTTCTTCCAAGCCATCTTTTCACACTGAAGTATTTCAAAATTCTGGATCTCTTTTACAGCTGGTCTTGCATAATTCTGGCGCCTAGTTACCCTTATTTTTGGCTCAAAATCATCCAAATCTTCAGCATCTCCCATCTCAGGTTTTCTTCTTCTCCCATTATTGTTCATTTTTTGAGCTTCGAATATGTCCATATCATTCTTCTTATCAACAATATTCAGACCATCTTCACAAATATCTGGACCAAAATGTTTTTGCTTTAATTCAACGATATCAGTCAATTTTTGTGTCTCCATTCTAAGCAACTGGGATTCTCCTGTTTTTGTATTAAGAAACCCATCCTCTACCAAATCAAATGTGTTTTCCTCAGAAATATCAGGTGAATTTATCCTAAATTTACTTGTGTTCTTTCTAGTGGAGGCTGGAGCCTTTCTGTCACTCGTTTTGAAACCCTGTGTTTCCTCAATCATTATAGAATGTGTCTGATTAGTATCCATTCCAAAGTTTTCAGCTGACTCTTCTGAATCTGACATAGTCATTATTGCTTGTCCTCTTCTCTTTACATCAATAGTTTTTGTGTGATGTTGGCCTACTTTGACCGTTTCTCCCCAATCCAATGGTTTCCCATATTTTGTCTGCGCTTCCCGCAACTTGCGATTATATATTTCAAACATCTGAAGAATTGCTTTAGCATACTCCAACTTGTCCTGCATTTTCAGTGGAAACTCAGGGTTCCTCTTTACCTGAAGAAATGAATTTATACTGAAAGTAATGATAACTAAATGTTTAAATTAAGACAAGTGTTATGTATATTTAATTTATATTGTGTGTTTGACCTTTATCAGTGATTGAATGTATAGTTCTGGCCTACCTGACTACTCTCATGTAATGTCTACCTGATTTGTGTCATAATTTCAAGTGATAAGATGTTAACTAAAATTTAATTTCAAGGCCTAACCTTGCTTAAGATTTGCTAAAATTTTCCATTAGTTTTTCAGAAAATATGTTGCATCATAGGTCAGGTGACAGTTTGTATATAAAGAGGCTAGGTAAAAAACTGTTCATCACAGCTTCATATCAGCCTTTGGGAATCTATAATTAATTAGGTTTTAGCCGTGTTCAGATATAATGTTAGAGGAATCATTTATTTAAATTATTTAAGAGAACAAGCTCACCGACTTTTTGGACCAAAACACTTCTTTGGGTTTACTTTGAATTCAAAGACATTCTGGCTTATGTCACTGTGATACATCAAGAATATTGGTACATCAACACACACAAGACTAGCAGTAAATCAGCACATTCAAGATTATTGGAATTGATTTGGAACATTCTATACTTCTGAACATGTGATAGAACATTTAGGATTATTTGGGATTTAAGTAACCAATAATGCAAGCTTCTCTTATATTTTCACTTTGTATTCTAGGGAAATACATTCTTTGCAGAATTTTAGTAAATTTGTTGATTTTGTTTCTTTCTGTTATTTAGTTTAAGACTACCGTATTTACTGCATGTTTTCGGACGGCAAAAAATAATTACTTTTTTGTTGTCCGAATACATATTAAATTCTTTAATTAGGTGTCCAAAAACAAACAAGGGAAGACAAATTTGTGCCCCCCCCCACCTGTCCGTAACGAACCTACCATTAGCCCACATGACGACGTGCTGCCGTGAAGTAAAACAAGTATTTTGTCTAACACCACGGAAAGGATAATGAATGAAAAACAGGCATTACTTGCCTATTTTGTCTATTTGATACATGTCCATCCACCAGAAAACGCAGCCATACATGTATTAGAGCCACGATTGTGTGCGTATTTTCCAAAATAACTGCCATATTAGTAATCATGCAATCGAGTTTAACCCTTTACTAGCCTAATCAGTGATCAATAAAATCTACCTTACAAACGCATGCAAGCTTTATGTCTGTGTAATTAAGATATTAATATAAACTAAATAAAAAAAATTTGGAATTATAATTCTGAAGATATTTATGACAGAAACAATTTAGTATCGAGAGTAGAAATACCGGTACACGTATGAGGGCTAATCTTAGAGCAACAAGGATGAGAGGCTTGAATGTTGTATGCACGCCTAGGAAGGGTAAAAATAACAAGCAAGTTGCAACATACGAGTCGTTAATAAGTTGATATTTTTTTAAAATAAAGGTGATCTATTTGTTGTGGTTCTCTCTTCTTTTTGTTTTCCACCTAGCCGAGGGTAGCTTCAAAATGAGTAGAGCCTGTCGACTCAAAACAATCGACTGCTCAAAGATTGTTTTGATGCATGTTGGAGATTTCAGGGTTCTAGGTGATAATTGTTCCTACGATAATTTGTGGGATTTCTTTGACAGGTGTGTTTGGAAATAAAGGGCAGCCATCTGGATTTCGTTAAAAGAGCACACGATGTACCGAACATGTTGAACCCACAATCAATATTTATTGTCTACAAAGAGGTTTATTACCTGTAGAACAATAACTACATTTAAACCCGTGGTACATAATGCCTCGGGGATAAGGGGTTTGTTTTGTTGCATGATGCCAATGAATTTACTAATCCATACTGACTCTCTGATGTATTGTTTAATGACATAAAGCAGGGATCATGGTTTCTAATCAAAGCCATAACTGTCACACCTGCGTGAAGTGGTTTTGTGTGTAATGATGTCTACACTGACAACCAATCCATAGAAGTTCGTGATCACATTAAATAATTGGCGACCAAATGAAGCGAACTTTGTATCAGTTAAATTAATGGCAAACACACTGTGAATTTTACTTTAAAACGAAGCAGCAGATCTTCTTAGATTGTGTCCGAAAATATAAATTGTAGAAAAAATTATAGTGGAGCAACATCCGAAAAATTACAAGGCATTTAAATATTATATTTGCCCCCAAAAAAACGGTGTCCGAAAACAATGTCCGAAAACATGCAGTAAATACGGTATGTGGTGTTAGCACAAGACATGAAAGTACACATCATAAACTGATTGCATTTTACAAAGAAACTAAATTCAACTTTAAGGTCAGAATTTATTGTTCATGTTTGTAGACTTTAAGATCAAGTCTGACAAATACTGCTGTTGCAGTTACTTGACCCCATAAAATAGCAGCAGACTTCAACCTATATACATATTCCATTAAAAGCTATTCACCTTCATAACAACATCAGGTAACATGGTTAATTATATCTAGGCATAACAGGTGTTCCATTATAACATCTACACTGCATATTCTGATTACCTTTACTGATGTCTACTTACCCCTCCATTTACAATTCTGAAAAGAGATAGAAGATTAATGTTTCCATAATGCTGTATTAAGATTTGAAGTCCATTAATGCCATAGCCTACTTGTTTGAACAGTCATTTTTATAAAATAAATATCTTTACTTCTTAAATTCAATTTTAGTTTCTTAGTTGTTGATTTATCGTAACCTTTATGTTAGGGCTGTTCCATTAAAACATACATGGGACCCACGGAAGGCACTTTTAAAGTGGGGTACTCACCCATTGATGCAACTTAGAAATTTCTTATCATTTTAATATGAACTCTGTGAAATCAAAGTACCCTGGCATATATTTTTTAAAAACTGCCTTCCCTGGGTACCATGTATGTTTAAATGGAACAGCCCTGCCTTCCCTGGGTACCATGTATGTTTAAATGGAACAGCCCTTTGGACTATATGGTTCTGTAGCACATGACCCCACTGGGTTAAAATTTTGACAAGAAGCAAAATGTGCTCTCTACTTTTATATTGCCTGTATTTTAATTTTGCTTGTTTATCTGCTTTTTCCACAATTAATTTCAAAATACCACTGAAATGAGCTGATCATCATGCCATCTGTCTCATATTTAACACTATTTTGGGGTTCAAAATCGCTAGCTAATATCAACACTTTCCCAGCTCCAATAATTTAAGATACTTTTTAACTTTAAAAATAAACTGCCTTCACTGCCATGGTCAGCCAGTATTTGCCGAACGAAATTGTCTTCTAAAGATGAACCATGATGGGGGTCATTTTGAATCTTCTTGATAGCCTGTACTATAGACACGCATTTGTAAAACTTCCTGGATGCAAACATCAAACTATGACAATGCTTGTTACAGGGCCCAATGTGCCAATAAAATTTAGTTTAAACGTCACTGGCCACCTATATTGTAAAAATGTGTGATATTATTATAGTCATAAACAAAATGCATTTGTTATGTATGCACACCATAAAAATGTTTAATTATACTTAAAAATCCTCTTTTTTAAATGAAAAAATTATTTGGAAATCTCAGTAAACTATCGGTAGTTTCCGCTTGCCAAAACCGGATATGACATACATTTATCCCTTTCATTCAACCTAGCCATTCAAGTGTTTAATTTCCCTATGTAAATGTCTATGTGATATATCTTATGATCATGCTTTTGTACAGCAAATATGGTGCACTGTGTTGCATATGGATGTAACCAAGAGTGATGATGGGAAAAAGGGTTCTTTCTTTTTCCAAAAGACCCTCTTTACCAGAATAAAAAATGGATTCAAGCTGTGGCATCAGATAGGGTGAGGGATGGGAAAGTTGTATCATTTATGCCGGATTACAGTCAATTTGGCCCAAAGACAATTCGGCCCAACTCGAAAGATAATTCAGCCCAACTTAACAATAGTTTGAACAAGTTCTTTTTCTTCAAACAACAAATAGATACTATGTAAGATAGGTTTTAGGAATAAAAACTAAATTTAAACAAACTATCCTGATATTCTTTCAAAGAAAATAATCATACTTCGTAACGTACATATATATGAGAAAAAACACAAACTGACATATCTTGTTCATTCTAATTAAAATATTTATATACATTTTTTATGCTAAAAAAATATATGCATCTGCACAACGACATGCTCAATTTAAGTCTTCTGGTCAAATTATCAATATTGATTTATAAAACAATAATACTTAACAGATAATATTCTACAGAACAAGTATACATTTTTCTAACGGTTGTGTACATGAGATATTATAACAAATATATTTAATATTAGGCTTCAGGTTGTAACACTGCCGCATAAAATACACACTCGATTACACATTAAAGAGAGAGACAGAGTAATGTTGAGCATTTTGTCAGTGTTTTGTTGCTGCAATATGAATCTCTTACCAGTTAATTTTACTGTTTGTTTTTATTTTCAAGTTGTCTTAGTGTGTGCGCACGTAAATTGAAAACTTATCATTACTAGTCAGTTTCGTCGATTATATTTGCTCCATTATTCCATTCAAATAAGAAAGGAAATAATTTTATGTTGAATTTGTGCCCCCCCACCGTACAAAAAAAATTAGTAGTTTCATCTAAATGTTCCCTATCCATAGTTTATAGTGTTTTAGTTTTCGACAACAAGAAGCACATACTTTCTCTTGTGGGGATAAATGTACATCATTTCCAGTTGGCATCCTCTATAGGTGGGAAATCGTAGCTAAGTGAAAGTAACAGCACTGTATACTTCTATTTCGAGTAATTAAATTATTTCTTCTTTACACCTGTTAATTTTTTTGTTCTTTTTGTGCAAATATAACTACTTTTAATAATGTAATGCAAATCTGATGTAAAAAGAAAAATGCTGGAGCATGGCCAGTGACCTTTAACAACCAATCATGCCAAGACAAAGAAACCATGCTTGTAAACAGTTATGAAGAAATACACATCGCGACAAGTGTTACAATATTTCTAACAGCTTGACTTTTGTCGCAACAAGCACTTTAAGGGTGAATGGCTGAACAAAACAAAACTGCAGAGTATATTTTAATATTTGTGGCTTGAAACTAATATGCAGGCTTTCTCGCACATCACCACTATCCATGTGCACCAATTTGTACATATTTTGTGTGAAACATGCACTCACACACCCTGTAGTATCTCTGTATATGTAATTCAGAAGACAGTGAATTAAACAATACCTACTAATGGCATCATCAAATTTCTTTACATAGACAAAAAATATCTCAAAACTTCTGCTAAATGGTGAATGTAAACTGTGATAACTTTCATACAAATCTGACCATTTAATATATTAATTTGTAAAACAAAATTTCATATATATTAACCTCAATACATATGCTGAAATGCCCTATCATTGTTTCTACATCAGAAATAAATATTACTATGATATTAAAATGACATAAATAATAAAGTATCTGTTAAAATATTAAATTTACTTTTTTTAACTTAAGGCAAATAAGCATCTTTCTGAAAACTTCTTCAAAAAAGTACTCTCTGAACACACTGGAAACAAATGCTTTTTCCCCACAATACTATGACAGACTTATTTTATCATCCCCTAAAATGAATCCATATTTCATCTTTGTTGCAAAGAGTGGGAGAAAAAGATAATAAGGTCTCATATTTTTCTATTCTAAAACTTTTGGGTTTATAACTGATCTCAACTGAATGATCAATTTAAAGGCAAATAGTGAAAACCAATAACAACTTTACCTGTAATGTCGATGCAATGGCTCAATGGCTTCTGACTCCTGAAAACAAAAGTGAGTTATTTTTATCACCATGTACACTTTCCCTTGGAATAACAATTTTCAGAACTGAACAGATATTCAGTAATTTCTTAAAAATATTCAGTTTATACAGTAAGGTAACAAAAACTCTGGGAAGGTGTCAATGGAAGATAATGTACACACAGGAGCTAGTAGCAATGGGTGCATGAAGAACGACTCTGCTCTCTACAATTTACCTTGGAGGTCCTTAAACAGAGGAAGTTTCTTGGAAACCAAAGTTTGGAGAAGATAAGTATTCAGGGGCCATAATTCTTCTAAAGGCTGAAGTGAAATGACTGTCAAAAGCCGTTAAAAGGGACAACAAAATTGTGTACTTATTTACAGGCGTCCTTTATTTGTCAAAAATATCATAAATATCAGAGATGGCACAGGCGTATGTTGTCCTTTATGTGCAGACATCCCATATGTGGAAGTGTCTGCTTAAGCAGGATTCACTGCATTCCTTGGTAAGTCATACTGAATCTGAATTCACATATCCAACCTGGCTGAAATCGAGCAACTTTTGGTGAAGAGATCTCATGAAAGTCCAAGTCTGGAGGATAAACAATCAGGAAAACAAAACTCTTCTGAATTTGAGGCTCAAGTGGGTCTGATATTGCACTCTGGCATACTCTGGTCTAAAAGACAAATGTAGTCCAAAAAAAAAGAGGCTGGTGTTTTGAGTTGAAAGATACCGAAGTCAGGGTAGTTCGGTAGAAAACAGTTTTATCTGACATATTTAGCTGTGATTCTACTCTGAGTAGCTTAGCTGTACTGGATGGTGCAGTGGCCTCTTTCATATGAATGAAAGGTGCTCATACTGGAACTCTGTCACATCTGGTCTGTTGTGGACAAACAGCTTTGGAGAGAAAACCATTTTACATGTTTTTAAAACATTAGCAACAAAAGCCATACTTGATGTAAGATAAATATCATTTGTAGGTTTTCCATCTGGTAGCTGTGAAAGTCATACTGTTGCTGGACAAAACTACAAGTGAGCATATCCTAGGATACATCCATACCAAGTTTGATCAAAACTGGCTTGGCCATTCTGAGGTAGTAGTTGAAAGTAAATTTTCCATGTTTGATTTTGAAGCCACACCATAACCAGGGGAGCCAAGTTGACTAACATTTTGGCAGAGCATGTCCTAAGATACATTCAAACCAAAGCTGCTCTGCCATTTTTTTTAAAAAAAGTTAAAAACAGGTTTACCACATGGCTGCTATGGAAGCCATACCAATGCTAGGGGTGTCATCATGATAAACCACTCCGGTGGCCTAGTGGTTAGAGCGTCCGCCTCAGATGCAGGAGGTCGTGGGTTCAAACCCCGGCCAAGTCATACCAACGACTTTAAAAAATGGTACTACAGCTGCCTTGCTTGGCGCTCAGTATTAAGAGGTTAGTGTTAGGACTGGTTGGCCTGGTGTCAGGATAATGTGACTGGGTGGGACATCATGCCACATGTCTGTGCCATGATGCCCCAGTGCTAGACATCACTATAAACTGTCACACTCCAGACATCTTAGTGATATGACTGAAAAATTGTTAAAGCTACATTAAAAATCTAAATCACACACACCATCATGATAAAATTTTGATAAAACATGTAAGACACATTCATACTATGTTTAATATAAATAAACATCTTGGCACTGATCTTTCTTTACATGAATTTTTTTAAAAGTTATATTTGTGAAAATTCATTTCAATGGTATCAAAAGTCGATTATTTTTTAAAGAAGACCTCTGCTCTTTGCTTGCTGGTAACTGTTGATCTAATTATTACTGCCCAATCATTAACACGAAAGTCTTGTTTGTATGTCTTCAATGTATCCTGTATACAATCATTGCTTAGCCCTGGGTAAACAGTAGCCAACAGATGTTTGCTCAGCCAACCAGCATACACAATCAATCACCAAAACAACTGTGAAGTCAAAAGAGATTTCTCACTCAAATTTATAAATCAATTAAACTAACTACATTAAGTATCACCGAATTTATAAATCAATTAAAGTACCAATATTATTAAGTAATTGCTAACCATCAAAATCAAGCAACAGTTTAAAACTGTTGAAATTATTGGGCATTGCTTTATAAAAACAAGAAAACACAAGTTCCTTGAATGGACTGGTACTCTTCTATCCAAAAGAATTTCCAAACATCTAACATAAGACTCTTTCTTCTTTTAAAGTGCAATGTTGAAACCCATCTCCAATATTCTGGTGCAGTAAAATTTCAAATCAGCCCCCATCTCATTTAAGAGAAACCAGACACAGCCATATTTGATGTCAGGCACCATTTTCCTTCAGAATTAACTGATCATATTTAATCTTCTTTTGAAACCTCATGTCAATAAAACTTTCCCCCAACCATAACTTCTTTATGCATTGTTCCCTGTAATCTAAAGCATGCTGGTATTTTGGTGGAAATTCCAAACTGGCTTTTAGACCGTTTTGGTGTGAATGCCTTCTACTGGTCAGCTGGCATGTTGGTGAAAATTCCAGACTGGCTTTTAGACATAGTTCTGGTGTGAATGCCTTCTATGGGTCAGCAGGCATATTGGTGGAAATTCCAGAATAGCTTTTCGAGAGTTTTGGTGTGAATGCCTTCTATGGGTCAGCTGGCATATTGGTGGAAATTCCAGAATAGCTTTTCGAGAGTTTTGGTGTGAATGCCTTCTATGGGTCAGCTGGCATATTGGTGGAAATTCCAGACGGCTTTTAGACTTAGTTTTGGTGTGAATGCCTTCTATGGGTCAGCTGGCATATTGGTGGAAATTCCAGACCGGCTTTTAGACATAGTTTTGGTTTGAATGCCTTCTATGGGTCAGCAGGCATATTGGTGGAAATTCCAGAATAGCTTTTTGAGAGTTTTGGTTTGAATGCCTTCTATGGGTCAGCAGGCATATTGGTGGAAATTCCAGAATAGCTTTTCGAGAGTTTTGGTGTGAATGCCTTCTATGGGTCAGCTGGCATATTGGTGGAAATTCCAGAATAGCTTTTCAACAGTTTTGGTGTGAATGCCTTCTATGGGTCAGCTGGCATATTGGTGGAAATTCCAGAATAGCTTTTCAACAGTTTTGGTGTGAATGCCTTCTGTGGGTCAGCTGGCATATTGGTGGAAATTCCAGACTGGACATTAGAGATAGCTTTTTGTGTCAATGCCTTCTATGGGTCAGCGTTAGAGGACAGGTATGAAAAATTTACTTGCATTTTTTAAAGTGGCAATGACGAAACCTTCAAAAAGTTCATATATATGGCATTTCTCCCATAAAATGGTATCCAATTATGTGTAGGTGGTGTCAAAGAGATATGCCAGTTACAAGAGTGAACAGATGGATACAGAGACAGAACAAGAGTGAACAGATGGATACACAGACAGACTTGCAAACTGACCATGCAAATATAAAGCAACAGTGTGTGTCTTTGAACACTTAATCTGTTAGTTCTCTAAAAGTCTATAGGTAAACTGAAATCTGGTTAAAAGTAGGAACCACACAAAGCTTTAAAAAATTGATACTACATTATACTCAGTTCAAGCAAAAGAGAGAGCTCTTGTACATGGAGATATGTGATGAGAGTTCATCAAGGGTGGTTAAAGCAGACAAGCACAGAGAAGTGCTCCGAGTTGCAATATGGCTTATTCAGTTCATGTACTTCAACTTCACACTTCATGAAAGTTTTGATTACAGTGATATCTTACAATTCTATCAAGAGTCCATGGTTTAACAGAACAGCCTATCTCCGCACTGTCTGGTGATGAAATGTTTTCTATTTCTGGCTTTTCGCCTTCCATACTCTCCAAGGGCTGGGTGGGTTCATCATCCATAACTTCAACCTGTTGAAACAAAATTAACTGCCCTGAACAAACAAGAAACTGCAGCAAATCTTTGTAAATAACATTGCAATTTTTCTTGTCAATATAACTCATAACAAAAATATACCTGAAGTTACATTTGTAAAAGTAATCCTGACAAAGGGTTTATCTTTGAGAGCTATGATATCCTTTTTTCTTCTCTAATTTTTCTGAATGTCTTTATACACTCAAATTACTGCCAAACATGTAGAAAATAACAACATGATAAAGACAAAGCCTGGGAACATGGACAGTGGAGACAAGCTAATATCACCAAGTATATCAGACACCAAGCATAAGTTTCATCTAGTGTTAAATAAAACATCTTTACAGTCCCCCACCCCTTTTTACAATGTCAAATTTTACAAAATCTAAACAGTAGCAAATTATTAACACAATCGTCCACAAAAGGTTTTGAAAACAAAAGAATACAATGGACCAGTCTGTGAATTCTTCTTCAAGATCACTAGCACAGAAGTTTTCTGCTTCTGGAATAAGTATACAGAATACTGCTAGAGACAAGTTGTTTTTTTAGGCATCCTATTTTCTTGAATAAAGGTTTGTACAGAGTGAAGCAAACTGGTTACCTTCAAATTCCTATCAGTGGTACCAATTTCAACAGGAAAAATGTTTTTCACAATACCCAGTCTAACACATTAATCCTTTACCTTTGAGTCTATTGCTGTGTGGTGTGATATACATTTCCCAAAGCCACAAAGTGCAGTGTGCTAAAAACCTGCTACCTATATGACTCAATACGGATAGGCTTGCCTGTTAAGCAGTGGATAGTATGTTAAGTTCGACATATTTTTGACCAGTTTACTTTTTTGTACAAATCTATTATCAAAAGAAAGGTTTAAGAGTAAAACCTGATGTTAACAGACATATAATTTTTATTGAGGAATTTTTTATGTGCTTTAAAATCTTGAGTTAACTTGGTGCTGATATTATTTTATTATTTATAGCACTTACATGATCAGACATTTTAAACAATCTGATTTAGTGTCTGGTGAACATCTGCCATGTTCAGAGAAACTGAAATAAGTGTTATGCTGAACAGCACATCTAATGCCACTGTCAAAAGCAACAGTAGCATAAACATCTGAAGAGAGATACTTGTATCTTGCCACCAAGACAGAGAATTATGAAAACTGAACTAGGTCATATCGTAATCAACATCCCACTTCTGGAGCACTCTTTGACTCAAGTTTCAGAGTGTTTAAATATATCATTCATGGAGTAATGAGACTCAGCTTAGGAGTGTTTAAAAATATCACCTCTGTGACTTGATTTAGGAGTGTTTGAACATCTCACATCTGAAGTACTCTTAGTTTAGAGTATTTGAACAGACCTGCCATTCTGAGTGGAATGAAAATTAGCATGCCCATGAAAGATGGTTTAAATGAAGAAAGTAGAGCACTACAAACACAGCATGGTTAACTACTTTAACAATGAACCATGGTTCCAACGCTTTTTTAAAGATAAATTTCCAGGTCATTTCCAAGTTTTTCCAGGATGAAATTAATTTTTCAAGGTTCACATATGACCATTACTGAATGGAATTAAAATACATTTTAGATCATAAAATATTCATTTCCTACATCTAAAGATGTTTCTCTTTCAAGACTCTCCAAAGCATCTAATTCAGACAAGATGATCATGTACAAAACCAAAAAAACATATCACATGAAACAAGTTTGATTATATTCCTATAATTTGGTAGGTGAAGTCATTTTAATGTACAGAATACAATTTCTGACTTTACTTTGCTGACCTGCATTATGTTGCTATGTGGAAACAACATAATGAAACATAAATTAGATTTGTTTCCTTTCAAACCTTTAATTCTCAAGAATTCTATAGTAATATATATGCATGTTATATGAACTAAACATTTCCTATCACAGTATGCAAAATAACAAAACAGTAAAAGCAGAGTATTAGAATCTTATCTTGTAACGAAAAGAGTTTAACACTGAATTTATCTGTGCCAATAAAATCCCAAACAAGATTTCTCAAACAACCTACACTCCTTAACATAATTTGATTAAAAATCCATCACTAAAAAATTTTTTATAAATGGGTTGATTTAAATTTTGACAAAAGACCTTCAAAATTATATATTACTGTGTAAACAAGGACTGGGGGCCCCGAGTGGCCAAGTGGTCTAAAGCGCTCACCGTTACGGATCACTACCATCTCACCTCTGTCTGTGTGAGTTCGAGTCTCAGGCTCGGCTAACGTGGGCACGTGAGAAAGCCTGCCAGTAGCTTCTTGTGGGTCGGTGGTTCTTCCCTGGGTTTTCCAGGGTTCTTCCTCCACCAATTATACTGGCCGCCATGTATAGCCTATCTTGTGCTGAAAAATGGCGTTAAACCCTACAACAACAACAACAATAAACAAGGACTGAATTTTCTGTAAAATCAACTTGTCTTCTTGTGATTCGATAAACCAATCCCCAAACCTGTACTGATACTGTGGCTATCATTTTTTAAAATATAAAACAAGGGACAATTTCTCACTTTTCCTGCATTCTATTCAAGATCTCAAACTAATGTTTCAAGCTACATCTCACTGTGTAATAGTTTCGCACCAAAGTTCGGCTCAGAGATTTGACATTTCTGGACAATAAATTTGGCTTAAAATGAATAGCAGTCCATTTTCTAATCCGCGTTTCCTCCAAATATTCCACCCCATTTTTCACATTTGGACATTTAGGTTGGTGTGTGGGGTCAGAGCAATTGCATTTTGAAAATTTAGAATTTGCTGTCACTGTGCGGTAGCAGCATATGGTAGTTGCTTACCAGCAGGCCTAGCAAATTTAAACATAATGACTTATACCTGCATGAAATCGATAGGAAAATGATTTATTTTCTCAGAAATGGCAAGTATTATATTCTTTTATGTCTTTAATCCACTGACAGACCAGACTCAACTACAGCACAGATGAAACCTGACCCTGTGCTTACCATCTGCATTACTAGTTACATGACTTCACAAACTCAAACAACTACATGGAAGTCCAATAGTCACGTGATATCAACAACAATCTCCATTTTAATGCTGTTGTACAAAAATTAAATTATATTAAATTAAAGTCAGATACCTTTTGTAAACACCAGAAAGAACACATAATTCTCAATGTATTTATTTTCAGAAAAACAAGAAACCTGTTGCTGTTGCAGCAATCTGGCCAGTCAGATTCATCAACCAATCACGTGATCACCAATCAGGTTCATCAATCATGTGATACAACAAAACCCCGGTAGTTGTTCACAGAATAAATGTAAAGAATTTTGTGTTCTTTCCTTTCTGTGTTTTTATTACAACCAATATACAACTTTTATTTAATGTTTTATTTTTTATCTATAACATCTGAAAATTTGGGTTATGAGATTTGTATACTCATGCAACTAGCAATGCAAATCTGAGCACCAGGTCAAATTTCATGAAAGCTGTAGTTTTGTCTTGTCTTTTAGCAGATTAAAGACACAAGGATTTTAATACTCTCAATTTCTGAGAAAATAAATAATTTTCATATTGATTTCATGCAGGTATGACTCGATTTAACAAAGAAATTAACAAAGGCCATCTGGTAAGTGGCTAAGCTTTACTGCCACCATGTTGGCCTCTTGTGATGCTAGACTGGTTTTCATACCTTCCAAGTAAGGAAAATTACTGATATCGAGCAGTCTGTGGAAAAAATCTACTAGACGAATCTAATGCACTGATTGTTTGGATTGACTCAATACATATGTGTACAGCAAAAGATCCATACTGCAACCTCCGACTATTCTGGTCAGAACTCAATAAATTTAACTCAGGATCAGTTCAGTTACAACTCAATTACCTGTTTCGTGTGTCAATTGGTGGCGGAAAATTCCCGGGTTTTTCTTGACCTTCATCAATATTTTTAAAATTCAAGGACTTTTCATGGTCAGGAAAAAATTATCATTTCTCCTGACTTTTTCCTGATTTCCTGGTAGTGTGGGAATCCTGCTGAACACACAGGCCTTCATATACCAGCTAGCTTACTAAAACGAGTGGGAAATATAATCCAAACAAAACAAGGAACAAGCATAAGGTAATTCAAACATTTAAATTTATTTTCAGTTGATCTAAGTCATTATTATGATTTAATTAACATTGCTACCAAAAGTACAATATGTGGTGGTGGTGGGATTGGGGTCACTCATAAAGACATTTATTCATTGCTCACCCATATTTTTTTTTTATTGGTTGATTAGTCAGCTGCCTTACCAACCAACAGTGTGAGTGAGAAAGGCTGGGTGGGGTAGAGCAACCTTCAGACATTTTAATATTAAATAATTTGTCCTTGGACCCTTATTTACATCTTTTATAAAATAGGAAGAAATAGATAAAAAAACAAAAACAGACAAAGCATTAAACAGAGTACATTAAATCTTCTTCTTAACCAATAAATGTACCTTACAGTCTTGATTGGCTACTGCAACTTTGTATCATTGGTATTGTGAACACTGTATTAAAATCCCATGGAACATGAACACCTAACCAGTAAGACCCAGGTTATTGTAGGCTACTCGGTGCAAATTCATTTTTTCCCTTCTCTCACAACACATACTACCATATAATCTCTCCCTTATGTTCTTTAAGCCAATTATACATTTATGAAGGTACTGAATTGGAGAGAAGAATAAAATGCAGTTATTGTCTGCAATTTAGCATGGGCAAAATTCCAATTGTCCTGACCAACGACAATCAAGTCAAGACAATACAACAATTTATTTTTTGAAAAATCACTCTATGAAGTGGTGGGGGGAAGGGGAATAGAGAAAACAATGGTATAATGTGGTAGAATGATGTACGTGCTGGTATAGAATCTGCTGAGGTGTCTCACACAAATAATTCAGCACCATTTATCCACTATCGTTCTCATAAATGTCAGAATCAAATAGCTATTATTATATAATTGTGGAATATAATGACCGAGTTATTCAGGTTTCCGTAGAGGGCACTGAATTACAGAGTGATGAACGTCATGATTCAGCAAAACACAATGGAGGAGCATCAAGTGAATTGAATACCGCATGACAACTTTCCTTTGTTCACTCAACTGTAAATTATAAGTTTCAAATTTAATACCCTTAAGCACTGAATTTTTTTCTTCTAAATGCTTTCCAACCACTTTAACCACCCCCACCACCCCACCAACTCAACGGATTTGGATGATTCGGAAGATCTACCTGTGGGGACGTTGTGAAGATGGAATTTCTGTCATATGACAGAGACCTTTCACCCATGCAAGTCAATCAGAATAAGTGTCAAGTCTGGGTACCCTTACTTGGTTTAGGAGTGTTTAAGTGTCTCACCTATGGAGTATTCTTTTACTCAGTTTAGGAGTCTAAAATCTCACCTCCGGAATACTCTTTTCACTTAGTTTAGGAGTACTGTCCACTTGGGTTGAGCAATTATAGCCATCCTCCTCCTCCTCCTTCTCACAGTTCATAGCTTCCTCTTTGTCAGACATCTTATGCCAAAGCTGCTCCTGAAATTATTCAACCACATGACCTGCAACATTTATCAAAAACAACTCTAAGGATTTTGCAAAACATTATGTCCTGTTTGCAAACTGTGTTGTGATGTATCTGATACAACTTTACACAAGCAGAATCATACAAAGTCGAAGATAATTATAACAAGCAGTGTCACTCGTAAGATCCCATGGGCAAGGGAAGCTGGGTCTCCAACCCTCCAAGTTACGGACACGCAACATACAAGATAATCTTATTTACTTCTACAGTTCTGCCACCAAAACTTTATTGTCTAAAATGTACTATCATATTTTCCTTGCACATTTACATTACTACAGTAAAAGTTTCATCATGTACTCAAGTAACTCATGAAAATAACATGTTTGAGTATCAGATTAACCTGAAATAAGCTGTACTAAGGAGTTTTCCATTCCAGCTCACTGTCCAGGTTATATATTGTAATTTTAGCAACAGACTGCTAATTATAGGTAACATTCTTTTGTAAACATTAAGAACTTTCTAGAAGATTATTTTCCATTAGGTAATTTTTTTTTTTTTTTTAAAGAAAATGTTAATTGTGACCCGAGGTCAAATAAAAGACTATATAATCTTGTTACTGAAAAAATATTCATCATGCTTAAGATCTAGCAGAATCAATTTGTATTTTTATTGTGTTCAGTATTCATTTGGACTAGAATTTATTTCTTCAAATTTGTTCAAGTGAATTTTCTCTGGAAATAAAGTGCTCATTAAAAAATAATAGTCTTGGAGAGAGACATTCACTGGGATTCATAGTGAACTAAAACCTGGAATTATATTACTGTGTTTCATCAAAAGACTTGGCACATCAGCACAATACAGGTCATCACAGATACATCAACACTTCAGCATTGGACATAATTTGGATTTCTCCTAAAGTTTAATCAAAATATTAAATTATTAGGGCTTGTGTGTCTGTAATTCTTGGATTATTTTGGGATTATATTTGCAATACAGTAAGTTCTTTATTTTCATTTGCACTCTGTATTCTAGGGAAATAAATTATTTGTTGAATTTTACAAAGTTTGTTGCTTTTCACTCTTTTCTGTTACTTATTTTATGAGTACAGACTCACAACATCTGGTATAGGATATTGTGAATAAAAAAAATTTAGACTTAACTTTCATTGTTTATTTTTAAGATGTGGAGTTAACATATTATGGGATATTGTGAATTGGATCATTGTGAACTATTTGTATACCAGTATGTGACCTATAATTGAATTCATTGCTTTATCATATAAATGAATTTAAAATGTCAAGCATTATAGATTTTAATGAATTTCATTTGAAGAAACTGTAAGTCATCAATTTATTTGTGACATTTCAAACAATAATACAGTTTTGTTTTACACAGGTTTTGTCCATCCATCCAGTCCAGCTGGGTTTATTTTATTTTTCCAAACTGCAAATCTAACTCACTGATGACAAGTCGCCCTTTCAGATGGATCAAACTAGCAAAATACATCCCAACTTATAGGCGGGTAAAGAAAAATTGGCTTTTTGAAGTCCTAAAAAGGGGGTTTGATTTACAAGCAAGTCCTGAATTATTTTTCTTTCCAAACAAAATCTTTCATTAAATGACAAATTGTATATCTGCATGAATTTGTTCTCTTCTCTCATTATTTCAATCTAAAATAAAATTATATTTTCTTGCTGTTGGAGTGACTCTGACTTCAAAAATACCAAATTCTTTACACTGGTACTCAGTTGACTACCACAAACCTTGAATGTTTTCATGGCCAGATACATTGTTTTAATATAGATATTCATTCCCATTATACAATTTTTATCAACTTTCATGGCTTTGACAACTGCTAATGCCAACAGATACATCGATTTACATCCAGTCATGAAAAGTTAAAGGTGAAGTTTTTTACTATGTTCTGACGAAAACTGCCCAAGCGGGTACACATCATCAAGATTTGGAGGACATTGGAAAAGAGCCCACCCTCAATGTGCAACAGTGACATGCAATTGCCTAGTAAGCTTCTTTAGTATCTACTGTGCTTTAACCTCAATTATATATTGTTTTTAAGACAGCAATGGTAAATAACAATAACATTTTTCCGGTTGTTTCTGAGATGGATCTGGTGAAAAACAGTTTTCTGGCTGTTTTTGAGACAGCCTTGATAAGGGCTGTTCCAGTAAAACATATACCCCCTGGTGGGAAGGCACTTTCAAATTCAACCAACCCACAACAGAAGCAATTTTAAAAAATTAAGATCCACCATCAGATATGTTTTAATCAAAAAACACTGCCCCCTACAGAAGCATATTTTTCTAACATAATTTCTGGCCATGGGTTAGTGGGTGGTAGAAGCGATTTTAATACAGGGTTGGGGACAGAAGCGATTTAAATGACAGCTGGCTGGAGGTAATCTACTGAATTCTTATAGATCATATAATCTACTGCATATTTTTATTTGTATTCATTCATTATAATCAATCTTTTGTCCTTTTGTTTATTTGTCTGTCAGCCATGTATGTCTCTGATACTGTGAAATCACAAATTTTCTTGGTGGCTTATTATTTGTAGATGTCATTGATCAGTCCCTTAATACCTACTAATTTAATGTCCATGAATATAGATTTTATATTAGGGATTTCTATTCTAATACAGAAATTATGAATTTGTATCCTTACTAAACTGTGTGTTTACTAAAGTGATCACTATGTTTTGCTATTTTTCTTTGTTCTCAGGCATGCTGCTTTTGATTAGAATAACAGTTAAATCTTGTATTGCTTTAAATGTGTGGTCAGATGCTATGATTCCCTTGTTATTAGTTTTGTTAAATAAATGTTTTGGTAAACTTATAATACATGATTTGTCAGACAAAATCATTAATGCCTGTGAAAGTGATGTTGCATTATTTCTGCCTACTTTTACACTGTATCATTTCTTGTAAGAACACATATTTCAGTTACCAACGTCTTACTTTTATGCATTGTTGCAAGACTAATATAAAGTTTAAAATAAAAAAAAATATAGCAAGTGTCAAAAGAATAAAAAAATTTCTAACAATTCAGTTGGACTCGGATTATATACTTGATTCATAGTCAATGAACAGGTTCTAAAACTGATGTGTTTATTTTGGAGCCATCACATTCAAGATCTGAATATACCAAAGGTAAAATTACAACAGTTGCATCCTAAATTACTATCATGGCAACTTTAAATGTTATTTAATGTGAGACTTTAATGCCAGAACTCATAGCTTCTGTGATTTTTGGGTTAAAAAATGAATTTCTTCTCAAATAACACAATTTGGTGCAGATTACATTGTTTTTTAATGATACTGAGAATTCTTGACATGTAAACATTGCACAAGAAATGAACGTCAGATCAGGAAATTAATACCACTTGGGAAAAACTGATAGGAATATGCAGAAATAATGATAGTATTATTTAAATGGAATATGTGGTTACGATACGAGTGTTGAGTCTATAACTTTGCAAAATACATCTCATACAACTATTCTGTTGGTTCTAACAACACTCTGTAATATGGTAATAATTTTTGCACACATGAAGTTGACCCACTTTTTACTTTAGTCCCTTGCTAATTAATAGTTTTAGATTTTACAACAAAACTAAGCACATTTTACCTTTTGATGATAATACATGATCACAAATATTTAGATTGCAAGAAAACAGAAGTTACAATTTTATTAAAAGTATTGGTAACAGTAAAACTAAAGGAGATGGTAAAAAAGAATCAGGATGAACAGATTAGTAGTGTTGTTAAGAATCCATATATCAGAATGACATCAAATATTTTTCATCAATTTCATCATTAGTTAATGACACTGCTTCAAAATGTTGTGTACTAGATAATAGTAGTCCAATTTGTAATACAAATACCAAATGATGGCTTGGAACAAAGTGCCAAAAGGTCTGCAGAAAATTTCAACATCCTCAAAATATACCTAGGAATAACCAAACACAAACAGGACAAATTTTATCCATCTTGCTTTGAGTTTACACATTTCAGTCAGTTTCTTATGTTTAATGTCATTCAATTTTTGCATATTGAGAGCATGTACTTCATTTGGTAATACATTTGCATGATATGAAAGTTAGTCTCGTTATTCTTTTGTTGCCATAGTGGTTCTGCCAGCAAGAGATCTACACACACTTAATTATTTTGTATGGGGATTCTCTGATGTTCCCAATGAGCATTAATCTGTTGATTGTTTCTGAATTTAATATGATCCTCCTCCTCTGTGTACGAATATTATTCTGTGCTGAGAACTCCCTTTCAATGTCCGCTGTCTGAATCGCATATGCATAACTAGCTTGAACAAGTTACTGTTCTTTATGGTTGTGCAATTTCAACATCTCACAGGTATGGCCCCATGGGTCTTCTCTCTTTGATATCTCTCTTCCAAAAAGAGAAGTTTTCACTAACATGAACTCTGCCAAAGATTCACTTCCTTGAATCAGTGCTTTGCTGCCTCTTATGCCAGATTTTTTTCTCTTCCATAATGCTGTATTAGGGTTTTAAGTCCAACATTCCCATAGTCTGCTTGTTCAGACATGGGTATCTTGAATAAATATAACCGGCATCCTGTCCATCCAACATGTACATAGGACTCGCATTCAACATCAATTTTGGGCTCAAAATCACACACTGGTATTTCCAGTGACATTTTCCCAATGTCCAACAGACTGATATACGTGAAATTCATTGTCATCATAGCTATCACCAGCCAGTATCTGCCGACTGAAAACGTCGTCTGAAGACAAACCCTGTCGTGATTCAGCCATTTTGGTTTCCTGTGTGGCCCTTATCTGAAACACGCATTTGTAAAACTTCCATGATGAAAGTAAGGTTAAAACTACCTTAAAATGCTTGTTCCAGGGCCCAACAAACCAAACAAATTTAGTTTAACAGCCATTCATGTCGAGTATTTTAACGTTTGCCTTCCTGAATCTGGATGTCGCTTCAAACACCGTGATACTGCTAATGGCAGCACAAATTACATCGTGAAATGCACCTTTAAAGTTAAAAGCTGAATAAAAATTGCATACTGCGCAAAGCACATTTTATATCCGCGACGTTGACATAATTGCGGAATGCGTATCACTGTTTTAAAAGTATGCAAATTCGTATAAATTAGGTGCACTCGCGTGTACTGGCATCATTTTCTGACCCAATGTTTTATTTACGTTCGATCGCTAGGAGGGGGTTAGATGTAATTTTAAATATATATTCGGGTTTGTTTCTGACAACCCCACCAGCGATTTCCCATTTTGTTAACACAACCCACAATAGAAGTAATTTTCCTAATCAACCTTCCACTGTCAGAATCAAAATAGTCTGAAACACAACCTCCTACAGAAGTTTTTTTTGAAGTGCCGTCCCCCGGGGGGGATATATGTCTTACTGGAACAGCCCTAAATAACAATCAGAGTTTTGAGGTCATTTCTGACACTTCTCATAGACATCTTTATTTGTAACAGGAACAAGAGTTCCTTGAAGGGACTGATGCTCTATTGACCAAACAGAACTTGTAAGAATGAAAGATAAGTCTATTTCTTGAAAATCATTTGAGCCTTTCAAACCCTTTCCATGTGAATTTTGGATCCTACATCCAATTATACAGTACATGCATCACTTTATTTGGAAAATCCATGTTCTCATGGTGGAGCTCGATCCTTTTCATGCTGTGTCTGTCATATCCAGGACATAGTGGCCATGTTCTTATTGCTGTTGTTGTTTTAGAGTTTAACAACATTTTTCAGCACAAGATAGGCTATACATGGCAGCCAGTATAAATGGTGGAGGAAGAACCCAGGAAAACAGCAGAAAGAACCACCCACCCATGAGAAGCTACTGGCAAGCTTTCTCATGTACGCACATTGGCCGAACCCAAGACTCGAACCCATGCAGACAGAGGTGAGATGGCAGTGATCCATAACAGTGAGCACTTTAGAATACTCAGCCACTCGGGGCCCCGACAGAGTGGTCATCATGGATTGTCAATATCATGGCTTGTAGAAATCAGACTAAGTTTTACTGCCCCAGTTAGAAGTCACAGCAATATAAATATGTAATGGTATTATGTCCACTACATAAAGTGGAACTTACTCCTCGTATCAACTGCAGTACACAGTGCACAATGCTCCTTTAAAGTTTTACACAATGCTGTTAAATATTCAAAGACTCACCCTGTAAAATGCAATCACATAAAAGTATTGCAAGAGATGAAAGATTTCCCAGCAACTACTTAGGTGTTTCACACAATATACAAAAAGTAATTATAGTAACTCTAATATTTGAGAAGAGAGAGAGAGAGAGAGATGTATTCCTCTTAAAAAAAAAATTTTTTGCTTAACATATTCCCATGCAATGAAATAGTGTGTGTGTGTGTGTGTGTGTGATTATGATTTTTAACGTAGCTTTAACAATTTTTCAGTCATATCGCTACGATGTCTGCAGTGTGGCAGTTTATAGTGATGTCTAGCACTGGGGCATCATACCGCAGACATGTAGCATGATGTCCCACCCAGTCACATTATCCTGACACCAGGTCGACCAGTCCTAACACTAACCTCTTAATGCTGAGCGCCAAGCGAGGCAGCTGTTAGTACCATTTTTGTAAGTCTTTGGTATGACTCGACCAGGGATCGAACCCACGACCTCCCACATCCGAGTGCAATGAAATATACATAGCACTATCCATAATGCAACTTCTGCTAGTCCAGCCTGTTTCAGTACTTGTGGCCCAAATTCACATGTCCATGCAACATATTTTCTTAAGAACTAGATACGTGTTTACTTTTACCATTGACATACTGTTTTTACGCAGGCTCTACGAGTCATGTGATGCTGCATTCTATGACCAACAGCTTAACAAATAAACTTTGAATTGCTGGTAGGGTCATCTGATGAACTTACATGTAATATTTTAAAATAATGGGTGTCAGTGATGAAAAATTGTAATTACTTATTTTTGAAGGAAATAAACTTGTATTATTTTCAGTTAATGCAGATGAAATTTTGGCACAATAGATTCTTCTACTGTACATAAATTAAGTAAACATTTTTTGTGTCAATTAAAACTTCATTATTTTATCAATGATTCTGCAGTTTTGAAAACTGATTGAGATTTAAGATAATTCCGACATATGAATCATGTACAGATACCTCTTTGTCAGTTGATGGGAAGGTGTCAGGAGCTTGAGTTTCATCTACAGCCAATTCAGCCCCACTCCAACATTTATCCTGCAAATTAAGTGCCAAATTTATCAATCAGATTTTACAAGCAAACATCTCCAATAAAATAAAATTTCATTGGGTGTATCTGTGAATGTGTTTGTGTTATATTAATATGAAACATAACTTGAACCCAACTACAACAGGCAGGTGTCTTAAGTTCGGCCACAGGTTAATGAATGATAAAATTATATATAATGTTATAAGATGCAAATTAGAACAAATACAAACACTGCAAGTCTTGTTTGAAGTGACTATAAACAAAATTTACGATATGAAGCAGCAACTATTGGACTAAAATTCCTATGATGACCATAATGGTGACAATATATATGTAGCTAGTGTTTATTATGGCCATGGAAAAACCCCTTGTCCATACCAGCTGCATTATCCCCTGTTCTAGAAAGTTAGAATATGTGCACAGCAGGCTGGGAAGATAGGTATCCATTAGTTACAGCTCAGTGTTGTGCAATTAAATTTTTTTTTGCCTCCCCACACTTCCTAAAAACTACATTTTAATTATCAGTAGTAAGTTACATATCATTAAAGTTTAGCTGAACTACGGGGGGAGCTCAATTGGAACAAAATCACTCACCTTAATCAGATGTGTAACTCTGCAGGGAGGTTGATGAGCTCAATCGGAATAAAATCACTCACTTTAAAGAGATGTGTACAATTCTGTTAAATAACAGCAGGTTGGATATGGTTTGTATCGCAACTATCTGACTAAGACAAAAACATAACTTGGCTCTGGTTTGATAAGGACAGAAGGTGAAACATGGACCAGGTTATATGCAATCACCAAAACATGGCCTTTATAATGTCCTCCAAGGATAAATGAGACAATTCCCAAGAAGCAGTGTCAGCTGTTCCTTTGTGGGTTTCCATTCTCGTAAATGAAATGTCTCTCGCAGTGAGTGACCAATAAGCTCTTTTGATAAGAGTGAAATCCATCTAGAGATTGTGGAACCTTAAATATCAGCTTAAGCCCTTGAAGGGAAGGAAAGTTTTTCCTGCCCTTCCATCTCCCTCTTGAATCAAAATGCTCACCTGTGCAAAGGAGTCTATCCTGTTCATCCCATTCACAGATGCAAATGTTACTGAGGATCTCTCTATCAGAAATAAAGTTGTAATTCCTACTGAATCTGAAATAAACCTCCCCAACAGAGAGGTCATGTAGTTCACTTCTCGGCATCATGAAGCGAGGCACCTGTCTCTGCATCTCTAAGAGATCTGTGAAAATGTCCAGGCCCTTGGAAAATTTAAGTGTTTGAAAGGATTGCCCTGTAACCTTTGATTGTGGAAGCTAAACATGAACTATCTCTAATAAAGAAGAGTAGAAACTCTGCTGCTGTAGAAAGAGAGGGGCAGATAGAATGAACACATTTCCAAGTGCATCAGTCACAATAGATGCTCGAACTGGCATCACAGACCTTGGAGGTAGATCATCTGACACAAATGAAGCAATTGGTAATCTTGTTTGAAAATTGCCTGGCAAACTGATCACTTGTGATGAACCAAGTGTGAAAGCAGGGAATCAGACATTTGCTGTGGAGACCCCTCATGTTGCCCTGTAGATTCTTCCACTGATATAACACCTTGGGTTGGTCAATAAACAGCTTGAAAAAATATGAACCAAAGCATCTGAGGCCACAGAGGTCCTATCAGGATAATCTGAGCTGTGGATGTCCTGACCTTCTGAAGTATCTGTAGAATCTATCTGAATCGTGGAAAAATCGCCGATTCCACCTCAGGCTGAAGGCATCTTTGATCTCGGACTGGGGAGACATAAAATGGGAGCTTGTTAATCAGTCTCGTGGCAAATAAATCCGCTAAAGGCTTCCATCAAAGACTCAACAAGGACTCTGCAACTGCTTGATTCAGCAACCATTCTGTTAAAACTATCTTGGCTCTCCTGCACAAACTATCTGCAAAGATATTTTTCTTTCCCAGAATGTGACAAATACGAAGTCTAATTCCTTTCATCTTTGCACAGAAGGTTCCTGACCCCTCAATGCAGAGAGAAGGATCATGAATATCTCCTTGCTGTCTGAAGTATGCAGCCACCCATGTGTTGTCTGAGGAGACAATCACATAATGACTTCTGATTTGATCAATGCACACTTTCTGAGCAAAAAGCACATCTCTCATTTCCAAGTTGTTTATGTGAGGCAGACTTTCTTCCTGGGACCAATGGTTCTGGAGATGTACTTTTCTGAACTCTAAATGAGCAACCTTGAATCTGACACATTGTTTCAGCCAGGTTTGAGAAAAATGGGGCCAATTGGCCCAATTCATTTTTATAATGGTCCAACCTCATAATAAAGTGAGATAATTTACAGAGCTGCCAACCCTCCAGACTCGCAATTAGTTAGAAATGGGATAAAAATTAGTGAATTTCAAACACAATTAGTGAAAAATAATATCATGACACTACCTCCATCCACTTTGATGATCAGTACTGCATCATATATGAAAATCCCAAAATAAAACTAAAACATATATTTACACCGATTACATGTACTAACTACATTTGCAGCCAAATTTACTGATATACACGAACTTCACACTATTTGTCATGATATGATGCTGTGGCAGTCTTGAGAACTTCCTCAATCAGGCTATGGTAAATTTGTTTTCAAAACAGTTCAGGCTTCTTGCCTGCTGGTTAATTTTGGGGACTAAAATTGTTGCAAATTTTCAGCACCTAAGGAGGCACTTACAGTTTGTCTTATTTTTCCTCACAATAGGAAATAATCTTTCACTGTCCCTGTTGCTGATCTGCAACTGAGAGAGACAGGTTACGTTCAACAAGCTCACAAACAATGCTTCGGCACTGGTAGCATGCAGGACTCGAGTAGGTGGCTTAAGGTGCTCCAAAACTGAAATCTGCTTGGGGTGCTACAGCAGTGTACTTTCTCGCATCGCTCTGCCATATGCACACAAGGGTTCGTATTGTTGCTTACAATTTATGTCATACATGTACTATATAATAATATTACTACATGGTACATGTATGACAGGTAAATTGTAAGCAACAATACCAGTCCTTGTGCACATTCCCAACTGTAAAGTTCGTGGCACACTACTGTGTGAAAAGCATAATGTCAGTGTTTTATTACCTATGCGTCATGCGTCAAATATGCAGACTTTTCCGATTTGACGCACAAAAATCGTCGTCGGTACGTAAATTGACGCACCCCAATGTTATGTTTTGCTGATTTACAAAAAACAAAGGTTCGGTCTAAAAATCGTCGCTGAAGAAATTGATGCCACTGGCATTTTGAAGAATTCCGCCATTCAGTAGGCTATGACTCGGCTGCTACCTGTTCAGAGTTATTGGAGAGCCAATCAAACCTTGTTGAGGATAGTCTTATACGTGACCAGCAAAAGTCGTCATTTGTGATAGCAATGGCAGATGAAAGCACTGACATAGCCAACAATAAACGCCTGGTCAAATGAAACCATCAACAAGATTTGTAACAAATATAGAATGTTCAGATGCCTCTGGCAAAGAAATTGCCTTATTGGATTTAGTCACATTATAGAACTAATATTTTTGTTGTGTATTTAAACAAGATAAGTATTTTTAAAAACTACTTAAAACTGATCATCGGCTTGAATAAGACTCATAGGTTTGGATTCTGACTCACTGTTTTTTGCCTTGATGAGTCAAATGACTTACATGAAGCCATTTGTAGATAAAACACTGTAATATACATCGATATTTGATGGCTGAAGGCTAGGCCAAATTTTGGCATATTCCATCTATACTTCAGTTTTTGTGGAATACAAATCTTTTTCTTTGGAGGTGAAAACATTTTAACTGCAGTGTAGCTTAATTACGAAATGGTATTAATCCAGAAGATGAAACATCAAACGGCGAACGATTAGTGGTGTCAGCACAAGCGTGGAAAACTTAAGCAAATTACGATATATGCTAATCTTTCAATCTCAAAAATTCCAACACTCAAAAAATCTGTCTTCATGTAGTTTCCCAAATCTATGTGATTTTTGCTACCAATGTGCTTCCTCACATCGTCTCCATGCACAATACAAAAATTTGTGGCAGTGTGCAAAAAGCATGATGAATATCGGTATTTGATGGCTGAATGCATGGAAAATGTTTAGTATATTCCAAACTTCACTTTTTGTGCAATACATTTCTTTTTCCTTGGTGTTGAAGACGTTTTCAAGATGCGATGCCGAATGGCAATTCAAATCAGAGTTGGCGGTGAATGCGCAGAGAAAAATTCCGGTTATGCCCTGATTTCTTTCAAAAGCACTTGTAAATCTCTTATACAAATAGATTAAAATAAGCTAAAATGCTTGCTACCGGGCCAACTGTACCAATTGGCTATAGTTCTACTAATATCACAACTAGCAGTACCGGACCATTTCGGCAACGGCCAATATCATGACTAGCACTTAACAGGAAAATGTAAAATAATTGAGAATTGGGAAATTTGTGATTTTTTGACATGCAGCGTGAATCCATGAATCGCTGCAGAAAGTCGTGAAATTCACACCAAAATCGTGAGCATTGGCAGTTTTGAATTTTACATAGTCTATTTTACCTGTTATTTGATTGAAAAATCAAATTAAGTTTCTCCTCTTTGATGCCCCTGACCGTGCACTAACAGCAGGGAGAAGTCAAATTCTTCTATTGTCTGCCACTCCACCATTATGGTCATCAGGCTTTGCAATGAGTCAGCTTTCAAGTGATTTCTTGAGTGCATGTGAATGTTGTTTTGGTAGCTAAGACTTGTTCACAATCAGCTGACTGCAAAGGGGTCAGAAGGCCAAGCCTTGCCAACATCATCAAGTTAAGAAAAGTGCCATTATGGTACTTTTTTATCATTTTCCATAGGTCTGAAAACTATCCCTAGGGTAGCTTTGGTCTAAGACCATCTACTTCACAAGTGACCATTCTTGTCTACATGCTTTAGCATCTACAACTGACTTTTTTTTTTATAGAGTTCTATCTGCTGCATTTAGATCCTCCCCATAGATTTTCACAAGAAGTTCTTACACTTTCCAAATGCTTATTCTTCTTCCTCATGAAGAAGCAACAGTGGATGCATTCCAAGAGATTTATGCCATTTCACCTCTGTCTGCGTGGGTTTGAGTCTCAAGCTCGGCTAACATGGGTACGTGAGATAGCTTGCCAGTAGCTTCTCGTAGGTCGTTGGTTCTTCCCGGGGTTTTCCAGGGTTCTTCCTGCACCAGTTGTACTGGCCACCATGTATAGCCTATCTTGTGCTGAAAAATGGCATTAAACCCTACAACAACAATAACAACCAAGAGATTTAAACACAAAGGTTACTTCTGTGGAATTGTTAGGGAATCTCTTTTCAGATTTTTATGCAAGTTATTCCATAAATTCTGTTATTTTAGTACTTTCCTCTCATGATCTTTGTATCCTTGAACATAAAGTCATCACCCTTCATCACCAGTTTCTCCTGTAGTTCTGTCTGACAGTGTGATTTACCTTTATCTGTAGTCTCTGAACATTTTCTAAAGCAGCAGGTCCAACATCCAAGTTCTGTTTTTGAAACACAAGGTTCAATTGAGCAAATGTTGGTATAACATCCATTAGCATGTGTATTGTGGAAATAAATCTAAGATCAGTCAGTGTTTTTAGAATCTTCCCCTTTGGCTTTTTTAGCTGCTGGTAATATGCAACAAGCAGTTTCCATGACAACAGCATGTAATGCCTGATAAAAAGCAGACCAATGACTCTGATGGACTCCTTTTAGTTTAACCTCTTCATGTGCTGAAAGTTTATGAACTGCCCTTAACTGTGCTGTTCTATCTGTGAATCTTTTGAAATAGTAGAACATATCCATTGACTGGAAAGTCTTTCCTATGTCTGATACATCATCAGCTGTTCTAGATTGGCACAATGCCAAATGATGTGCAAAACAGTCAATATTAAAAGAGTTCACTTCTTTGATTTTAGCAAAGATTCCATTTTTACTACTAACCATAGAAGAATCTCCATCACTTCCAAATGAATAAACATTTTCAACAATTAGACACGTAGATTCCATGTATGATTTCATTTTCAAATATGACTTGTGCATTTACATGAGGCTCCACAACCAGTAAATTTCCCCCCAAAAATGTTTTTCTGAAAAAATGTCATTTAATAATAGTATGGCTTGTGTTCGCCAAATTGCTAGCTTCACTGCTCTATGTAGTCTTACTACTTTCAATAAGTAATGGACTATGGGATAATGTTCAGCAACCAAGAGGAATATGAATATAGTGTTAAGCATAGCAATAAACCAAAGCTGAAAGGTATATTTTTCTAAAGCAAGAATTTTCAACTAAAGACAAGATGTCACCTAGAAAAGAATGAGAAACTATTGTGCATGGGCCCATGACATGGGTCAGATTGGGTCAATGCATGCATTCTGAGAACTTTCTAGAACAGGAGGATGGTGCATCTGACATGGACGAGGGTTTTCCATTGCAGAATGGGTAAGCTAAACAGTAGTAATGGTTAACTAATTACTGATATTAAATGCAACTCATCAAATTTTAATGCTGTACTGCATTCATTACACAGCCAAGCTGTACAATGATATATTGAAATTAATGCTGTAATTGATCCATTACATCACCAGCTGTATCATGATACATCAAAATTAATGCTGTATTCGATCCATTACACACAAGTTGTATCATGATACATCGAAATTAATGCTGTATTTGATCCATTACACAGGCAAGTTGTATCATGATACATCACAATTAATGCTGTATTTGATCCAATTACACAAACAAGTTGCATCGTGATACATATAATACTGTAATTTATTACACATAGATCATATCACACCACCTCCATCCATTAGCAGTCAATTATCTTCAATTAAAGGCCTATAATAAAAAGGAAAGGAATATCAGAAAAAATTGCCTTCAATACAACTAACTAAACAGAGGGAATAGTGCCAACAATATTTTCTAGATGACCACTGGTGCTGGTCATATTTGATGTGAGAGAGAGATGATTTCCACACACATCTACTCAGACATCAGAACAAACGAGCATCTCATGTTTCATTAATGGTTTTCTAGCAATATATGAGACTAGTATCAATATTATGATCTTTTTAGACGGTAAATTTTGGTAGTTATACTGATTGGCCGAGGGGAACTATTTTCATTTAGAACCAACTTTACCCAAGTCAGAATATGTGAACCGAGTTTCACTGTCATCCTAAACGTGATTAATGAGGAGCAGTAACAACAAGCCACCCGCCAGCACAAAGGCAGACACCTGACACGTGACATAACATCATCACACAGCTCAAATGGCACAAATGCCTATTTTGAAAAAGTTACCTTTGAATTGTCAACTAATTGTTTTTCTGTAGGAACACCATCTATACTATGACTGCTTTCCAACAAGAAGTTGGTTCCTTCATTCTTCTTTTCCTCATTAAAATGCTGATCGTGGTAAGAACTATGCTCCTTCTTGGAATTTAGTAAAGCTTGCTGAAAGCAGAGAATGTTATATTAGTTGTGCAAAAATGTATTGGTGGTCTATTGTTAAATCATGAGGTTCTGATTCCTATCATTTATTTTTCAGGTCATTTTGTTTATCACCAGCTAGAACTTTTAGGGATATGTGCATCACAAGAGGGGTCTGATCATTACAACTCCTGACAAAAAATAAAAATTGGGGGATAAGCATTCAAGGACCACTCCTTTAAGCATGATGAGGAAAACTGGAAATCAAATTCATTCAGGGTCTCACTTATATAAAACTGCATGCCAAATCTGATCCTGCAGAACCAAAGTCAAATTGACAGACAAACACAGGCCATAACTTTTGGAATGTCAGCAATCAAACTCATTCATGGGCTTATCAATACCAAGGTGCATGCCTAATCCATAGCTTAACTGAGTTGTAACACAAGAAGCCTGAGTCAACTTTTGCTGCAGATATCATGTATGGAAAATTAGGGGCTATAACTCTTCCAGCAGATGGTGTAAAGCAGGGGTCTCAAACTCAAACCACCCTGAGGGCCACATGAGGGCATTTTCGATGGCCCAAGGGCCACACCACCTTTGTTATCTCTCATGACACCTGATGATGCTAATCATTCTGTGGGCCACAGGATACAACTTGGCAGGCCGCATGCAGCTCACGAGTCATGTGTTTGAGACCTCTGGTGTAAAGCAATGGATACAACTCATTCAGTGTCTCAACAATATAAAACTTCATGTCAAATCTGGTTAAAATCCAACAACTGGTATTAAAAAAATCCTGCAGAATACAAAGTCAGATGGATAGGTAATCATGAGGGACAATTCCTTAAATGATATGGAATGCTGGAATCAAATTCAGTCAAGGTTTCATCAATATAAAGAGGCATACCAATCCAACAAATTTTGGTCAAGTTATGTTGTGGAAGCCAAAGTGAAAATGACTTGTAATCATTGGCATAACTCCTATAAATGACCTTCAACTGCAACAAACTTTGGTAAAATAAAGATCTGGAAACCAAAGTCTGGATTCCAGGTATTCTGGGCTCACAGACTCCTGCAAACTATGAAGTGCAATGCTGGAAACTGAATTCTTTCAAGATGTCATCAAAGTAAAGCTTCATACCATCTATCAACACAGAGACTGGAAATCAACTCTTTTACGGTCTCATCAAAAATAAAGTGGCATACCAAATTTGGTTCAAATCCAACTACATGTCAAAGCACCGTATCTTCCCTAACTAATGCCCCCATTCCCTAAGAACAGAAAATTTGCAAGATGCAGTACAAGACCTGTGCTTTTCAATACCTGCCTGCTTCAGATCCATGATTACAATAAAATGCTGCAGCAGTCTCAGTTGATCACACTGCTACAATTTATATATCAATTTATAAATTACAAAAGTCACAGGCACACATGTATTGTCAAACACAATGCAATAACTGGGCAACAAGTTCAAAGGCTTACCAGTCCTACTTTAACCAGCTGCAGAGTGGGAAAATGTGCTGATCAACTGAAAATTTTAACTGTGCTGATATTTACAAGGACTGACTGAAGTGACAGAAAAACACCTTGATGTACATGTGGTTTTCATAATAAGACATCAAAAGAACAACTTTAGCTTTGCTTATTGTGCTCCAAAACAAAAGCACCCACCCACTCACCCCAGATAAATGTAATGCCCCCAGGTGGGTTAATTAGGGAATATATGGTATCTTCCTGATACTGGCTTGCTAACAGATGACCAAAGAGACAGAAGGACAAACTATGTGATTACTAATCAAATGTAGCTCTAATTAAAGCTAGTATTTTCCATTCAATTTATGTCTTAAACATTCAATCTGAATCAGTCTGGCAATTTAACATGAGTACCATTATTAATGTACATATCTGGACAACAACTGTAACAAAATTACTTTCCTCTGCATCCTAAAAATTCAAATACTAATGAAAATGCATCTTTTTGAATGCAAATCTAATTTTAATCATATAATATTTACCTGCTCTTACTCCACTGCTATATCTTTACCTGGCATTATTCTCCGAGCTCAAAATCCCCTCCAAAATTAGTACTTGGAGGTTTAAAATGAAAACTACACAGCCGAAGTCATATTCATAAATCACCTGTCTTTGGGTGCCTAAGATTTTAGTTACTCCAAGTGTCTTTTTCCATCATTTCATTCAACAGTTCAAGGACACTATTTCTGCCTCCAATTTGTAACTGGAGATTAAGGATAAACATGAGTCCCAAACAGGACTGACACTGCTCAGCTGACAATTTCACTAAGCAGGCTTATGCAGCAGGATAAGAACACATGCCAAACTACCTAGACCTCATCAGTGAGGCAGTCCACACTTTCCCCATGTTAGACTAATTTCAGTAAGGTCTAACAAACTTTCATGTACTGCTATTGTTTATGTGCAAACATGCATTTAAAAACTATCATCTGACTAATGTAGCAAGCCTTATGTTCAATTGAAAATGTTTGTTAACTACACTTAGACCTTAATTACCTCCAGTAGTTTCAGAAAATACAGTTCCAAACACTATCAAGCTCAAAGGCTTCTTGCTAGATCGCTCAACCTGATGTAAGTTATTTTTGTTGCTTCAATTTCAAGCGGCAATGGCCATCATCTCCCCAGCCTCAAGATACATTCAAATCAGCACGATACCCAATAAATGTAACTTGCCTTTCCTACTTTCCCCTCAAAAATCTCTATATTCCTTTTCATACTTTTATGCTGTTTAAATGCTTTTTTTTTTAAAACAGCTTTAAGAGTGGCAAGTCTAGACAATCATATGAGAGAACAGCTTGTTAATATTTCTCAAACAATCTTAGATCCTAACAACAGGAACTTATATTCAAAATTTCATCAAAATTAGAATTCTGTAATGAGCATGATCATGCACTCAGAGTGCTGCATTACATTACTCTCATATTCTTCTTTTAAAGTTTGTAAAGCAGTGTTGATTTGTCCTTTTTTCTGATCTGACATGTTTTTAAGTTTGAAAAGATCCATCTGCTCTATCATTTTCCATCATATAATATTACAACTCACTCCGTAAAGCTTACGCTTAACATCTGGCAACAAGACTGGTCCGTGAACTAACTAGCTTATCAATAAAATGAATCTGTGAATAAACCTGTCTGTTTTCTTGGAAGTGGGTCAAATACAATTGCTATAAATAGCAAATAAGTAATCTTACCCTGTTCTTATGCAGCAGTCATCTTTTCTTTGAATATTCTCAAATTTATATGAGTGGAATTAAAGAGATGATAATAAAAATGACAAAAACAACTTTTTATTGCTTTATTATTTTTTATTGTACCAAAAAAAGCATAATCCATATATATGCAAGCGTAAAATGTAATTTGGTGAAGAAAAGCATAATGATTACGCCAGAAGTGCAATAGTGAGCATGTATGTGTAAGACCCCTACTGAAATCGAAACCTTTAAAAGATATTGTCAGACCTGCCAACCCTAACAAGATATTCTCAGTAAGGCAGTCAATTATTTCATTAAACTGGACCAGTTTTCAGTAAGGCATAACAAAATATCACGTACTGCTATTATCAAGTTGGAAAATGAGCATTTAAAAGTCCAGCAGAATGACTCAAAACTGAGGTACCAATGCTAAATATCGTCTTCAATTCAAAAGTTTGTAAAGTTCACTTTAACCGTAATTACCTCCAGTACAATTTCACCAACTGCAGTTCCAAACCATACAGAACTCAACTGCTTCTTGATATCTCTCAACTATATGTACTCCTTTAAAAAAGCAATGACAATCATCTTTCCCACCATGTGAGACATTCAAATCGACACATATGTCCACTAAATGAACTGTTGCCCTTCATGCATCTTCCCCCAAGAATCTAAATATTTCACTTATTCTTCTGTACTATTAAAACTTTTATGAGGTTTATCATCCCTTTCATCCTGACTGCTTACTTGCTGGATGCCCCAAACAAAAAAAAAAGAGCAATAGCATGTACATACAGGTGTTTTGCATCACAAATTATGTGCAGTTTAGAGCATCAGAGTATAGTTAATCTGGTTAACTGACCAGTTCCACTGAATCTAATATGAAATCCAGATCAAAATCAAACAGATAAGCCAGTATCAGGATTTTATCAGAAACTCATATTTCCATAGTTTGTGCTTTAATTTTGAAAGTATGTATTTTAAGGTAATTTCCATAAAACAAACAGCAAAATCGTAAGGGTTGGCAGGTCTGTGTTGCCTCCAGTTGTATAAGCATTAATATGTTGTTTCTGATCTTAATCTGTTCCTTCTCTGTGTATGAATATTGATCTGTAGTGAGAATCCTCCTTCACAGTCTGCTGTCTGAAGTGACATATGCAAAGCAAGCTTAGCCAGCTGGAACAAGTTTGAAAACTGTTCGTTATGGTTGTTATGTACTATTTTCCACAGCTCACAAGAATTGTCTTTTGGATACTTATGCTCCAAAATAAGATTTTTCATTAACTCTTTCACCACTAAGTAACTACAAGGGAAAGACTACCATTCAACACTAAGTAACTTTCAAGATTTTAATAAATGAAGGCAACATATTTTTCAAGGACTTGTATAAATTTCATTTCTTGTGATAGGAATACATATTTGGTACCACTGTAAAGAAGACAAATTCAGGTTTCTGAAAATATTCTCATAAGCAAGTTTAGTCTCACACAGATGATTATACAGGTAAATCAAAAGGTAAATTTCACTGTATTCCCTATAAAATGTTGAATAAAGTGTTTCAAGAGTAATATGTGGTCTGTTTTTGATCCAACAAGCCAGAATTTCTCACTTTTCATCCAATACAGTTCATCTGTCGAATTTCATAACTTCCATCAATATCAACAAGCCATAAAATGCCTTTATTTCTGATATAGTGACATCAGTCCAAACACCTTTGTGTTGATTTGGGTCAGTCTCTCGCTTCAGGTGTGAGTTGGTATTTGTAAATCTTGCTATATCTGAAAACACACAGTCGCTATAAAATAGCTGAAAATATTCAAGGGATGTTCCTGATCCATCAAATACTCGTGTTGGACCTACACGTTCCGAAAATGTGTGAATATTACGTTCCGATGGAGATTTTGTCCACTGACAAAATTCAGGTGTCTCGTACACATTGGCGAGTTCAAAACCTTCTAATTCCTCATCATCATCACTATCGCCAACAATATCACACCATTCTTGTCGTATATGCTCCCTATCTTCTTGATTTATCTTTACAAGATCAAAATTACCGATATTTTCAATTATTTTGTCCCCAGATAATTCCGTTTCATCATCAGACGAGTCTGCCATTTTGGATATACTTATGCAACTTCGAAGATTTCCATTTATAGATTGGAAAACCCCCCTTTCTTCTAAAGAACCTACCTTCAAGTCTGAATGTATCCAAATAGTATGCAAATGAATCAGTGTACAAATTAAATATTTACTATAGGGGAATCCCAGACATTGACCAATCAGAGAATTTATCACCAATACGAGACAGATATGTGAGACCAGAATACCGGTGTACAGTGTTGAACAGGAGTTATTGTTCCTGGACCGCTTTACTGGTCTGTAGTGTTGAAAGGGTTAACATAAGCTTTGCCAAAGTTTAACTTTCCTGAATTATCACTCTACTGACTACTATGCCAGATTTATCTTTCCATAATGCCATATTAGAACTAAAGTCCATTAATGTCATAATCTACTTGTTCGAACAGAGGTATTTTGATGAAATAAATGTCTTTATTGCTTAATTTCATGTTTAGATTCTTATTTATTAAATTTATCATAACCTTTATGCTAGGGCTATATGATTTTGTAGCACATGATCCCGCAGGGATAAATTGTAATGAGAAAAGAAAAGAAATATGCACTCCACCTCTGAATTGTATTTTAATTTGGCTTGTTTATCTGACTTTTTGGGCCCCGAGTGGCGTAAAGCGCTCACCATTACGGATCACTGCCATCTCACCTCTGTTTGCGTTCGAGTCTCGGGCTCAGCCAATGTGGGTATGTGAGAAAGCTTGCCAGTAGCTTCTTGTGGGTCGGTGGTTCTTTCCGGGTTCTTCCTCCACCATTTATACTGGCCGCCATGTATAGCCTGTCTTGTGCTGAAAAATGGCATTAAACCCTATAACAACAACAACAACAACATTATCTGACTTTTCTACATTTAATTCAAAATACTGCTAAAATATGGGATTAACTGTCATGCCATCTGTTTCTGACCATCCAGCATGTAAATCAGACTTGTATTTAACACCATTTTCGTGTTCAAAATCACTTACTGGTATCTCCATTTACACTTTCCAAGCTCCAATAATCTGATATACGTAATAACTTTAAAAATAAGCTGCCTTCATCACTATGATCAGCCAGTATTTGCCAAACAAAATTGTTATCTAAAGATGAACCATTCTGGGAATCAGCCATTTTGGGTCTTCTAGATAGACCATATTATAAATGCGCATTTGTAAAACTTACTTGATGCAAGGTTCAAACTTTGACAGAATGCTTGTTACAGGGCCCAATGTGCCAATCATATTTAGTTTAACAACCATTCACGTCAAGCCAAAGAAGCCAGATGTGTAAACAGTTACAAAAACACACATTGAGACAAGCATTGCAATATTTCTACCAGCTTGACTCTTGTCGAGACATGCATTTTAATGGTGAACAGCTGAATAAATTTGTATACTGCACAGAATAATTTTCATATGCGCAACTTGAAACTACACCTCTCCCTCGATAACTCGCACACTCTGGGTCCAAAAACATAGTCCGCAATATACGCGAGGATATGTGTTACCGAGGGACCTCCCAAAAATCTGCTAAACAAAAGACATCCAGAGAACCGTGGGGTGGGTGGAGACTGGGCTATTTAATGACTGAATCCTCGATTTATAATCGCATCGAGAATAATTGTAAAAAGCGCTTTTTCTGATGAATTTGTTCATTATTCTGTATAAATCACATTTATTTTCAAAATGTCCAACATCTGAAAGATTGATAACACGATTCCAACAGGTGTCAACAACCAACACGGTATGTGAAAACATTTGTGTTTTACGTCACGTCTTTTTGTTTTTGTTGGTTAGTTTGGTTCCCAGAGTGCAGACCTGCCAACCCTGGCAAGTCTGTCTCAGTAAGGCAGTTGATTTTTCTCCGTAAGATTGACCAGTTTTCAGCAAGGTGTAACAAAATATCAATAACTGCTATTGTAAAGCTGGAAAACGTAAGTAAAAGTTTGATGAAGCGACGATAAACAGTATGTTCAACTGAAAAGTTTGTAAAGTACGCATAGACTTTATTTACCACTAGTACAGTTGCACAAACTTTAGTTCCAAACCCTATACAACTCAATGGCTTGTTGCTATCTCTCAACTTGACGTAATTCTTGGAAATTCTTTTTCCATTTCACATGACGACGGCAAACCTATCTCCCGCCAGGAGACATACTCAAATTGGCATGTGATGTCCAATAAACGTAATTGTGTCCTTTCCAGCTTTTACTCACAAGAATCTGAATACTCCTTTTTATTCTTCGGTGTTGATTATTAACACTTTTTTAGAAGCTTCTTTTCTCTTTTGTCTTAAACATGCATCGCTTTCCGGACGACATTTTTAAAAAATTCTATAATCAACAGTTTGATCATGCAGACGCTTTGCATGAACAAATAGGTGCAGTTTAAGCTTCTGGGGTGCTGCTGTAAAGTTAGTCTGGTTCCTTGACTAATTTTACTAATTCTAATATGAAACCTGGATCCATATCAAACACGGATGAACCAATTTTTTTATCAGGCTTTTTCGGCAATGATCATTTTTCCATAGCTTTTGCTTGTATGCCGTAAGTCTGTATTTTAAGCATAATTTTCATAAGACTTGTGGCAAAATTGTAAGAGTTGGCAGGTCTGAGAGTGTTGTGTAATAGTTTTTGCGAAACAAGGAGTCTACATAACAGGCAACCAGACTAACTGTTGATACACTACCAAACAAGATTCCTTTTTATCAAAAAAAATTAGACATTTCATGAGACAATCGTCTATGTCGAAACTCAATTTTGAATTGTTCAATTAGTAATAATAATAATAATAATAATAATGAGGACTTTGTATAGCGCCTAATCTTTAGAAGCTCTAAGCGCTTTACAACATTTGACAACACTTAAAAAACATATAATGATAGGATTACAAAAATAAAGACAAACACCACGAAATTAGAAAACAGAAAACATGCTGCAAATATTTAAGGTAAGGAAACATTATTAGGTCTTTAAGTCTGTTCTTGCAGTTGAAATAGGTGAGTTTTAAGAGCGCTCTTGAATGAGATCACTGTGTCTTTGTGTCTAAGTTCAGTGGGCAATTCGTTCCACATTGCTGGGCCCTGGTATGCAAAAGAACATTGTCCATATGATTTCATTTTCATAGTGGGAATAATGAGAATACAAGTGTCAGAAGAGGAGCGTAAGTATCTTGCTGGTGTGTACACATGGGTGAGGTCGGATAGGTATGTTGGACTGGAGCCCGTCAGTGAAACGTAGCACAGAGAACAAATTTTGTGTTTAATTCTGGATCAAATGGATAGCCAGTGTAGGGTACAGAGCAGGGGGGAGGCATGCTCTGATCATGGTACTCTAAGGATGATCGGAGAAGCTGTGTTTTGAACTTTTTGAAGTTTCTGGAGTAGATATTGAGACAAACCAGACAGAATTGAGTTACAGTAGTCCAGTCTTGAAAGTACTAAGGAACACACAAGTGTTTTAGTGGCATCAACTGAAAGATACTTGTGAATGGAGCTGATGCGTCTCAGCTCAAGATATGCAGCCCTGCATATGTTCATGACATGTTGGTGCAATGAGAGAGTACTGTCGAGAGTAACACCTAGGTTTCGTACTGACTGTGTGAATTTAATGTTGGTGTTGCTGATATTTATTGTCTGAGGTAAAGGATGTGAATGAGAAAGTCTTTGTGTTGTAATCAGAATGGCTTCAGTTTTATCATCATTCATCTGCAGCTTGTTACATGTCATCCACTATTTCACATCGGAAATGCACCTCTCTACGCATTGGATGGTAGCTTCAACTTCAGTTGGGTGGCTAGATTTGTATATTTGGGTGTCATCAGCATAAAATTGGTGAGACACTGGAGGATGATCTATGACACTTGAGAGTGGCTGAGTGTATAGAATCAAGAGAACAGGTCCAAACAACAGACCCCTGTGGAACACCACAACATAGATCAACTGGGCTGGAGTGTTTTCCATTTGCGGACACAATTTGTGTCCTGTTGATCAAGTAGAACTTGAACCACAGTAAGGCTGTATTGTGAATCCCAAATACATGCTGGAGACAGTGAAGTAATATATCATGGTAAAATATTGATGCCGTGATTTCACTGCAAGTAACAGTGAAACTTCTTATCATCTTTGAGAATATCTCTATGTGTGAATTCTGGAATTCTTCGAAACTTGTTTTCCCCACAATGTTCCGTATCTGTGAAACAAAAAGCTCTTTATTGTACAAAGTACTCATTTCACTTGGTTGCCTTTCTATCTTTAATCACAGTTATGATTGAGTAGGTTAATTTAAGGTATTTTAATTAGATTACATACCCATACATTTATAACAGTGTTTGATTGATCAAATGAAATGAGTTACCCAACATACTACTGGAGCTGCTGGTTCTTAAGCAAATAGGATTTGTATGCCTTTTAACATTTTTGTTTATTCCACCTCCTTTATTTGATTCAAAAGACATAATTAACGTGATAATAGAAAAGGAGGCACACTTTTTATTTAGTGCAACAATACAACAAATGTTTCCGCTATCCCAATATCAAAACACGGTTGGCACTTAATTAGGTTCTCAGAGTAACGCTCGCAGACATAGTTGTTACAGTAGATTGACACATTTTACGTTTAATTACAAGAGGACACATTGCATTCATGATTATGCTTAAAAGGAACTAAAAGATAGAACTAGAACACAAATTTCAAATGATACAAAAAATTATTTAATTGGTATTTATTTATCAAAGTACTGCTTCCACTAGGCGTAAGGGACATTTTCAGTGATCAAAATTTCCAGAGTTTCGTTAATTACAGTGCTACTAAGAATATCGTTTGAAAAGAAAATGTAAAAAATTTTAGACTTCATTTTAAAGTTGATATTTCATAATGTTGATTAAAATTTCCAGTCCTATCTACCATTTTCGACAATAAAACGAGCAAAATATCAGTTTCCGTTACTAATCTTGATCAAGATTTTCTTCAAGTTCAACAAACAGGAATACAGTTTTTGGTATTTTCTGGTTTTAAATATGGGATTCATGCCTAACCCTGCATTCTAAGCAGGCTCGCGAGTTATCAGGGCACAAGTTATCGAGAGAGTGGTGTAGTTTGCAAGAGTTCTCACACATCACAGCTTTCCAAGCGTGTAAATTCAAACAAACTTTGCATGAATCACATGATCGTGTTCCCAGGAGTGTCTTTACCTCCCCTACTACCAAACTAGGCTTTTTCAGGCCCAAAACAAAGCAAACTTTCCCTTACCACAATCTGATTCCTTTCCTCTTCTGAAACACCATCTAAGTCACTTATGCCATCTGAAAAAATAAAAATGTGATTACATTCAAAACACAGAAATTCAATTCAATGAAAAGATTCCTTTTTACTATCAGCATGGTTATCAATTTCAGTGAAGAGTCAAATATATTTATTCTACATGCCAAATCTGGCGCCCACAAATCAGGATATTTTGGCATCATCAATTTCTACAAATATCCTTTATGATACATGTTTCTGTCAAAGATTTCATATTTACAAAGTTCACAGGGAAGTGTGAGGCATCACACGTGCACTTTGGGTCATACTCAAAATGGCTAATATATAAATAGAAGCTGAATGACAATGTTACCATCACAATCAATCGGAATTTAGGATGCTGAACCAAAAATCTAATCCATCTTCTAACATGCGAGATCTGTGCCACTTAATATGTTTGCCAAAATGCTGACCTCTCAAAATTAATGAACTACAGTAAAAACTGTTATGAGCGACCTCTGTTATGAGCGACCACCTGTTATTTCTGACCACAATTGTAATGCACAGATCGATTTTATTATATAATCGCTCTGTTGTGAGCGACCATCTGTTGAATGTGACCAGCGACCACAACACCTTGGTAAAATATGCATTTTGACTCTTCTATGAACGACTGCATTGCAAAAACGGGGATAAACTCCAATGACTTTTATGTAATCATTTGTAACAACAATCGCTTGAACAGTAAGGATTGTTCTCAAAAACTCACATGAAAAGAACTTTAAAAAAAAAGGAATCTTGCTACTGGTTTGTACATAGCGACTGATGGTACAGTCCGTAAACCAGCTAATGTACATGTTGCGAACTGCCACTGTAGTGTCGAAATTAAGGCAGTGATCGTGTATATTGTTTGTCTTTAGAGTTAATCTGTACTGCCTGGGGGTGAATAAGGTCTTTGTCTATTAAACCAGCAAGTGAGAATCGTTTGCGGGATTCGATTGATAGTGTTAAAGGCTTGTGAATTTTTTTTATATTCCCGATGTTACAGTGATTACATCCCAGTCATCAAGCCGTCATCTATTCAAGTTGTGCGACCAGGTTACACACTTTGTTTAGAGTTAATCCCTGTGTTTTCTTTGAATTAAGCTGCAGACTTTTGCCTCTGAGTAATGATTCTGTTTCTGGATAACTTTTTTTTTCATTAGTTGTTAGATATGCAATGCACATGTACAGTGGTCCCCTTCATGAACAGTCCCCCTGACCAGCAGCCACCCACACCTTACGGCCAGAATCCCTTGGCACTGATGAGTTTGTGTTCAAAAGTACCCTTCAAGAAAGGCCACCCCTCTACAGCGACCAGCGACCAAAATTTTCATGCACTAATGTAAAATTAACCCTCCCAAGTGGCCACATTTTATTATTCATGTGTCCAGCACCAATATTTAACTATGGAAAGGTTGTTAATCCGATTATCTTTCCTGATGTCTGTTCCTGGATGTCAGGTTTTCATTAGTGAAAGAAGTGATGGCTAAAGTACATGTACCACTAAGGTTATTGTTATATCATTAATGCTGATGTTTGCAGGAAATGGAGTCTGCAATGTTTTGATACAGCTTTGGTCTTCACACAGTGGATTTTTTTGTTTTTTAATTGACGATGATGACAGACGTAACCTTGTGAAGATCATGACATGGTCAGATAGCTAATAATAGATTTTGTGGCTCAACACACACACACACACACACAATTAACCTTGAACAAAACTTGGTATCAGACAAAGACCAAAAGATAAGGTGATAGTACATGTATCACTTCCTTTATAAAAAGGTTTTTCATTTACAAAAGTTCCGTCTGCAAAATTAAATTGCAGTACTGTACAATTAGAAACATAGGAACAAATCATTACAAAACTTTAACATGTCATTATGTAAACGAAGAAATAATACTTTAGAAGAAAAGCAAAAGTTGTTCAACTTGACAATGGGGAGAGTTCACTTGCCAAAAAAGTTTATGTGCGGAAAACTCAAATAAACAAGATCATAAAATATAAAGAGAATATTCTGTAGCAATGGGAAAATGGAGTAAATGAAAAGAGAATTATTTTAAATGCCAAGCAATGTACGTGCCAAGATTTAAATAACGTTTGTGAATGGTTTTGTAATGTGCATGCCAACAATACCCAACCCACATTTCACACCTAAGGACTTATTAATTTATGTTACCTTGAAATAACTGTTTTTAAGACAAGAACATTTTAATAATTATTGCTACTTTTAAATGAAGATATTAACTGCTTTAAGTTATTTGCAGCTTTCCTACTATATACACATATACATACACATCTCAAATATGATCCCCCTCTGGAAAGGCCACCTGTCTTATAAGGCCACTTTCCCGGTGCAAAAGGGATGGATGTATAAGAGGGGGACCACTGTATAGATTTTTCATATTTTCCCAAAGCCTAATCGAAAACGTCTTTACAGCTGATTTTACAGCTGAGCACTAATAATGTTAACACCTAGTACCTTAATAACAATGGAAGAACCTCCAACTAAAATGACAAATTTTAATGCTAGAGAAAATGATTACTGTAACTGAAAGAAGTGAAAAAGAGCAGACCACTTACAAAACAGTGGCTTAAACGTCAGTGAAATTTTTTTTAGGGTGTTATAAATGAGTAAATCAGAAATGATTTCATATGCTAATACATGTTCATGTGATCGCCAAATGTAAATGTGATTTCATGTTCAATGATGGAAGTATATCTTTATTGCTACATAAATGCATACAATATTTTAGCAAGAACTTCTAATAAAGAATAGATTATGTACAGTGATTGTGGTTATTTTTTCTTTAAATTGTTCTGGAACTGGACCTTGGAAACTGGTCTTTTTGTACAAACCTGTTATGAGAGACTACTTGTCTTGAGAGCTTATTTTGTTGGCAGAAGGGGCGGCCTCTCATAACAGGTTTTACTGTAGAAGAGTCACATTTGCAACTAAACCAACACTAAACTCGCCAACCACTACAATTAAGACTCTACATTCAGTCAAGATGATACTGACAGAATCTAACATCCAGTAGATCGATATATAAAAGACACCAGTAAGGAATTTTATTATATGCTCATTTTTTTCTCCGCTAACTTTACATTGTCAGAATCGTGCAATACTTTACAATATTGAACTCATGCGCAAAATTCATGTTGCATTCACGTGAATAAAGGAACTACTTTCTACTGTAAACAAACAATTTGTTTCTGAATGAACTAAAGCAGATGTTTCGTGGACTACCACATACCAGCTGCTTTGGCACATTCCATGTTAACTTTTTTGATACACTGTTTCAGATTTTGGCTAACTATAGACGCCTGACAGGGTCCTTACAAATAACATGCAAGTGACGAGGCATAAACTGTCTTCTTTAGCTGGTAATAGGAATGGCAAAAAATATACTTACAGTTTTTCATTCTGAATTTCCTCAAATGTACTTTCTTAGTTCTGCAAATCCGAATTACATGAGCCATGTCATGGGATCTCAAGCTTGATTACACATTTCGAAATTGTACTGTAATTTTGACTATATTCCAAGTGCAATTACATCCTCCCAACAGCACTCAAAATGATATAAACATTAAATTCCATAGCATCTTTTCGATAATTGCAAATGAAAGACTTCATATTTTTCCCACATTATGATTTGAAACGTTCAATGACAGAAGAGAAACACACTTGCAGATGTCAACACGTTTCTTCCCTCACTGCTTCAATCCAATCTACATTTCATGTAGAATTGGCACAGACGCTACTGACTGAAATCCGATGTACTTCATGTAGATAAATCCAGTCCATAATCATGAAATTTCGTCGAATAGAAACAAATAATACCAAAATGTATTCATTCCAGATCAAATGGAAAAGTTGTTGCAATGTGCATTCATTCACAATACGACTCCAAATTTCGATTTTAAGTAGACCAAAACGCCATTTTGTTGCGAAACTTATGTCTAGCGCACGACCAAGTTAAAATTTACCTGGGCGGAGTTATGTGCACTTTAATAATGTTGTTGTGTAATGATGAATCTACACTTGTGTATTTAGTTTGGAATATGGCATACATTCAGTTACTTTGTTTCTTATAGTATATTTTTGTTTATATATTTAAGCCTTGGGTAGAATAAGAAAATGAGCATATAACAAAAAGGTTACTGCATTTGTATGAGAAAATATGAACTCATTTTGTGGGATGGCTATACTGCACTCCCAAGGTCGTGCAGTATAGCCATCTGAAAAACTCATTCATATTTTCCCATACAAATGCAGTAACCTATAAACATTGGATACTTCAATACATGCATCGCCTTTTCCCAAAGTGAACCTTAATCCTTTTCATCCTGTTTCCATCATGGACAGGATATAGTGGTCATTGTGGATTGTCCACATCATCGTTTGTAATTGTCCCAATCATAAAGTCATAGAAATATAATTATGTAATAGTGGACTTCCACAATATCGCATGGAACTTACCTATTAGCTCAGCTACAGTATGCAATGCTGTTTAATATTCAAGGACTTGCCCACTAAACACATTCATGTAAGTGTACTGCAAGCGATGAACAATAAATTTCCAAGCACTGAATGTGGAGACTATTTAGGTACTTCACAAAATACATAATGTTTAATTATAGTAATTTTAATGAGAGGAACAGACTGTATGAAGCACATGATGCTGCATTTTATAACCAACAGTTTAACACATATACTTAGGATTGCTGGTTCTGTTCATCTGTCTAGTTTACATGTACCAAATGGACAAGTGAAAGTGATGAAAAACGTAATCACTTAAAATATTTCTGATAGAAGATAAACTTGTATGTATTATTTTCAGTTAATGTCAGTGCAATTTATTTGGTACAGTACATTCTTTCAATTCACACGACAACTGCTTCAAACTGTACCCTAATATCAGGTGACTATTGTTCATTGGTTTATTAACTAATTTGTTACATTTTAACCCAAGTATACCTTTGAAGAAGTTGACATGAATATAAATAAAACATTTTGGCACTAAAAGAACATGGATCCAAAATGCATATTTATACAGGGTTTAGCAATTGGTCCAACAATGTGAAATTACTGAAATTATGCCCGTAATTGCCCAAATGGCACTGAATCTTTAGGAAAATAAAGCTTCAAGTCACATGAACAAATATTGGACTACAGTCTGAATATACCTCCCCCATTTGTTTGTACCCCACTACTGATTTAAAAAACGAAAAGCACAAATGAGATAAAAAAATGCACAGAACTTACTTCATTTATTGATTTATAATTTCAAACCTGATTATGCCGGGGGGGGAGGGGGGGGGCTTAACACCATTATCATCTGTGCATTTCACTCCAAAACGGAAGTTTTCAGAGTTAAAACAAAATAAAAAAATAATTAAAAAAATGCTCACCTGTCATTTCCAGCAAAGGAATGTATGCAATACTACACATGTATGTACACAGAAGGAAAATACTATGTCATCTGTTTCTGATATTTACAATGTTAAATCAAGCAAACAAAAAAAAGTATGACTACTATAAATCTGCCTTTCACATGGATTTAACAAGCAGTGTAATTTCTATGCCCATGTGTGCAAAGAGATAACACTCTAATCTCTCAACAGTATGATAATTTACAGAATTATCCAGCAGTTACTGAACAGGATGAACTACGTTACAAGGTTGTCTGAGGAAAAGAGACTCGCCCATAGTGTACGCAATATGGCACCATGTTACCATGGAAAGTCCGTTACACATGAAAGGCGCAGAGAATGCCAGTGTTAGGGCCAGTCTGGTCAGTCAGGTTAGAAATTATAAATCATGAATGAATGGACTAAGTTCTGTGCACTTTTTATCACAAAAAAGATTTCTGTTATTGAAATGGGTAGGGGGGTACAAATGGGGAGGTATATTCAGACTATAGTATATTTAAAAACAATAATAAACACACATAAATAGGGTGGCACCAGTTAGTATGTGCAGATCCGAGATGTGAAAAAAATATATTCCTCCAGTATATCAAATCCATCATTTCATCATCTTTTGCAATTCATCCAATTGCATACTATTATGGAAACTTTGATGTGAAATGGATATCTACAGTAGATAAAATTGTTTCTGCTGTACAATAAAAATGGCCTCCAGTTTTAGCTTTATCAAAGTGGAATTTCTTCATGTTTATAATCAACCCTGTTCCACTGTTTAACTTGTACAGTATTATGCATCAGATGAACACATATCAAAATGCTTTGTAGATCACTCAAAATGGTTAACCACAAAAAGGTTAAGTCTCATATTTACCAGGCTATAAAATCTATCTCTAACTGCCATTAATGTGGCTTTATATTTTTCACAGCTTTAAACTGGTAATTCTGTTAAATATTTGCTAACTACGGTACTCTGAACTGAAGGTGGATGAGATTTTGGATTTAAAGGTTGTAAATCTCTATCATTTCCTGTTGATCCATTCATATTAATTCTAAATAGTTCCAAGAAAACAGACAGGATTCTTGAATGTGAAACCACTTGTCATTGATTCATTCTATTTTGATAGAATCCATTGCAGATCAGTCTAAATTGAAAATAAACAATCCCAGACATCATTAAAAAAACCGGGCTGTATCGATGTGACTGTTGGATGTTATATGACTGAAAAATGTTAGCAAGGAATTTTGTTAAACTTAAAAATATGTTGCACCGGACCGTCAATAAAAGACGAACCATGGCAGGCCAAGGATACTACAACAGTCATCATTTGTAAACTACAACTATTCGCGAAAATTACTATAGACATGTAGTCTAGTTAAAGTGAGTGTTATGCATAAATAATTTATCCATTTCTTTTGTGTCTATACTCTTGTATTAACTACTAATCCACATGGATTTAGCCTGATTTGTGACAAAAATTTTAACTGCAGATCCAGTGAAGTAGCAAAAATAAATGTTACGTTAAATAAAATAAATATGTAAATTTTTTGAACAGTTTGCTGTAATTATGGCAAATAATATATAGATTGCTCTTTTTATGCCCAGATTACTCTTTTTGCCACTTATATTGGTAATAAATTACACTTATACCTCTCTTGGGGATTGGCATGTGTGAACCTAAAACAAAGAAGTTCAGGTTCAAATTTAAAACAATTTCCCTCTGATCGGGTACATGGGTAACCGATCATTAGGATTGATGGGTACCCAGTAAAAATTTCCGAAAATTTTGACATCTCTATTGAGCAGTTGATAATAGAATATGTTGAGAAGTTGAAAACATAATAAAGAATAAAATGATTCTGTCTGTTTCATGTACAAAATATATACACAGTAACACAGTTATAAAGAGGAACACTTTTTAGATGGTATGTTTCTTACAAATACTGTATAAGTGTTTCTCATTATTTAGCAAGAGACAAGAAATCTTAAACATCATTTGTTTCCACCAATAATGAGAAATCACAGCTATGGGCTCATGACACTGTCCAAAAGAACTGACTCTCAAGATTTCAGTTTTGACTCTTGAGATTTTCATTTTGACTCTTGTGATTTGGGGGTCAAGGGTCAACTAACTCTTCAGTTTTTAAATCTATTGAGAACCCTGCTGTCACTGTGTTCACTCTGATTACTGTAGTATTGTGCACTCATTCAACTGTCAGTTTATTCGATTTCTGAAACTTAAAGTTTGTAAATGTTAATTATGACCAGATTCAACAACAGATCAAAAGAAAATAAGGAAAACATTAATAATTAATAGCAGGTTAATAACCCAATTAATCAAATAAATTCTTGTTAAATACAAAATGAATTGCTAAGCAGCAATTTAGAATTTTTTTATTCTGAATAAAGAGTGGAATCAAAATTTTATTTCAAAATTTTGCCATTTAAATTCCAAAATGAAGATAAATGTTGCAAATTTCAAAAATGTATATTCTTTAATTATTAATGCTTTTTTTTTTCAATGATGGTGATAGAAAGCTATGGGTAATGTCATTCAAAAGTTACAATTCATAATCTCCTTCATTTTCACAAGTAATTAATAAACACATTTCAGAGACAGATAAAAAACAAAAAAAAAAATTAATGAAAAAAACCTGCAGTGTAATACAGCTTTTGTAAATATGTCATAGATTTGTGTTGCTGCACAGATGCTCCCAGGATTTTATCATACGGGAGCCTTTTCCCACTTGTCAAACAAATGGGGGGGAGTAGAACAAAAAGAAGGGGGGGGAGTAGAACAAAAAGAAGGCGGAGGAGGAAACAGGGATAGTTCAGTATTTACGTAACACTTCAAGATCAGTCTCTCTTTCTTTCTTCTCCACTCCATAAAGCCCCTACTGAAATCAAAGTCTTTAAATCTGTTGTTTCCAAGCTTGATCTGTTCTTTATCTGTGTATGAATATTGTTCTGTACTGAGAACCCCCTTTCACAGTATGCCATCTGAAAGGTTGCATACATAGCTAGCTTAGCCTGCTGGAACAAGTTTGAAAACTGTTCTTATGGTTCTCATGTACAATTTCCACGGCCCACAGGTATTGCCTTTTGGATACTTCGGCTTTCAAACAAGATTTTTCACAAACATAAGCTCTGCCAAAGTCTAAATGAATTATCACTCTACTGACTCCTATGCCAGATTTACTGTTCCATAATGCTGTATTAGGATTAAAGCCCATTAATGCCATAATTTACTGGTTCAAACAGGTATTTGGATGAGTAGAAGTCCGTTGCAGATTTTACTGCAGCCATAGTCAGTTTTGTGGCATCTCTCACCAATTCTATTGTATTTGCATCCACCCCTGACAGGGGTCAATAGCATACCTTTACCTGTACAATCTATACAGTTGTAACATTCTTGTGAATTCATTTGTCATAGTTTCTCTTTTATTTCCATACTATTTCCAAGACCCACTTTAAAGAAATTACTGAAAGCAATAATGCATATAAAATGAAAAAAGAAATTACAAATGAATGCCATCGCATATTATAATAAGAGAGACAAACAAATTAGTGAAAATCTAAGGTGTACGATAGGTAACAGCAAAGAAACATCCACTCCAGGAACACAACTGGCAAGTTTTCACCCAACAAAGTGTGTACTGAACATCTGCAAAATCTGAGCAATTTTTATCTTTTTTTTTCTAGAAATATCTGCCAGCCGATGTCCATACATTAGCTTGCGGAGAGAAATGTCCGTCAAATTCATTACCTGTTCCAGGTGTTACCTGCACAGAAATATATCCATACTTAAATTTTGTTGTTTAATATGGGCTTGATATATTATATTCAGCCACCCACTAAAGATCAAAATCCGATTTATGTACCAAATCAATGGGCATAACCAGTGCAAAAAAAACAAAAAAAAGTTCCCATTTTTCAGGTGTGAAAGGCTTAAATTTTCTCAAGCAGCCATTGTCAATCAAGTCCACCTCATTTACCTAAGCTGCATAAGACTCATTTGATCTATCATCAAATGTAAGAAATCTGCATAAAACAATAGCCTTCAACAGTTTATAGGCTCTGTATAATTAATTTCAAAATAAAACTGAATAAGGGTTGTCCAGCATGCCATCTGTATCTATCTAGTTAGCACTGGACTTGTATGCAATATCATTTTTGGGCTCAAAATCATTCATTGGGATTGTGCAGTTCCAATAATCGCACCTACTATAAAACTTTCAAAACTCATTGTCACCATCTATGGTTCATAAAGATCATCAGGAAATTCAAGCACTTTTCATGGACAATTAAATTATCAAGCACTATTATTATCTGTGTAAAACTAAGGAAGAATATCAATTATGGTATGTATAGTCAACATTATTTCAGTGTTAGATATTTCATTCTTAAATAACAACTCTGGAATAGTTTTGGTTCAATGTCTGTCATCGCCATACTGGAATTAATGCAGCTTACCCAAAAGTTTCAGGTTACTATCCACTGATTCTTCCTGCTGGTTAGTTTTCTTGTGCCTGTTCTTCAGTCTGCCTCCCCTGGTAATGGGAGAGAGAATGTCTACCATTTGAACCTGAAAGAAGTCATTAACACATATCCAACAATGTTATTTCTAGTCTAATAAATGAAAAAAAACCCCCAAACAAACAAGTGATATGTTACTTTCTACTCTTATGTCCTTGAAGACAAAATCTGTTTTCATATCTAATCACACTCAGAAAGTCACATATCAACCTCTTCTTGTCTGCACTGTATAGCTGTGAACTTTAAACTTTTTTTGGCTGCCTTTTCCACAATTCAAGCACATCTGCAAATTTAACATGCTCTCCTATAGTGGAATGTCAAGATGTCATACAACATAATCTAGGATATGGTGTATGAAATGCTGGTACTTTGTGATGTGGATATGCTGATAACAATTACAATAAATACCATATATACTCACATACAAGATGGCAACAACTGTAAACTGCAAAACCCCAACTCGGGCATCATACAATCTGAGTTCATATACCTTAGGTGTGACAAAATTCAAGGACTTTTCAAGGACTATCCAATTTTTTCAAGGACCCCAATGCCCAGTGCACTTTAGGTATATTTATCAATGGCCATTTAAAGGATTAGTGAGAATGTTTTAATTTCTTGAAAAGGGGCTTCTTAATAATTGTGCAATAGGCTTGAGACTTTATAATTGAGAATAAAAAATCTTAGGAGAATAACACCACTTTATTTCTAAGAAAAACAAATGAATTCAGATCTTTATATGAAGAACAAAAAAACCCTATAGATTACATAGCAAATAAGGTACACCAGTTCAACAGTTCTTTAAATTCTTAACTCCAACTACACTAATAGTGACGGGTCAGTAAAAAATTATGGGCCACTAATTGACAGCAACTGAAATCATCAGCAGTTGCTTACTCAAAACTGATGGGAAATTTTTCAGTTTCATGTAAAAATGGCCTGGTCTATTGCCAATCTAAGACACTGCTATGTGACCGATAATACCCAATAAATCAGATGAGATGAATAAATCACAACACTTACAAACAAAAATCAACAGGACGGAAATTTTGATTGAGATTGACAGTTGATAGGCCCGTTATTTGGTAAAGGCAAATTTGTAGACTGTTTCATTATGGAGGTATAATCCACCATTACTTCACTTTGAAGTATATGGGAAATTAATTACCAGGTCTTGTATTCTTGTTTTTGACACCAATTGGGGTTGAACACACACTTTCCAAACATTTTGCTCCAAGTGAAATAGGTAAGCTCTCGCAGAAATATATCCAGATAAGTCATTTATATTCTCAATGCCACGTACATGTGTTTATCCTTTGGCGGGTGTGAATGCAGCCTCCTGAATATTCGGTAGCAATCGGAGTTTATGGAGATTGCCAAAGCCCACTTTCCCCCTCCGACATACTTCACGAAAACACATCAGCCTACCTCATATATAGCGATTTGCATAATTTAAGTGCACCTGAAGTTGTCTGCAGTGGACAAAATCGATTTATGGAATAACTTCAACACATGATGCATTCATGTGGCATCTTAAAACCGACTGCCACGAAAGTATGACGGGTGTCACAGTGTCTAATTTTTTATATCTGCTGTCACGTGATCGCTAATTGAAATTTTACAGGTACATTTACATGTAGATGTAAGTATATTGTGTAGAAAGCAGCATTTCTGTTAACAGGCATATGGCCGTAATTTACGCCCAAAGTTTGGTCACAACGCCGAAAAAATCAGAAACAGACTTCCAACAAACTTTTGAATTTTAGATCATACACTGAAAATCAGAAGCTGTACAAATAAGAACAAATTGTGAGCATTTCTGTGTATATTTTTCATTATCTTTTGTTTCAAGAGTTTAAACAGCTGATTCACCATGATTTAAAGTATAAAGATCTACTGCTGCCGCAGTAAATAAATTGACTAAGAAGAATGATCATTGGAAAAGATTTGAGCACTTTTTAATGCTCTCCATAATCAGGTCCACTCGCAATTATAAATATCTGATTGTTCACATGTTGTAAACTACCCAATAGCAAAACAGTCTTATTTTGATTACATGACATAATGGCATGAAAAAAATCTTTCGTACATTTGTTTGTCAAATTATTTTGTATTTTTCAAGGACTGAGACTTATTTTCAATGACTATTCAAGGTAAAGACAATTTTTAAGTACTTTTCAAGGTACTGTGCAAACTCTGACAATGTTTCAGCAGACCTGTGCTTATGCAGTTTGTGAGACCCTGATCTACTCGCTAGGGCTATCCAGGAAAACAACACAATGATCTGTTTGCACATTACTGTATTGACTGTATATACTGGGACACAATAAAATAATTTTTTTTCCTGTCCCGGAACTTATGGTGAAACTTTTTTCACGTAGGTCATATGTTCCAAGACTTAAGAAACGAAATAAATTTGTACTGCATTTGTGCTCCCCCCCAATGCACATCACAATAAAATAGATAAACAAAACGCTTATTTGATAATAAAAAGAATGAAACTAACCTTGTATTTTTGTGATGTGATATGGATTTTTAACATAGCTTTAACAATATTTCGGTCATATCACTACGATGTCTGCAGTGTGGCAGTTTATTGTGATGTCTAGCACTGGGGCATCATGCCGCAGACATGTAGCATGATGTCCCACCCAGTCACATTATCCTGACACCAGGCCGACCAGTCCTAATGCTAACCTCTTAATGTTGAACACCAAGCGAGGCAGCCGTTAGTACAATTTTTGTAAGTCTTTGGTATGACTTGGCCGGGGATCAAACCCACGACCTCCCACATCCGAGGCAGATGTTCCAACCACTAGGCCACCTTGTACTGTTAACATTTATTCTTTTTTTTTCAACATGAGCATTAAAGAATAAAATATATCCACGAAATCAGTATATGTAACGTAGGCTTCCATACTGTAGCATGCATCGCTTATGTCCGATAACACACGCCACACTGTTCACTGACATGAACATTGAGAAACAAATTGTGTTTGGTTGTGCTCAAAGGTCTGAATATGTTATCCGACTGAAAACTGGATCCAACAAAATCTCAAACAAGTGGGAAATAATCAACCAATATCTTGAAGACAACCATCATTCACGCATGACACAGTGTTAGGTGCAAAATAATCAAGACTGAATTATATCCAGGTCTAATGTATGACAGTATCTCGCAAATAGAAATCATTATTTGAAAACACATTCACTTGAGTGCAAGTGACAATTTTTCATTAGCAAGGCTTACAAAAGCATCATTACTACTGCTCCGCAAACATCAATGCTCCTTTGTATTTATTATAACTACAGATGCCAAGCACGAAGAAGCCCGTGTGGTGAATAATCACAACTGGCAGCAACTTGTCCCACAACTTACGACTCAAAAAAAATTATGTGTCCTAGAACATACAGTGCATACAAAAATTACTTTTAAAATTAATTTATTGTGTCCCAACATCTACGGTAAATACAGTAGGCATTATATCCACATATATACTGTACATTTGGGAAGTAAAACTAATTTTAATTAGGTAATATATGTCTTTTCCTGGCATTATTGCCCCAAGTCCAAGGTTAAAATCACCCTCAAATTTAGAAAATAAACATTTCCGTCTATTTTCCTGGCATTATTCCCCAAGTCCAAGGTGAAAATTACATCCTCCAATTTAGCAATTAATATTTATAGTGTTTTAATTGTATCTTATGAAATACAATAGTTTCAGTGTTATCATAATTTTATTATCCTTGTGGGTACTTATGTTAGGGTTAGTATTACCCTTGGTCAACCGGTCTTGTGTCTGTTTCACAATTTATTTCTGCCTTTTCAGGAATGCCATAGCGAGTTGGCACCAAGTGTGGATGCTTAGATGGGTGTCTTTTCTGCACCTTATGGGCAAATGAATTATGGGATTTAGGTCAAAGTCATTCCTTTTACAACAGTTGGAAGAATCAAGCAGCAGCTTCTTCATGGATAGTCACTCCCTCCAACTGAAATGAGGGGTTATTGGCACTTCCTGTCTCAAGGAAGCTGCCAACTTTTTGATCCTGGGATTGGTACAAGATAGGTTCTATCATGAGAAAATCGCCAGAGATCCAGGGAGGCATCCAGGGCACTTCTGGGCTCAAGAAAGCCGCTGACACCCCAGAGCAAATCCCACCTTTCAGGTATAATGCAAGTGCAGGTTGTTTCTCCTAGCTTGTCTAAGGGGCGAGATCGTTGCTTGCCTCTGATTGGAACTCATCTTGATGATCTTCATCACTCCAGACAAGTCCCTGGATGTAAATTGGCACCTAGGAAAATATAAAGATTCTGGTTGCCAGTTACCTTGGAAAGCAACAGCTGTTGGTCACCAGTCAAAGCAACTGATACTGGGCATCAGACACAGGGTTTAATCACTAGTCAGGAGTTATCAAGCAAAACAAATACAGATCAGGTCTTCGTTGCCATGAAGAATCCACCTCAAACAGGGAAAGGGCCCAGGCCGATACCCCCTTTCCCCAATGTTCCCCTATAATCCCTAGGTTTTGGAGAATCTCTCCACATGGTAGCAAGTCTCCTTTTCCACCCATGGTACCATGGCCAAGTGCTCTATTGCCTCATTGGCCACTGGACAAAGTGGATCACAGAACCTCCATCAAGAAGGAGTTACCATTCTATTTCACACAGGAGAGAGGAGTCCAGAAAGGAATATTAACTGAACATCATAGTACACTTTACTGAGTCTGATGAGAACCCAATCAAGTTGGTAACTTTTCCACATTTGGTGTCCACATCTTTGTCCTGGACTGGGCAGCTAATGAAAGATGAGAATGTTTGGACTCGTAGGTCTTTAGACACACAAGAATTCTCTCCAGTATAGAGTTGCTCTCATCGATATAAATAAAAGCCAATCTTCTATTGCCTCCCCATTTGATTAAGGTAAGGGTTATTGCATAGAACGGCACAAGACCAAGTGGAAGGCTGGCAACAATGGGATTAATCAAGTCTCTCTTCCCCTCTGCAAACACTGGTATCAGCAGGCAGGTACAAAGTTCAATCACTCACTTGGCCTGGATTCAGGAAGGCCTTCAGTAGAGATCTTCATGCAGACTTAGTCTTGCATCCCAGTCAAGAGATTTGAAGCTATGAAACTTGAGGGGCACACCTTATCATTGCTTCCCTCAATATTTTATGGGAGGAGTCTTTGTTGCCAGCTGCTTGACCTGGCAGTTGCAGCTGAGACAGCGAGACACTTTTAAAGCTGATGGCACTGACAGCTCAGCTGCTCCACTTGTGCATGTTTGCCACTTTGGATTCCTCTTAACTGATCACAGCAAAGATCTCTAGAGGACTGCACCAACAGTTCATACCTGCCAACCTCCCAGTGTTGCAGTCTTTACTGCTCCCAACTGTTCATGGGGTGGGGGAACATTGCTGATGGTGATGCAAGTATCATTCAAGTTCATCTCTGCACACGTCAGACTGAATGGTGCTGTTGTTCAAATTCCCCTGAAGATCTTGTTGATTTTTTTTTAGCTAGAAAATGATTTAGTTACAGCTGCATTGCTGTGATAGTGTCAGATATGCAATGGCCACTCTAGTTAGAGTATTTAAATATATTAAGTACTATTATTTCAAATCTGAACAGAACATCCAGAACTTGAACCAATTATAGAGTTTACTGACTGAATTTTTCTTATGGCAGAAGGAATATATGGACAACTTAACTTTGGACGAAATGGTTAAAATTAAATTGCTTTGCATAATTTTAACTCAATAAATAATTTCTATGTGTTTTTAGTTTGTCTGTATAAAATATATGCTGCCTATCGAGACTCTCTCTACAACACAGAGGCATTCAATTACATTTTTCAGCTGGCAATTATTTATTGCTAGGGCAACTGGAGTAAAGTGCAATGTCCAAGGACACTCCACAGACCTGATGCAATGGTAGAATCCCAACACAAACCCTTTTGGACAGAAGTCTGACACACTCACCACAGAGCCACCTCAGCTCAGTTAGAATGGGGCTCAGCTCACTTAGAATAGTGACTTCTGTATTATATATCAGAATTCACATTTTATTGGCTCTAATATTTTGTCTCTAAATTTTTAACAGTGTGACCAACAAAGTCAGCATATTTGAATATTATGGTCATTCCCTAATGTGAAGTCATTTCAAGTTCATTTTACTAGGATGTCACATCTTTTGCGACCAAATTCTGAAATAATATTCCTGCTAGCTATATTTAGAATGGCATGGTGCCCTGAGCTTATTACTGGCACTCCTCTGTTTGCACCTATCTGTTTACAATATCCATCTAAATGTTCAAAATTTGCCATTTTCCCGATGAGCAATGTTAAATTTTGTTCCAATCTTTGCTTTCCTGTAAAAGTGTGGTCAACCCAAAATTTTTTAAAATAGCTTCAAGACAAACTCAAATATGAGTGTGAAGCAACAAAACCTAACATTTCTTTATGTATGAATTTTCTAGTTGCAAAACATCTCAAAAACCAAACAAATCATCCATTTGTTCTCTGGTGCATGTCCAAGTTTAAAATAAAATTTGAAGAACCGCAGTTAATGGAATTTTGTAAATGCATCATAAAAGGCGATAAATGAACAACATCCTGATCATCTGTACTTCCAGATTCAGATGATGTTTGCTGGAACAATGCTGAATCAAACAGAAAATCAGGCAGGCATTGATTAATAAGAAAGCAAGGAGATTTCCCACTTAGTTATAAAAATTAAAGCAATTAGATATTAACAGCATCTTGGTGAGTCAAAGATTTCCAAAGATCTCTAAGTAGAAAAATTTCAAAGTACAAGACTCCAAGTGTCTAGTACCAGACTAAGATTACAAACCTGGTACCACACTTACTCTCTTTTAATTTTGCAATAGATACATTTTAAATGACTTCAAAATTTGTTAAAGGCACCAACTGAAGATGGGTTTACTTTTCCAAGAAGTTTCATACAAGGGGGAGGTTCCCCACACCCGTCTTCTGTGGGGGGAAAAGGAATTAGGGGGAAAATGCCGAATGGGAGCTGATGAGTTACAACACTATTATAAAGTACTATGTATGTATACCTACCGTATTTTATGTAATTTTTCGTACATGAAAAAATAATTATTAATTTCAGTGTAGGAAAAATTATATGTAAACTAAATAATTATCATTTGGTGGTGCTGATTGTGTACGAAAAATAAAAGTATCGTACCAAAACAAGTTCTACAGTACATACGCTACTCGACAACCTAACGGTACAAACGTACAAAGTAAACGTATATTTTCTGTCTCATAAATCAAAAGTACTTTTGTTATTAGTGAACGAGAGAGAGAGAGAGAGAGAGAGAGAGAGAGAGAGAATTATGTTCAGTCTGCAAGCTCGTCTGCATTAGAACATATGTACCTGTTATGTTGTGCAAAATGATCAAGATGGTTTGAACATGTATAAGTTATGGGTATTATTTATTGGTAAATTGTACGCAACGATACGACCCCACATCGTCAGGCAATTAAGTGCAAGTTGTATTTTTACTGCAACAATAATCTCATTATCAAATTGCAATAAAAAAATAAAGAACTTGAAATCAACGCTTAAGTTAATGCGTGTGTGTGTGTGTGCACGTAAACATATATTTTCTGTCTCATTCTGCTCTCAATTCAAGAATCTAATTACAATAAATCAAAAGTACTGTTGTTATTAATGAACGAGAGACAGAGATAGAGAGAGAGAATTATGTCTCAGTGTGCAAGCTCATCTGCATTTAGAACATATGTAGCTGTTATGTTGTGTAATATAGGCAAAATGATCAAAATGGTTTGAACATGTATAAGTTATGGGTATTATTTATTGGTAAATTGTACGCAACGACACGACCCCACACCGTCAAGAAATTAAGTGCAAGTTGTATTTTTACCGCAACAGTAATCTCATTATCAAATTGTATCAAATTGCAATAAAAAATAAAGAACTTGAAATCAACGTTTAAGTTAATGCGCGTGAGTGCACACGCACACGTGTCTGTGTGCATGCGCGCCAGAGAGATCAATCAAACAATTTTTTCAGTGTACAATCCCGTATTTATTCACTGTAGTTGTGATTTGTAGCTTTTGCAAAGAGAAAAAAAGACTATTTTCAGTTACCTGACGAGTGGGATAATCCTCATGTATTACGACCCTACTATATTCCATTACGAATAAACACTGCTAAATCAACAGTTTATTCTTGTTTTAATTACGATGTACACTGTCACAACAACCACATGGCTATGCAGTTATTTACACGGTAATTAAACATTCTTAGAGCTTTGGTTATTCCAGTTGAAACCAGATTGAAGGCAAGAATCGACTGAAGAGGTCAAATCAGCGAGGCTGCCAGTAGGGAAATGAGGCTCTCTTTAGGGAAATGAAAGTCTGTCAGTGTGCTATTAAGCCGTTGTCTATATAGCAGAGGTTATAAGGACAAGCGATCATATGCATTACTTGTTATTCGAACTCGCCAATAAAGATAATAGTGGGGTATATCATAGAATAGATTTGCAATAAAATGTCAATTATATCCAAGTCAAAACAGAACAAGCACTTAAAAGATAGTATATGTATATATACGAATCGATTAACAGAGTCCATGACTTTCAAATTTACGATGGAAAATGACAAGGTTTTTATATTTTATGTTTGTATGACTAATGAAACAATAAGACTAGTTCACCAATGGTCTATGGTCTTCACTTCAGCATGTACTGAGATGTAATTTTTGTTGGATAAGACAACATCAAAGGGCTTCCTAACTCGTTTTAAAATGCATGTGGTGTTTTGTTACGGTGACGGACTTAATAAGGAGAACTAATTAACGATAATATTTAAAGGTATGGTCTGTGAAGTCCTTTGTTCATTTGTTAATAAACACCAGTAGATATTGTAATGACAATAAGAGTTTATGCACATGGGCGCCCGCAGGATCTTTTACAAAAATGGGGGGGTCAGTCAGTCACGGCCGGGAGAGTTAGTATAGTAGGCAGTCTGAAACTAAAGCTAATATTTACTAAGTGTTTTGAACAGAATCTTGTGACATATTTTCAGCTTCATTTGCATGATTAAATATATATATTGCAGCATGATATCCAGGGGGGTCACATGACCCCCCTTGACCTATGCTGCGGGCGCCCATGCTTATGCATCAATCATTATATTTTCTCACCGACAATTAATCATTAATTTTTGTAAAAACAAAATGGGAATACAGTATTTTCGATCTTTTTTGCAAACGTAAATCTTCTTAGTGGAAATTTTATGTCTGATAATTTAATGAATTTTTCAAATAACACAAAATGATACATACGAAAAATTATGATACATTTAAATAATTATTATTTTGATAACTGGATTGTGTATGAAAAATTAAAGGGTACGAAAAAATACATAAAATACGGTAATTTAAGACAAGCATTTATCATCTTTATATCACTTCTTTGACAATATATAAAGTATCTGCATACCCAATCTAGTTTGCTCAGCTGGTAAATATTCTTCTCTGCTAACTATCACTCCACTTCTTCAAAGCCTCTAAAAACGGCAAATGGTCAATATGTCCTCCTTGTATCTGAATACTCATCAGTTTATTCTCAGTTTCTGATGTCAAGTGCAGCATAAATTCTCCTTTTGTGAGCTAAATCACTCTCGCAATCTGCTGTTTGTAATGGGTGAACCACTTAATTTTGGTCCATTAAACAAATTAGGGAAATGGTCTTAATGATATTCAAATATATTTTTCCACAACTTGATCATGTTGTCCCTAGGACATTTCTGTTAAAGTAGCAACCCCAGTACAGGGCATATATCCCTTAGAATTGTCCCAGTTTTACATGGTCACTGCACTTTTTCCATATGTTGTAACTTTCTGTATTAAAGACTGATATAAAATATATATGAAATAAAAGCCAATAAAATTATCTTTCTAAATATGTATTACTTGTTAGTGTTATTTATTTGGATTTACACTTTATCGCAGGTTGAAAAGTAAATTACAGGTAATTTACGCTTCCCGCACAAAATCAATACTGCCTTGACCTGTGTGTAACATGTGGTTCATTTGGAAAATTATGCGACCGAGTTAATGACTATGAATATTCATGAAAATTTCCAGCCAATCAGAAAATTGAATGATGGTTAGTGCGGAATTTGAAGAATTAAAATATCACAAGCCATGCTGAAGATATAGGGATGCAAATTCAAGTGCCGATCATACGTGATCCTCAAAGTTTACAAACATTCTTCACACATCATTAGATTGTACATATTCTCATCTTTAATTTCATGTATAAAATGTCTGTCGCAAAAGAGATTTAGTGTGCCGGATTTTGCTTTAAAGGTAAGGACTTTTGAGTTTTTGTACTTCGCTGAGCATGTACTATGGATGCCATCTTGAATATATTACGATGTTAGTAAACAAGCGTTTGTAACCAGTAGTTCAATGCCATATCGATTAGTAAATGTCCATAATATAGTGCCTACAACTTGTGGCTAACAAATGCATGGTTCTAAATCGAGTTTTATCATATATTCTTTTATTTTAAAAGCGATTGTCTTCTGAGGATTTGTCGAGACGACCATTCTTCATAACCATGCGATATCGCAGTTAACATCGAATTTAGTTTTCTCATTCAAATCATTTAAACAATACCAAAAAAAATTCTTTTAAATGATGTGTGAAGAACTACTTTACAGACTAAAATGTGTTTCATCAACAATGAAAACAATTTACAACTCAATTATTTCAACCGAATGGTGACATTTATATTAAAGTAGGAAGTAAAATATGAGATTTTCCAATTACCATGACAATAATTAAACTTGAAATTTTATGCATAATCCATGATTAGTAAAGCCTTGGATTTGATACATAGTTACCAGCATTAACTTTATTAAAATTTCTATTTGAATGGTTTTGCTGTGGAGGAAAGAAACATTTTTGATTTAACACCATATATTAACATGTTGCTGTGTGTTAGCACACAAAATATTACAAAATTTAAATATTGGTGAGCTTTTTCTTGAAATAACTTTCCCTGTTGTAAACGTACATCTTCAATAATGACAAATACGAGTCTTGCATGTTGTTTTACATAAAGCTGGAAAGTTTTATGAATTTATCATTAAAAATAACAAAATTACATCAATTTATGTCAAATTTCCTTTTTTTCTGGTGCCATGGATTTATCGCGTGTGACTATTATTATAAGGAAAAGGTGAGCAAATTGACAGAAAATTGGCAACTTTAAAATGTCATAAGTTTACTTCTAGTAGAGATATTTTCAAAATTTAAACTGTTCAATGCTGCTTGAGATGAGATCTATCATTTAAGTGTGTTTTAAAAGCAATTAAATGACAATGAAAAATCAGCTGGGGTTGCTAGTTAAAGGATCACAATTGTTGCAGGGCTGTGTTTAGCCAAAGTTGCAGCCTTTGAAGAACATAAGTAACCCTGTGCAACTATTTTCATTTGTAAATGGATCATCTTTCTTATATTCTCGACAGAGAACACAAAATCCCTCCCTTTTGGTTCTTTCCTTAGCCAGTTGTATGTAATCAACCATGTGTCTTGAAATTTTGGTTCATTTTCTTATCTCTTTCTGATCCTCTGGTTCCATGTGCTGTGGACGAGGTGCCAACTATTTCCTTGTCATCGCGTTGTGCAATGTCTTCAGTTTGCACCAGCTTTCCTCTTGCTCTATAGTATCAATGAAGCAGATGATCTCACCATACAAGAATCTTTATCTTTATTTTTCACATTTGCAAAACTCACTGCATGTTATGCTCTATACAATTCTATAATGGCTGATCAATAGATCAATTTATTATACCCCTCCAGAAGGCAATTAAATCAGAACCCCTTGATAGTTTCTGCAAAAACCAAAGCAAAGAGCTCAATGACTGAGATGCCTGTATTCAAACAGTAAATCTACCTTACCATAGATTGACTGAGATCAACGGCAAAATGGATGAGCAAGACTTAATTGGACATGCCATTATTTTTAATTTTTGCCTTAAAAAGAAAATGAAACCCCCCCAAAATTTACAGTATGCACTGTGTACAACAAACTGCTGGAACCACAAAATAATCTGCATGACCTTTCCCCCGCTGGTTGTGAGAAATTGCATGACCAACAGTGTTTGTTGCGAGAAACCCACGATTCTGCAGCCTGGCAACATCTATGCTGTTAGCTCCATGAACTGATCTCCTATGTGGGTATCTTGTATCCATTCCAGCCTTGACTGATTTATTGTTGTTGTTGTTGCAATTGTTGTTGTGGGTTTTAGGCCACTTTCAAGACAAGATAATCTTACTTCAAGACATAATATTTGTGATCAAAAGGTCAATAATATCTACAAGGTTCCTACCTCCGATTCAGGTTCAGCTTCCTCAGACAACAATTCTGTTTTCTGAACTCCAGACCGCAGTGATCTTCTTTTGACCATTCGAGGCAAAAGATCCATATTATTCAATCCTCATTAGTAATGAGTATCCTAGAAATAAATTGCAAGAGTTGACTAAAGCACCTTAACTTCATGGTCTAAATAACATGTACAACTTGAAAAACTCCTTTTCTTGCTAGTTATAGTATGTGTATAATGTTAATGTATACAAAATTTATATTACTAATAAAATCTTGCAGATAATGAGAATTTAGGTATTCATGAATCAAAAAAGTGCACTGAATAAGAACAACTCATTACATACAAAATAGATCTGGTTCATAATCTGTCATGAAAATATATAGGGTCTATTCCAGAATGTGTGACTCACTGTAATCTCTATAAAGAAAAAAGACCCACTCAAAAATATCAACCACATTTCCAGCATCATATTTGCAAGTCCAATCTTTACTTCTAAGTAGAAGCTCATGCGATTTTTCAAAACCCCATTGATTTCCTTGTTTTTGTTGCAGTTTGTGCAGTATAATTTATTATCATATGAAAGTGATAGTGCATTCCCTGGTGTGAAAAGAACAATAACGAAAGGCAAACATCCAAAATGTTTATAACAAAATCACATTCATGTCCGACTGAAGTGAAACATAGTTTCTCAAAGTTACCCCATGCACAGATTCTCATTAATATAATGTACGACTTCTTCTGACATCCAACAGTGCTCAAAGAAATATGTTTTTAGACACAGGCCCCAGGCTGGTGACATACATAAACTCACAAGCCCTGACTGAAATTCCAAAAGCCCCGACTCCAATTTCAACATGCGCAAAATTTCCCTTTTTTTAATTTTGTCACATATCGTTGCAATAGCTACAATTCAAATATAAATTCAATAGGGTTTGAAGGTAATGCAAGTGTCATTAGTGTTTACTGCTACGCTGGCGTGCATCACAAAGTAAAACTGCATCAACCAAGAGTTCTAAAATTTATTTTTGTTCGGCTTTGCTGATAGCTAACCTAAATCGGCTTCAGAAATGAATTAGAGGCAAGTCTTAAAACTATTCCAACAGCTGAAATGATCATGCTTTGCCGGGAATACCAAAATCAGATAAATGAATGGTAAGAATCTTGAACGAAATGAAGCTATCTAAACACTTTCTACAATTATTTTGATTTGTTTCATTAAGTATACTTCACTTAACCAGATTTCAGCATTCCCAGTTTCCATCACTTTCCAGCCAACGGATCTGCAGGCCAACGAAACGTGAAAACAGGTCCATTTGCTTGTGTGAGAATTTGAATTTATCAGAAACAAGACATGAGAGTAAGCAAAGTCTGACTAAAACATTGCGACTTTAATTTCTTGAAAAGCGTCGTTATGGGCTGCCAAGTGTGAGATATTTCTGAAAATTTTACTTTCGTTACGATGTTAGTCGACATCAAAACACGATACACAACGCCGTTATTTAGGCAGTAAGGCCTCGACGACTAAAACAAACATCAATTATCAGGATCGATGTCTAGACTAGGGGTCCATATGCATAAACAAGGGTAAAAGGAAACGCTGACTTATTTTAAAAAAAGGGAAGCCTTCTTAATATTGAACCATCAATAGCTTGTTTAATATATTTGTATAGTCAGTGACCAATGTAACGTTATCAACATTAATATATACTTCAAAATACACCAATGATAAATAATGCACAAATTCATCAAATAAATTGTAGTGCTGGCTGAAATCATTAAATTGTTGACATATTTACGAGTAAGTTTGTTATAACGGTGTAATTCAATTGCTGACAATACACAGTGTTTGGCATATACCCTGCTAAAATTGTAAACTTCGCTGCAGGAGGTTCTACTTTTTTTTCTCAAACATGGCGCGAACTGTCTTTTTTTGAGCCAGACTGGTTCCACTCCATGTGAAACTTTTCTTTAAACAGTGTCAACATTAAGTTTATTCCATGTATATTTTATCCGCTTCTGGGAGCCGGGTTGACTAATGAAAGAAAACTACAGAACACAGAAATTAAAAGACAAATGGTCAGCAAAATAGAGTAAGAAAAAGATTATCAGCACATATTGGTGACGAAGAAATAAGCTTCTTTTTCATGTTCGTTTGTTGTATGTTGACAATACGTAAGTCCACCACTCATTATTAAAAGATATAAATAAAATAATATGCATTAATAATCCAGAAATGTAAGGTATCTAGCAAACAAAAACTTTTCATCTGAAGTATCAGTTCGTACTTTCCTGAAAATTAGTAGCAGTCTACAGTTTATTTGTTGAAAGGATGCCAAAATAAGAACTTTCTAATATACATTCTTATTTTTTGCACTCCCGATTTGACGTATCATTTAAAACCCTCTTACGCGGATAGTGTGATCTCACTTTGTTTAATTTAGTTGATACGGTATTTCGTCTCGTAAAGTCGAACATGTTGTCTTCCAGAGGAGGTAGTCCATAAGAATTAGAATATTCCACACTGGGGTCGTTGCGAAGTAGATGGCTACCCAGTGGCTCCTATGCGATGACTGTTGTCTTTGCTGATGACATTGGCATGAACATCTTGAGGTTTTCGATGAGGAAGTTCATCTTCAGCACCCACCACTGGATTCAAAGAAGTTGTGTACGAACTGTAAGTCAGAAGGTAATGAAGTTCCCAAGTATTTATTCTTTTCAAAGGTAATGAGACTGCTCCGGTGGTTTAGTGGTTAGAGCGTTCTCTTCAGATGCGAGAGGTTGCGGTTGAAACCCCGACTGAGTCATACCAAAGATTTATAAAAATGGTACTTGCAGCTGCCTCGCTAGGCGCTCAGAATTAAGAGGTTAGTGTTGGGAATGGTCGGCCAGGTGTCAGCATAATGTGGCTGGGTGGGACATGATGTTACATGTCTGCGACATGATGCCCCAGTGCCAGACATCACTAAAAAAAACTGCCACACTGCAGACAACGTAGCGATAGGACAGAATAATTGCTAAAACTACGTTAAGAATCCAAACACACACACACACACACACACACACACACACACACACACACACTAATGAGTAATGAAAGTTAAAAGTTCACACTTGACCTTTCCTTTATCTGTCAAGAAAATCGATGAACGGGAAGTCTACGTACTTTGTAGCAAGAAAACTTCGATGCGTTTCGCTTCCAAACAAGTCAACAGAGGCAAGCAATGGTCACACGTCCTTACTCTCTTTCAAATTATTCTCTTCTGAAATGTCAGTCCACGCATCTTCCAGACAGTTCTCAATTTTTTCTTCTTGACTCATCATCACTTATTTGTCGTGTTGTTTCTGACTAGGATTATCGATTTCACAACCCTAGCAATGTTCTCTAGTCAGTCTTCTAATTCTTCCAGCCAGAAAAACAGGAGACTACGAGTTCTGGCTTTCATGACATCCTGACTGCATTGTTTTATATGTATGTATGTATGTATGTATGTATGTATGTATGTAGTAGAAGTAATACGAGGTTTCTATTTCAGAGACCCCCTACCCCCAAAAAACCTTATACGTTAACATTTTTGTCAGCAGCCGTTTTTCGCTTAAAATGATAACTTTCATATGATAGACTTTTCTAACTTATTTCTGACAAAAATTTGTTTTGTCGGGGTAGGGGGTCTCTGAGATAGAAACACTCAATTACTTCTACTACTATTGCACTCTAGAAATTATTTTTATAGTTTTAGACAAAATGTCATATTAAACAAATGAAATATATATATATAATGTCTTATTATAAACCATCAGTACGACATGTTGGATTTGATCTGACAAACAGATTTTGTAAGAGATTTAATTCCATCAAATCAGCCTCAGGTTATACTGATATAAAATCTAAAATAATAAGCGATTGTATTAAAAAAGTTGGATATCATATATCGCCAAAATATGGATCAGTTTGGTTATTCGCGGCTGAAAATGATGTGAGAATATCGGGTTAGGCAGATGATGTGATGACATTTATTGATAATATGGTTGATATTTTATTTGATAACGATATTTCTAAAGCTATACATGTTTGTTTAATATAAAAATAATAGTCCCTAAGGACTGTTTCAAGATGATTATATACATATGAAGATGATTATATACATATGAAGATGATTATATACATATTATTATATATGTGATTATATATATATGATTATGATTATATACACATGAAGATGATTATATACATATGAAGATGACTATATACATATGATTATATTTTAATTAAGGACAGCACAAAACACAGAAACTTAATTACAGTAGTGTATTTACAGCAAGCATATTTACAGCACAGTCGCATAGACACCACCCCACCCCCACCCCACCCCAGCGAATTCCTAATCGAAACGAAATATTAGAAATTCGGAGGGCTGTCTAGGCAAACACAGTTACATATAAACTTAGTTCTAAGAACGTTAACACTAGGACGGCACAGTTACATATAAACTTAATTCTAAGAACTTTAACTCTAGGACGGCACAGTTACATATAAACTTATCTTAGGACAATACTACGTGCCTTCTCTACGTTCAATAGAAATTTTTGCACACTACCCCCATCATAATCACCCAGGGAGTGCAAAATTACACCCACCAAGTGATATGGTGAGAGGAGTGTACAAATTTTCTATTGAAGCAGTAGACTTGCTGGCTACGCCCCTACTTAAAAGCAATTTTTTTTCGGCATCAAAATCGCCCCCCGTCGCCATATGGCGGTCATGAGATTCGAACCACGGACCTTGAGCACAAGATTCCAGCGCGTTAGCAATCGGCCACCGGACTTCATTATATATATATGTTAAAAAAGTTATTATATAGTTACCTAGTACTACACAGACTATTACAATATACAGAATAAAAAAATCATAATTATTATAAGCTATAGTGTGGATTTCTGAATAAAATAACATTTATTGTAAAATATTTCAATTTCCAAATACATTGGAGAGGTCTATACAATGTGTATAAAATCAGCATTTCTGTCAGTTAAAAGTCTGTGTTTCATCAGCCGTTGCTAGGAGATAGTGAGAAAAATCAATAAGTTTTATTATGCGTATACTGCACATGCTATCTAAAAATAACTTGCTGTGTGAAGTTAAATCTCATGTGCTTTATAGTCACAATTACAGTTTTTTTTAGTTTTATGCCTGTCTGTTTGTATGTTAGTTATAATATTTATAGTCACAATTACAGTTTTTTTTTAGTTTTGTGTCTGTTTGTCTGTGCAAGTTCTCTTTTAGAGTTAAATGCTTTTTAATAAAAACCCAACATTAGTCTTATGTAAGTTCACATAGCATAGCAGACAACTGCTTGTTACTAAGCTATGCTTAACGGAGTTGTCTAGCTTGATCAACTAATACCTATGCTTGATCAAAATGCAGTGAATTAAGCAAAAATTTGAGATCAAAAGACTAAAACTCACTGATTATAAGTTTTATAACCAAAAAAATAAACCAAATTATTACAATGTAAAATCTAAATCACATATGATATGTTAGATAACTTACAAAGATTTTAAACTAAGCTGGAACAGTATTATCTTTCTTTTTAAAAAGGTTATATTTCTTGACCAACAGATAGCATTTCCACACTTGCTATCAAGTAATATGTACTATCATGATTATATAACGAGAATTTAACTCTACCAGATACTTTACGACGACACTCAAATAATTCTTTCATCGCTATCTTACTGAGAAGATACTTACTACCTTTTGCAAAAACCTTTGACCGGTCTAAGTCTATACTAATTTTTGTGTACTGTTGCTGGCTGATTGGATTATGTAAATTATCATATTTCAATGCAAGCTCGTCTCGTAAACTTTCGAGATGACTAAAGTATTTGCTGTCATCTGATCTAATAAGGGATAGTTTGATTCTGTCAAGTTTACTAAAACAAATACCTGAATTTCATCATTAAACTCAAATGATAATTGTTGGTTATTGACCATTATTTTTTTTATTTTGCTATTAACTCCATTTGCTAATGTTAAATTTTCAAACATTATTTCTAATGTTTAGACAAAATTAATTGTATAATGTCCAATCGCTAGAGTCTTAATTCCATCGCTGCAATATCTTTTATCATCAAAATTACTTAGTCCACGTTTTATGATCGTATCTGTTTCAAGTTTATGATGATTTGTTCTTATGACATTAGTTTTGATAAAACGGACGCTATTGTTTAGCGCTGCTTTAAAATCGTTAAAATTCATCATCTTTTTCACATATCCTCGAGGAATACCTTTAGCTTTCTTTGTAAGTTTATTGTCATCTAATATAACAGCATACATTTTGCTTCTTAATCCAACAAACTCTCTCACCGGCATAAACATAAACTCATCTTTCATTTTTCCAATAACTTTCTTATTTGAGTTATATTGAAATCCACTACACGCTGGATAATCTGATAAATCGAACAGACTTTTATTATTGTAAATATCCTCATAGACATCTTCACATTTTATATTATAAACTAGCGAGTCCGTATCAGTAAATAGCAACTCCGAATCTGGCCATTGCTTTTTGGTAAAATTGTAGTGAAAATTATACATCAGCCACTTCGATATATCAAGTACAGCTGCACCAACATAAATCGGTTTATTTAACTTTAAATTTGTCTTTCGTCGTTGTATTGCAGCAAGATTTTCATTAAATATTTTCATGCTAACAAAACCATCATCGTTAACTAATTTATTTCTGCGACTAATATCATTGACAATTTCTATAGAAACCCTCCTCCGAATATTTTCCATCGTCTTACCGAACACCGAGTTATTCATTAACTTGAAAAAGTTTTTCTCAAAGTCGGTTTTAGCCACAGCAAGACGTTTTGTATTTAGATCAATATAATTTGCCATCCACTTCGACTGATTAAACTTTAGCACGCGGTGGACCTTTCTCAGAATTAGTCCAGCATCTACTGCTTGCTTTAAATTTTTGTAATGTATAACGTAATTTCTTTTATCTAACAAATTTGGAACTAGCTTATTGACAATCGAATTTTTTGATGTCGTCGTTGCTCGTTGTTCAGGCGATAATAAACTATAATTAATCATCATTGACTCTGCGCAAAACGGGTAGTCGTTATGTAGATCGTGTAGCGAACTAGGATAATCTAGATCAACTTCAACAAAATATGAGATATCTGAAAAATCGATGTTAATTTTTCTAGGTAAATCTTTTTCAGTTTCTTTATGAAATTGATCTGGAGTTATCCAATGAAATCCACAGTGTGGCATTGGCTCTGACATGACCCAGCAATACAAATTCACACAATCTAGATAAATAATGTAACTCGAAGGGAGATTTTATCGTAATTTTTCAGATATTTGTTATTAGTGGCTGCATATTTCTTTGTTATGACGCTAATTCCACCTCTGATACCTTTTTCAATAAAGTTAAACATATCAACATCTGTCAAGAGATCTAGTTCTATTTTACTCGTTTTTAGTAGAGCGTCCCAAGACAACCCTGGAGCGGAATAATACCAACAGGGATCTAATCCATAATTTGCATGACTAACTTGACGAAAACTTTCGAAAACATCTGTTTTCAAATATATATCGTGATAATCACCAAATGTTTTACAACCAAATTTATTCCAGATATCTTGTGCATATTTATATTCGTCATCTGTGATATTTTCGTTTTTGAGTTGCGAGTAAAATTTATCTTTGTCAGGCAGAGAAGTTTCATCAAATCTGCTCCAGTCGTCGAGGTACTCGTACGGAAAGATACCTTTTTTTGTTAAATCGATATAATTTTCACCGAAGCAACTTTTTAGGTTAGCGAAATTACTGCCGGCGCTTGTAGCGCTGTTTACAAGCTCATCTAATGATGCTGCCATAAATTGTAGACTGTCAATAAAGCGTAATTTGCCGAGAGTCACTGACATATACTTTTCAAAATTATTTGGAATACATTTTACTACGTTATTTAGTTTTAGTTTAGCTTTAATATTTTCATCGCCAAAAGCTTCTACAATGATATGACTGTCATAGCCGCGAAAGTTATGTAAAACTACGGGAATAAAATCTGGAGCATGAAATTTTAAATTGCAACTGTTATGAGCTGCCCCACGATATTGGCCGGTCAAATGACAATGATCTCGCACCTTGGAATCGTACAGTAACTTTTCACAAATATGACAATCAACTGATTTATCGAAATCGAGTTGTTGTTTAGACGTTATTTTCATCGGAGCTGTTTTAAGTAATCTGTTAGAAATTTTATTAACCTCATCTATTAAATTTTTTAGTAACCACACGGCTGGATGTTCACCTCTATATAACTTTATCGGAGATGAAAATTTATCGCTGGCGCAACAAACTACTTTATAAGCTACTCCACAAGGAATATGCTGTTGTATTTTTCTAGTACTGGATTTATTCGGATTATTTTCAGCTCCAGCCACGGGAACGAGCAGACACTCAAAATCAGCGTAAATAACAAAAGGAATATTTAGTTTATGATTATAATTTTTAAATTTCAATATTTTTTCTTTTTCGCTAGGCATAGTTATTCTTTGAACATTAACACAGTATTTGAGATGCTCCTGCAGTCTTCCGTCGCTAGAAAAACCGTGCAAACATCTATAGCAGAAATATTTTTTATTTTTATTTTTACTGTACTGTCTGCCAACTAATCCGTTAAAGTTTTTTTATCCAACAGTAATGTCCCTGATAAAATAATAAATTTATTGTCAATTGTGTAGCATTTTCTGAGATAATCCTGGGGTAAACATTTTCTTTCTCATTTAGTCCAAAAACATTTACTGAGATATTGTTTTGTTTTTCAAACTTTGGTATATGATTTTCTGCTACTGGAAAAGTTATTCCTGAAAAATTTAGTTCGTCCTCGTGTGGAAAATACTTGTTAACGCGATCAGCATTTTGTTCTTTTGGAAACATCGCAGAAAGAATAGACCACTGAAAACATCTGTTATCATTGTTTCTTACATTAATACAGCATTTTTTGTTTTTAATTTTTTGAGGGAGATCGACCTAGCTAGCGCTATTAGCGCCGCTGCCGCGAAGTACGTTATATTTTGCTGTGTGAAATAAAACTTCTTTTATCATTTCAAATTTCCATCCTGATCCTGACAAAGTAAATTCTTCTAATTTTTTGTTTATTTCTTGATGTATTTCATCGGCGACCACGGCAATGTTTGTCCCAGTTAATATTTTTCTCGACTTTGCTGTTAAATATGGTTCCGAAATTTCGCTGTCAAAACTTTTTGTTTCAAAAAGTACATCCTCGACTGCATGTAACTTTGATAAAATCGTATGATATTGGACTATAAGTTTGATACTTTTATGAGCCGCAAGTTCTCCTGATATGACAGGTTGTAAAAGATGAAATAAATTTGTAGAGCTAAAATTTGCTAAGACATTTTGGTCATCAAGTTTGTAACTATTGTCATAACCTGAAAAGGCTGAAGCAATTTTTTCTGATTTGATAATGCTCTTTTTAGCAATATCTCGCAATTTCAATTTTAACATTATATATATAGTAATATTTTATATTTAATTGAATTTTTCTAATTAGAGATATGAAAAACCTTATAGTATAATGACATAAATTTTGAGATATCTGCCACTGACAGCGGAAGAGCAAGAAACTTATCATATTCACCCAAGGTACAACCTATATGCTGCAAATGCGCTTGGTTCTGTTATCAACATAGCATCTAAAAAAGCTATTGGCATACCAACGCCTGCTGGTATGTTAATTTCAGTAAAAGGTGATGATACAGAAAGAATTGAGATGTTTAGAAAAGATTTTATTTATACTTTGTTTTGCGGCGATATTCCAGAAGGACAACGTGTATACAGAGCAAATGGCACAGTTGTTGATGATAATATTGAAAATTTAGGATTAGAAAATGACTTTCAACCCCATCCAGTGTTTGATCTATACGAGGCAAATGACCAAGGAATTATTAGACGTATAAAAACAAAAAAGGTTGTTGGAAATTTGGATAGAGATGGATATTTACAAGTGATGGTGCGTGGAGCAAAAACTAACCAAATTAATTATAAGTCGCATAGGTTTGTGTTTGAAATTTTTAATGGCGGTATTCTAAATAATTTAGTTATCGACCATATAAATAAAATTAAGACCGATACTCGTTTAGAAAATTTAGATCTGGTTACACAAGAAGAAAATAGTAGAAGAGGAGATGCTGGTGGTAATAATTTTAAAAATCCAAAATCAATTATCTCAATAAATCTGAAAACTGGAGAAGAAATGAAATTTAAATCAATAACATCTGCTGCAAAATATCATGAAATTAATCCACGTGTAGTAAAATTTGTAGCTGATAATATAACAAAATCAGCAACGTCAACAATGACATTTGATAGATTTAGTTTTAGATACGATAACTAATAATATTTTCTATATCATTCCGAGAAAGACAATTATGACTAAATTCCATGACATCGTCGCGATTAAATCGTAATGTCATCATTTTATTTGTATCAAGTTTCATTTTGTCCGCTGCTGTTAATAAAATTGGTCTGAATCATCTAATGTCATCATAACATCAGCAAAATAAAAATTATGTCCCAATAAACAAGCTCGAATTGTCTCAGATAATTCTTTGCGATTTAATATATTAACTCGCTGATGATATTTTATTTCTTCGAACATCTTATTATTTATTAATTAGATAAAAAATTATTATAATAATGAGCTTGATTGAGAGACTGGCTGAGCTATATTCGGGAGATTTTGTTTCAGTTTTTAATGTTACATCAGAAAATATTATTAATGATAAATTTGCTGATTATACTGAAAAAGATATTTTGTACAACCACGACGATGAAGAAGATGATGTTGTTGTTAGTAAAAAAAATTTAAGCAGACCAACAACTGGGCGATATGATGTTAAGTACCATATTGCTAAACAAATAATAAAATTTAATTTTACTATCGCAGAGCATCAAATATTTTGGCAACTTATAAAGCCTTTTTTAAACGTAAAATACCTGGACAACAAAGAAATATAAAATACGATTTTATTTTTGTTAAAATATTTAATTTAATGCCAGTTGATGATGCGAGAAAATCACATTTAGTTTCTTTATGCAAACCAGTAAAATGTAAGTTAGTACTAATAAAATATGAGGAAATTTATAATAATATTATTCAGTCGATGAAATCGCAGTCGATGAAATCGACCGAGTTGGTACCCAACTATTAAATTTATCGCTATATCCACGCCATTTGACTAAACTTTTGTTGCCGCGCTTTTTAATAACTTTTTCAATAACAAATACATCTTGTTCTGTTTTCTGAAGTTCTTGTTCGTAAAAACTGCCAGTTATAGGCTCACCTAATAAATCTTTCAGCGAGTATGTAACTGGTATTGTTAAAAGTACTTTATCAACAACAAATACTTCTTCGCTCCAGTTATGAGTATAACCTTTTTCAAATGTTTTTTTTTTAGTCAAAGAAATTCTAACTTTATCGCCAACTTTAAATTTGTGTCTGCGGTACATGTTTTCGTTTGCTAGTATTGGATTTGAAATCGCGTCATTTGGCGACATTTTGATGGATCTGTGTTTTGTGTTATTATACTCGGTAACAATTTTCTGTAAATTGTCAATATATTTATTCGTGTTTTTAGCTGTCAAATACTTATGGATTTTTTCGTTTAGTGTGCGATTAAATCTTTCAACGATGACGCTTTTCCCCTCATTTCCTGTAACATATTTTTTAATGTTATTTTGTTCCAAAAACTGCTCGAACTTTTTATTAAAAAACTCCGCTCCATGATCAGTCCAGATTCTGTTTGGTTTTCTTTCTGTGTTAACAATAATTTGTTTTAGCGCATCAGTCATCGATTTCCCTGTTTTATCCGAAACTGGTATACTAAACGCGTATTTGCTAAAAACATCTACAACATTAAAAAGATATCTTTTTGAAGCGCCATCAGCGCCAACGTTAAACTGAGCTAGATTTGACATATCAACTAAATCTATCGCCCAGATGTCATCAACGGCATTTGCGAAACTTTACGTCGCGGAAACTTTTTTTTTTAGGTCTGTGTAGTTGAGACGCTAGCGTCTCCAAGGCAAGATCATCATATAATTCTTTTCCGAGTCCTAATTTATATTTTGCTCCAATAAAACCCTGGACCAGCCTTCGGTCAATACGTTCTCGGAGCCTGTGAAACAGGCCGTTTGCAGGTTTCATTTCACGAAGTTCGTCTAAGATTACTTTATCGCAGCTGTGTTTATTTTGATTGCTGCCAGGAAGTTCAATATCTCTATAGCAGATATCATGGCGCATTGCTATTGCGTCAACTTGATTGTAAGGCTCTTGTCCTGGTAGCGGATTATCGTTTTCGTCAAGTTGTTCATCAAGAGGATTCCATGGACCTGTATATTTATGGCCTGGCAATGTCCAACCGCCTTTTGGTCTCGGCAGTTTGCCAATTAATTTATGTATATCTATACCTGTTCCAATTATTTCTCTGTTTTTGCATTTCTGGCAATATGTAACAATTTTATTTTCCTCAGCCGCATGTCATTATTGATTTAGTCGTCTACTAAAATAATATCCCTTACAACGTCAGGAGGGTGACCCGCTCCGCTTGTTTTTGGCAAAAACATACTTTTTTTTCTTCTGCAGATTGCACAAATACTTTTCAGCATTATTCTATTATTTTTTGTTTTTTCTGTTTTTTCGTCTTTATTTTCTGTTTTAGTTTTACATTTAAGACAATATGTTGACATTGTTATATCAAGGAGTTTAGAGAAAATTAATTGCAATCTTTAGGTAGCTTTACAAAAATTAAATGCAATCTCATCATTAGCGTGAGAAGGTCTTTTATCAAATTGCAAAATAAACTTTAAAAAATCTGGATTTTTTGTCATCTGTTTGATGAACATTACGCAATAATATCCACAAGCGGAAGTTCCAACTGGTTGAATTTGATTAGACGAATAATTTATTATTTTCGCAAGAGACTTCGTCTCCTGCATTCTGCTCATATATTTTTTTACTGCGTCGCTCGGTGGAATTCCGAACGAGTCAAAATAATTGTTAACATATACAGCTACCCAATGTGTGCCAGATCCGTCATTGAAATCCTGTATATTTATAACACATGATGGTGTCGCTTGCGCTGGAATCGCTATAAGTTCATCTTTGGAGTAAACGCCACTGAAATGTTTTACATTTTTTAGTTTGTCAAGTATATCAAAATTACTTAACGCGGTCTTGTTCCTGGCAACATTAATCCTCGTCCTCGTCCTAACAGACCTGGCAATAGACTTCCTGCCAATCCTGCTAGTAATAGAGCTATTGGAAGAAATCCACCTTTTCGCTGTCGTGTCTTTTTTTTCGTCGTTGTCTTTCTTTTCGTTGCTGTTTTTCGTTTTGGCATTATATTTATCAGTCAGATAAAATTGTTGCCATCGAATATTTATATGAAAATTTTCTTTATACCGCCGCCGCGGACAATACCACTACCTTTAACTGCCTTTTCCTTTGCGCCAGATATTGCCCCAGACGCTGCTGCTAATCCTAATGTACCTAACACCGGCAAGATTTTAGGTAGTAATGTATTGGCTATCACAGATAATGCCGGACCGAAGAAACCGCCATGTTTTGCTATCGCAGTTATTTGTGCAGCACTTAAATTTAAAACAAAAGGTTTTTTGCGATCGTATTTATTTACTTGTTTTTTGGTTAACAACAATTTTGTTAAAGCACCTGCTTGGGTGTGAGAGACGGAGTCTCTTGGGTTGACCTTTAATGATACTTGCCTCTGTTTTGCAACAGCAGCTGCTAATTTTTTAACTTGACCATCGGTCAAATGTATTTCTTTTACAATATATTTTGTCATCTTATATAACGATTACAGATTAAACTTGAAGTTTTTCAAACTTGGACTGTCATTTTACCTCCGACAGAGTCAATTGTAACTAATCTATCGCTTATTACTAACGCATACACATATAAACGCGCCACTGGAACGTCTCCTAATCTCCAAGTAATTTCAATATCAGCTGTGCTGTCTACAGCTCGCTCGCTATGTTTACTAACATCAAAATAAAATATCGGATAAAATGTACGAAATTCCTCTACTGATATCTGAGATCCATCTCCAACATCTTGATATTTTTGCACTGCATCGAGTAAATACATGTACGGTTTTGTAATATTTTTATTAGCGTCATCTGCAAAATTGCATTCTATCGCTCGTTCTGGATATTGTTTTGAATTTATTCTAGCGTATATTCGTCTAACATCAGCGCTATCAAATATCGCATTATTTTGTAGTTGGCTATTGCGTCCAGCTTGTCTCTGAAATACAACAAATAATTGCCGTGGTCTTTGTTCACTTGGTGTCGTTGTAACTCGCCATATGTAGTCGGTGGTATTCGGAACTGCTGTTTGATATATTCTATGTTGCTGAAAATAAATTCTGTTTGTATGTTTTTCCAGCATATTATTTAATTCCGCGATTTTAGTGATAGACGTAGTTATTCTTGGCATCCACAGCGCAAGTTTGTTTATGACAAATTGTACATCAGCCCTACCTGACCTAAACAGGCAATCGTTTTGATCTGATCGATCTAAAATAAGAGTATGCTTAACTCCACGAAATACATTATTATAGTCCCTGCAAAAGCCAAATACTGTACTTAACGGCAGCATCATTGTAATTTGACGTGATCCTGCTGCAAGTGCCTTTCTCCTAGTATAACCTTCATTGTAACGTATATTTTTTCTGACAATAGGAAATGAGTTATTGATCAAAGTTAACATTTCAGTGCCGGTTGCAGCTGCACCTGGTGGTGTTATACCAAAATTATTGCAAGCACCAGTAAGTGAGGTTCTTGTAGCTGCATCACCAGCGGCTGCACCTGGTTCGGTTATACCTAGCGCAGCAGCATTACTAATAAGAAAATCTCTTACAGTTGCAACATCTGCAGCGGCATTAACTCCAGCCACTAAAAGAGGTAGACCTCCGGCTGAAAACTCAGACGATGCCATAAAACCAGACCCACCACTTCCAGTATCTTTAAACCACATCATATTAGTTGCAGTTGATCTGGAGTAATCGTCGGAAAATGAAATAATATTTAAGATTGTACATGCAACTTGTAAGTGATTTGAAATATCTTCGACAGTTTGATTGGCCAGCTGATATTTAGCACTTTTAAATAAACACCAACCGTCATTTATAAGAGCTACTTCTACTCCAGCTGCAATTGCGACATGTGCGGCAGCTACCGTCATAATCTGGCCACGAACTTCCAACATTGCTTTATGAGGCAGTAGAAATACGTCCTCGTCTCGAGTATTAAATGTTCTGGAGCCAGCCTTATTAGGTTCGTTGGAATTTTCATAAAGATATTCAACATACTCAAATTCTGTTACTGTGTCGTCTGTGTCATAAATTTCTGCTAAATCGAGATAATTTTTTACAGACATTTTTGTATTTATTAGATTATACAAAATTTTGTCATCAATGATAGCAAAGCTATTTCGGCGCTGTTACCTTAGATATTAATTTTTGTATAATTTGTTCTCCTCGTGGCGATAAAAGTTTTTTATCATTGCGCGTTGAGTTTCTTTTGTTGGTGCTATTTCTGAAATAGCTTGTTTGATTGTCGGTATACCACGTTGCGGTAATCCGCTTTGCGGTGTGCCTTTTATTTTATCAGCTATTTTTTGCTCCACAGCAGTTCCAGCAGCAGATGCAGCTCCAGTTGCAAAAGCTTTCGTTGCGTCAAGTGCAATTGGTGCAACTTTATGAGCTATTCCTGGAATATTTTTCATAATTTTAGCAAATATATTTCCTAAAAATCCTCCTACTATTTTTCTTCCATAAACTTTTTTCTGTTTCATTATATCTGAGGTTGTATAATTTTGTTGTCAAATCTTATAGCTCTTCTTACAAAATATGTTTACTATTGCTCGCGCAAGTGCAGGTAATAAGTAACAACCTCATTATTAAAATCTAACTGTCTTTCTGATTGATCTGTCAACTGCATATTTACTTCTGTTATTTGATTTTTAATATTTGGCGGATAATAAATAATATGACGAGGAATAATTTGCATAAGATAACCAGGTGGAACGTCCGGTGAAAAACTGTATATCGTTTGACCTTTGCTTCCTTTAGCTGAATAAGAACCAGATGCAATAGAGCAATTTATCAGTATTGTGTTAACTTCAGTTATATTTACTGGATTATCACCGTCACGTATGCTGGTTTCTCTAGGAAAAGTTCCAAAAACCCTGTGAGGAAATTCTATCAGTGATGCAATACTTTTTGGTGATGAAAAATTAACTACCATATGATTTAATATTAATCTAGCGCGCAATGTATTATAATTTGGCGCCAACTCAAAATTATTAGCAACACCTCCATTTTTTGCTATACGTTCTTTCATTATTTTATTTAGATCAGTTATGTTGTAAGCTCCTTGTGGAATTTTAACCGGTATAAAAGGACTATCAAGATCATCTAGAGTTCTAAATTCAAATTCATCGTTTACTCCAGTTTTTACATTAGCCATAGCATTCCAACAAGTGCAGGAAATTAGTCCAATTTCATATTGTTTTTCGCAATCTAGTTCTATTGGCGGAACATATTTTACAGAAAAATTTGCGCTATCTTTATCAGATTGGCTAGAGTCTAGTAATAATGTTGCTGACATTTATTATTATATTTTTATAAAATTAAATCGCCGCGATTAAGTCGCCTTAATTTGATATCAGATCAAGGTGTAAAGTTTCGTATTCGTCAGATGTTAATAAATTTTCCGACCTCAAATTATCAAGCATGTCAATAATTTCATTGTCAATTTCAGCACCAACATTTCCAGCTTCTTTTGATGATATCAATAGCATTAATCTGCCAATCATTTCAGTAACTGATGAAAATATTCTAGCTCCAGTTCCAGTTTTTTCTAAAAGTTTTTTTAAAACGCTCATTATCATAATGTTCAAATAATTTTTTAAAAGTATACCCTTCTTTAGCATATTTTTTATTTCTAAATTTTGATGCAGTAGTTTTAAAAACAGTAGCAATAGTATCATTTCTAGCTTTTTCAAAAAGTTCTTCAATATTTTCCATTGGGGCTGTACCAATTTCTTTATAAGTTCCTCTACCTTCTTCTATGATATTTTTTAATTTTTTTAATGAGATTATCGTATTTATCTTCTTCCCAATTATGTATATTATCAACGTCAGAAATGTCATTTTTTTCCATAAAAGTAAAATATTCTTCTGATGTTATTTCTTCTTTTGTTTTGTCTTTATATTCATCACGATTTCTTTTATATTCACGTTCTAAATTTAGTACTTCTTTAGTCATTATAGGAGGTGGTAGTGTATATTCTGATTTTTTTTTGTCCTTTATCTAATAATTTTGCTTCGGCACTTAAACCACTACTATGATGACTACGGTATTGATTATTTCTTATATTATTAATAGCCTTAATATAAAGATCAGCAATAATTCCATGTCGATATAATTTAATTTCATTATAGTAATTTTTATTTTCTAAAACTACCTTGCCTAAATGTTTCTTACTCTCTTCTTTTATTTTTTTTAGCTCTTCAATTTTTTCGTCAGCTTTAAATTCATCTTTTCTAACATTATGTATTCTCACATCTTTAAAGTTACTATATTTATTATTAAAATCTCTATATTCGTTATCTCTTATTTCGCTATTCATATTTTCCAAATCATGGTCAAATCTTTTTTCTTCTCTCTCTCTTCTAAGTTCTTCTTCTTCTTCTAACCTTCTCTCAATCGGTCCAACTACTGCTGCTTCTGCCAATCTTCGTTGAAGTTCCAGTGGATTATTCAACAACCTTCTTAGTTCAGTTCGTCTTGCAGCAGGATCAGCGATATTTGCTACAAGTGCCTCAGCTAATCTTTTTTTCTCCTCATCAGATCTAGCAATAATTTTTCCAGCAGATGCTTCTTGTTGTTCTTTAACTAGTCCGAGTAAACCTTTTTCTTGTATTTTTTAAACTTCTTCTTCTGATAATGGTTTAGTTTCAGGTTGTTTTCCAAGTAAAGCTTCAGTAATTGGTTTGAGAGCGGTTGCTGCTGTTTCTGCTGCAACTACTTGGCCACGTCGTGCTTGCTGTACTAGCTGTTTAAATTTTGCCTGAGACTGCGCAAGTTTTTTTAGATCTTCTATATGTTTTTTGTACTTTGCTTGTCTTTCCATTAATTATATACTATTTTGTATAAAAATTACTGTAGATATTTTTCAATACAACATCGAAACATTTTACTCGTATCATTTGTTAATTTATCAAACAAATAAAAGTCTTATTTATTTGCCGTTGCTTGATGATATAGTTCAATAAATTTATCTTTTGTTACACCATCACATTGCTCGTTCGCGATATTTCTAACATCGACATTGTCAAGTCCTGGAAATAATATAAAACAACCAGTATTTCGCCTAATAAATCTATCAACGTTATAAAAACCCTGAGCGAGATAAATAGAATTACATTTCTTATTTCGCGACAGTGAAAAATACGATCTGATTTTATTCATTTCCTCATTGTTTAGCGGAATATCATCAAAAACAATTATCTTGTGTTCGGAAGAATCAAGTTGATTAACTGGAATAAGTTCTTCTGGTTGTTTGATAATAAAAAAATCTTCGCCAGCTTCAAGATCATCGCGAAGTTTGTCATTATAATTGTTAAGTAGCTCGTACTTATCCTGCTGCGGTTAATCGTGTAAATATAAACGCGATCGTAGTTAAAATTATCTCCGAGAAGCAAATTCATAAGTAAGTTTGTTTTTCCCGATCCGGTTCTCTCAACGATAAGATAATGACAATCTGGAAGTTCATTGTTATGTTCATGTTTCACCAAACGTTCTGTATCAAAATTTAATATAGACGATTTTGCCATTACTATTATATAAGTTTATGCTATATAATTTTGTAAAACGATAAATAAATAATGAGTTTTTATTCAAAATTTGGAACATTAGTAGGAAATTCAACAGCTGAAAGTACAACAGACGGCAAGGTTGATTTATCAGGCTATCTAAAAAAAAATCCGGCGACACAATGACTGGAAACTTGTTTCTGTCAAATCAACGAATATTAGAGTTAGAAACAGATTATCCACCAATAAATGTTGTTAATACACAAGCCGTTAGTTATGCACAACTTAAATTAGTCGACGATAATAAACTAGATAAATCTGGTGGAACTTTAAGCGGTAACTTAGATATGTCAGGAAAAAAAATTATAAATTTGGAGACCAGGTATCCGCCAGCAAACTTAAATTAAACTCAAGCGGTAAGTTATTTGCAGTTAAAGTATGTTGATGATAACAAACTTGATAAAATAGGTGGGACAGTTATAGGTAATATTATCATGTCGGGAAAAAAAATTACATACCTTGGAGACCCAACTGCAGAATCAGACGCAGCAACAAAAAAAATACGTCGACGATCAAGAATCTAAGTATGTGTTAGTCAACGGTGGTATAATGCGCGCATTTCTCAATATGAACAATAATAGCATTAATAATCTTAGAACACCAGAATCAGATTTCGACGCAGCAACAAAAAAATACGTCGACGATAGCGACATTAAGATCGCTAGTGATCAAGTAACGGCAATAAAAACAGTTAATGATGAAATTAACGCATTTAAAACTGATTTTTCCAATCACGTACAAACGTTCCTGAATTTTCGTAGAAATATAAACAGATCTGTTAATGAATTTTTTGGAACTCCACCAACCTTTGATATTAAACTCTCTGACATTAACACAAAACTAAACGACATTATTAAGGGAATACCTAATATCATTGAAAAAAACAAATCTAGTAACAGAGTTACTTACTAACATTCCTCACAAGCAGATCTTCAATGTAGTATACACAGTAGCATCAGGATTAGGAGTATGGACACTGCAAGATAACACTCTCAAATATACCGCAGAAGTCACTGGTATATATAGGCTATCCATATTTAGCATTGCAAAATTCAGTATATTTACTACATTTCCATGGCGTCATTCAATCGATACTTTTTCTGGAGTTGTATCTGTTATAATAAATAAAAATGCTGAAGAAACATTTCTACTGGAAGCATCTGATAAAAATTTAACCAGAGTATTATACTGGTGGTGTTTGGAATTTGTATGTGAAACTCCTCAATTAGTTACCTAGATGGCACTATTGTAAAGAAATATTATATAATGAAAAAAAATATAGTCGATTTTAATCATATTTCAGAAAACATTCCAAAACAAGATGTGGACGCCTTAATGCAATATTATAAATATTATCATAAAAAACTTTGGTGTATAAAAAAATGTTACAAATACTATACCAAAATACTTCGAGTAATATCATATTTACCTCTGATCATGACCAGCTCTGGTATAATTTCAAGTGGCGCATCATTAAACCCGTTTTTGTTAATAATATCTGGTGTCGGTGTTTCTCTTGCAACAGCGTGTAAAAAAATTGAACCTCGACTTGCGACTTAAAAAAAATGCTTGCAAAACAGCAAGTACAACCTATAAAAAATTACTTGATCAGATACGATCTTACTTGCTGGGTATAAAATATGATATGGACGATTTAATACGCGAGTTTCGTATCATTGACAGTATGTTAACAGATATTCTGCCAATGAGAGTTAGCAGATATGAAAAAGATTATAATAAAATATGGGTTACAACAGTAGATGTTTAATTTTGTATAGCTTTAGAAATATCGTTATCGAATAAAATATCAACCATATTATCAATAAATGTCATCACATCATCTGCCCAACCCGATATTCTCACATCATTTTCAGCCACGAATAACCAAACTGATCCATATTTTGGTGATATATGATATCCAACTTTTTTAATACAATCGCTTATTATTTTAGATTTTATACCAGTATAACCTGAGGCTGATTGATGGAATTAAATCTGTTACAAAATCTGTTTGTCAGATCAAATCCAACATGTCGTACTGATGGTTTATAATAAGACATTATATATATATATATATATATATATATATATATATATATATATATATATATATATATATATATATATATATTTCATTTGTTTAATATAACATTTTGTCTAAAACTATAAAAATAATTTCTAGAGTGTAATAGTAGTAGAAGTAATTGAGTGTTTCTATCTCAGAGACCCCCTACCCCGACAAAACAAATTTTTGTCAGAAATATGTTAGAAAAGTCTATCATATGAAAGTTATCATTTTAAGCTAAAAACGGCTGCTGACAAAAATGTTAACGTATAACGTTTTGGGGGGTAGGGGGTCTCTGAAATAGAAACCTCATATTACTTCTGCTACTCTGTATGTATGTATCTATGTATGTATGTATCTATGTATACGACTCTATGGTCTTAAAATAAGTAATAGAAAACAGTGAGAATCAACAAGTTTTGAAAATTCGACAACTAAGTGGTGGAAGTGGTGATGTGCCTTTGGTGGCCTATGTCGCAGTGATTTGCCAAAAGTCTTTTATTGAATCACAAAAATACAACCCAAGAATATATCCTTATTTGAAATTTCACTATAAATCCAAGTCTCTATCTCCAAGAATATAATTTTAGATGATGAGCACTTTGTATTCCAGTGAATAAATAGTTTGATTCAATAAATTCCAGCCCATATGAAATACCGGACACAACAATCGTTCTGTTTCAAGATCTTATAGCACGAATGAATAATTTCTAGAAAAACAAGATCATATAGTTTTCTACTTGACCTTATGCCACAATTAGCATTTTCTATATAAAAAAAACCCCGATTTCTTAATGGAAAATTTAATTCTGGAAGGTTCCAAATGTTTACACGATAAAATCTTAGTTATAATGGGAAAGTATATTACTAAAATTATTATAAAGAACATAGTAAACATAATGTCCTTGACCAAGATAATACTTCTAATAGTTAACCTGTACTCTTGAAGACAGGAACTCGGAGGAGAGGTTGCTGCTATATTTAACAGCATGGTGGTAACTTCTTTTCAAAGTCGATGACTTGTGAAGCCGCAATCCAATAACCGAAACATGTGGATTTCCTTTCCAACGAACTTCCACTTCTTTTCCCACTTTTCGATTACGTACATGTCGTCCCCCTTTTCTTTATCACTCGTTGTATCGCAGGGAATAAAATGTTCCTTTCAACAATTATCCGTTCATATCTTCTAATTTATTGACATGCGGATTATGTCCACGCACTTTTCCAGTGCCACAAAACAATTCTGTTGTCGAGTTGGGTAAATGACCATTGTCAAAAATGTATTTTATTTTTCTAATGCGATCCCAATTAACACTTCTTTCGTGATTTCAGTTTGTGACGTTATAAACAATGGATCAAACACAATCACTTCCTTTTGAGTGCCAATTCTTCTGGAGCACAACCTATGGCACAATCGTACGGATGAAGGTAAGTTTTGACTACCCTTGCTAAAACTTCGAAGTATTTGAGAGTGTGCTGATGTAAAAATATTTCCAAATACGTTCAAAGTCCTTCGAAGACGTTTGACGTCACTTTATTTTGTTCCATGATTTTCTTTTCTGAAAAAAAGAAAACTTGGTTAAAAAATTCGGCGCCGTTCTGTATTTGTCATCATGGAGGGTGTCGAACACTTTGTTTCAAAATAAATTTTAATATTCGCACTTATTCTATTCCTGTTTGAAAAGGCAAAGGAACTACCAGAGATTACTGTAAAACATATCAATGACACTAGGCTAATATTTGTAACCACGAATGTACTCAGCTAAATGAGTTACATCAGCTAAATTTGCTTGCCATTGATGATAGATGACTGCTACATTAGTCTGAAAACTTTCGCTTCACGGGTTTGTGTAGCATTCTCGTCGATTGTTCTTGTAGCTATTGTTGCACATCTTAACGTTTGTCAGTTTCTGAATTCCTCCATGGCCTGAAGCAGGATGGTAGTATATGCTGGCTAAAACCGTATTCATAATGTGTTTTGCTGTTTTGTTGCTGCTGTTCACCCACTATTTGGTACAGCTGTCAGGTTGTTCGCTGGTCACTTGGTTGCCATGGTACCTGACGTGTAGAAGTAACCATCGGTAGCTTGTTTACGTTGCCCTTGATTTCTTTTTTTTCTCTTGCCTTCCCTTGTTTCTTTTCTTCTTCTGCTGAAAAGAATGTCGATATAAACGTTTTGACTTAAGCTTTTATTCTTCTCGCCTGCGAATAGGGAAAGTTGTCAACAAGGTGGTTGTCATAATAATATTTCAAAAACTTTTTTTGTTTCATTTTCTTCTGTCTGTGTATGTCATCGTCTTTGTTTCTTTTTGATTTTCCTTCGCTTTCATGACATTTTAGAAATCTCTCAGAGCAGGTTTAACTGTTTCGTCTAAAGCTTTCTGTTGAAACAGTAGAAGACGGTTAATAGTTGCTCGTACCGTGTCGATTCTTCTGACACATCTGTTTGATCCATCAACGATTGTAATTCTTACTGTAGGTATGATTTGTCAGATTAGGACTAGAAGGTAAATGGAGTGTCCGTTGTTCGCACAAACGTTTGAGTTCCATCCATCGTTTGTATGGAATTAAATTTAATTTTCGACCTTCCATATCATTCAAGGTGAAAGTGTGGTATCTCTCTGAAATTCGTAGGCCATCCGTGAGTTTTCTAAATCCCATCCATCAATGAAAAGACTCCCAGTTTTATTTTCTCCGCCGTTTATAGCATGTTGTATCCACTTGTCTTCAGTTTCATGTATTGAAGTCAACGCAAAGACAAGCGGAATATCGACGGCTAATAATGATTGAATGGGTCTCATTGCTAGTTTGTTATCGAGCATGAACTGTTTTCGATAGACTAATCCACGCCATTAAGAGGCAATAGAAGTTTCATTCAACGGGACCAACACCTCCGCGATGCAGAAATCATTTTCGATTTTTTCACATCAATTAGGCAATAATTTTAACATTTCTTTCTGATAGTCAAAAGGGTCAAATAGTGAAGCTGGTAGAATTCTTCTCTTTGCTCTAGTAGCGAACTTCAGACAAATGCAGGAGCACAACGCGTTGATTAGCTTCGGTATTGAAAAAGTGTAGAAAATAGTCCTTAGTCATTTCTATCATTCCAATTGTTTTGGGCATTTTACTCACATGCATCGCCAAATCACTCGTGGAATCTGTAGTGTAAGCCTTAATCTAAGTAGGTTTGAAATATAGAACTGATATACACCAACAGCTGGTTTATGTTATATGTTCACTAGGGCTTAAGTTCCACGGGAAAAGTAGTTTCAGGGCAGTCTTTACTCCCCTTTCCTAGCTGTACTAATGCCTTGTATTTGATAAATAGCATAGAACGCCTTCTGCAGTTATTATTCAATAACAAATAACATTACATGGTGGCAGCGATAAAAATACAGGATTGAAATTATCAGAGTTGAAAATGGCTTCATTTGGCTTTTCGAGTCCTGAAACTTGGGAAAGTGGTTTCAGCGCTTTGAACGCTTTCGTCAAGCGTCTGGACTTAGTGAAAAAGAGGAAGAAATTCAAGTAAATACCTTGATTTATTCCATGAGAAGTGAGGCTGTTGACATTTTGTCTTCGTTCAACCTGCCAGAGGAAGATCAAAAGAAGTGGAAGCCCGTTGTAACGGGGGCGAACGTGAACGTGCGTGTTGTGTGTGTGCCCCTCTGTTAAATGATTTGGCGATCGTTATCTAAGGAATGACCTCCCTCGATGTTATTGCCCAGTGTGAGTAGATAGATAGAATATTGACAGAGCACTAAGCAAGACTATTGAGAAGAAATAAACAAATACGAGCCCCCTTAAACAATAAAATAAAATAAATTTAATTAATTAATACATAAGCTAAAATTGCAATTACAATCCAACCGATTTACATTAATGGAATTTAATAGCAGTGTTTAATTTACGGATTCGTTCATCATAGTAACGAGTGGTGAAAAGAGTACAATGTTCAAGCCCGACTTGCATCACCTGGCGTCGTTCTCTCTTGACTTTGTGTATTCCACGTCTAGCGTGTATGCTTGGTTCTTCCTCGTGACCCTTCTATTATGAACTCTCTATTTGCGGTCTTCCCTCTTGGACTGTTCTCGTCGAGTTTCTCTCGGGGAGGGATATAGAAAGCTGTTCCGTTAAATGACAAGGTTACGACTAAAGCTATATATGTTTCACCACCTATCCGTATATATATATATATATATATATATATATATATATATATATATATATATATATATATATATATATATATATATATATATATAATCTCTCACTTTCGTTATTCAGAGACGTAAATAGCTATCCACACTGCATAAATTCTGACATAAGATGACCTTAACGATTAACGGTCCTTACAAATTTACTGTATTTGAGGTAAGGCACAATCGTTATCTTTAGTAACAAATGACCATTGCATTATACCAAGTCTGACCTTAATTATCAGTTCATCGCTCTTGCTCCACGGCAATTGATTAGCACTCGACACGTGTTCTGTATACAAACGATGCTGCCGTATATATCAGCATACATTACTATACGTCTTCTTACACCTAGCTAGTCAGTTCCACTCAACAAGATAAATGCTCGATTACTATTGCATAAGATTCTAGCTTAAAATAACTAATAACCTCCAAGATCATTTAAGCATTACAAAATCATATATAAATATGGAATTACCATTAACTGACGATAATCTGTATCATCCTACAGACAAAAAAAAATTCATTCATATAACCATAAGAAATTCTACACATTGAATGTTTGGATTGCATCACAAATCCGTCAATTCTATCAATGAACTATTAACTGTTAAATTAAAGAAATAAATTGCGTAACACACTAACATATCAACAGACTCCTATGGAATTGAATAACGATACATGCATGGATCATAAGCATATTAAACACATTTGCATAAAAACAAACAAACAAAATAGAACATTACATGGAAATTAAAATTGCGTACCTTAATGCTGTTTCTTTTCCACACAAACCGTGCGTCCTAGCACTATAGCCTGTCTTTTTCTTTCAAGACAGCTATCTGGTCCCTTAACTGTTAACGAGGGAAAACTCTATTCTCAGGTTTCCCACGGAGTCGAACCTTTTGTCTTCTCATAAGGCAAATTTCTGACCAAAGAATTCTGAGCCAAGCCTCTACCTTAAATTCAGATTACTTCCAAAATGTACGCCTTAATTTTAGCTGACCAATCGAAAGCAATTGTTCCTAAATTTTTCCCAAAATAATCATGTCTTTCATCAGATTTTGACAGCCTAGAATATGATGCAATTAGCTTTACTCTGAAGATCAATTATTTGACATAAGGTCCTTTACAACAGATACGGTCGGTAACTCTAATGTACTTTCTGCCAATATACCGTTACGATGACTGGGTCAGTTCCACTGAAGCTTAAATGTAGGCCCTTTTATGTTTCAGAGATGAAATAAGGGAAATATCAAAGTGAACTTTCTCAAAGACTTTTCTATGGTTTGACTATGATAAAATTTTAATGCACAATTTATTCAACTTTAGGATCCAGTACTTCTTCAAAATTCGACACATTACACCCGTGACAGATAGATTCGTGAGATATTTCATTCCAAAGAGGAATTTAATTTTTGAAAGGGCAAAATTTAATCAAAGAAAACAGGAAGAAGGAGAAACAGTGGACAGTTTTGTTACAGCTATCTGCTATGAGTCTATGCTCTTAAAATAAGTAACTGAAAAGAGTGAAGACAACAAGCTTTGTAAAATTTAACAAATAATTTATTTTCCTAGAATACAAAGTGAAAAATTAAGAAAATAGAACTTACGGTTTTACGAATTAAATCAAAAAATAATCCAAGAATTAAAAATAGAAGTCCTAGTAATAAAAAGTCCTGAATGAAACTGAGTTCGAGTCCCGATGAAATCCAAAATGGAAGGCGATGACGTCTGTTGTGGTCAGCAAAGTGCTGCTGTGTCAACAGTCCTTTGATGAATGACAGAAAATATTATTCCAGTTTTGAATTCAGTATAACTTCTAATAAATGTTTTTATCCAAGAATTGTGTCAGAGCACTTATGTATTTCCAGGGAAAATAATCACTTGAATTCAATAATTTGAAGAAAATAAAAATTCAACCCAAGCGGGTCACAACATAATGCAACTTAACGTGTCAATTGTTTGGAGCCCAACTGACTAACCTCTATCAAAAACAACAGTTTATTCAACTAAATAAGACGCAAAACAGATTCCCGTATGAGGGTCAAAAGTTCATTCTTCTAGAAAAAAATAGAAGTTTGTAACAATTGACACATGCTACTTGTCACGTTATCCATGTATGACCTTGACTTAAACTTAATGATTCTTACTCTGAGAAAGATAAAAAAAAAAATTTTAAAAAAAAGTTGTTTACCAAAGCTGTCACTGATTTTGGAACAAGGTCAGAAACTAGATACAATGTTTCTATTATTATTTGTTTACGTCAATGAAAAAAAATAAAAAATAATAAAAAATATCAGTCAGGTCAAACAGAACTGAACTCAATGTTACATTACAATAGCATGTAATGGAATTAAAAAAAATTAAAACTAACAAACAAATAACTAAATTAAATATACATAACATATCTATGTGTTAGCAGGTAATTGTAATTTCGAGCCACTACATGATAAAATGATCAGAGATCGACTTGTTGTTGGACTGCGTGATTCAAAACTGTCGGAAAAAAATGCATTTAGATGCAAAAAAATCTAACTCTAGAGTCTGCCGTTAGTCAAGCTCGACAAAATGAGGCTGTGAAAAACCAACAATCAGCTATACGAGCAACTGGAGAACGAATGACTGAAATAGAGGCCGTAAAATCTTCTTCACTGAAATATGGGAAGCAGAAACATAAAATCCCAAAAGTTCAACAGAATTATGTCAGCAGAAAAGGATGCATGAGATGCGGAAACAAAGTTAATCATTCTCGGGGCCAATGTCCAGCAAAAGAAGCAAAATGTCACAAGTATAAGAAAAGGGGACACTATGCAAAATGATATCTGTCAAAATCAACATTTCGCACAATTGAATCGAGAGCGGAATCTGGATTTCTAGGGACTATTAGCACAAAGAAGGGTCAGCCGTGGATAACGAGGGTGAGACTGAACAACGCTTCACTTTTATTAAAGATTAATACTGGAGCTGATGCGACTGTAATTCCTGAGAGAGATTTACGAAAAATCGGAGACCAAAAACTATCAAAATCTGATGGAAAACTGTATGGACCTGGAAACTGAACTTAAAGTACTGGGAAAATTTACATGTGGACTGGAATCAAAGAATGCGTTCAGTGTACAAGACATATTTATTGTAAAGGGACTGAATCAGGCACTCTTGGGCAGGGCAGTGATTCAGGCTCTCAAGATTATTGAACAGGTAAATATATCCTCAGTAAATGCCTCAGATCAAAGCTCACAAAATGCAAGCAAAATTCACAATAAATCTATAAATTTAGATAGGGATTATCGCGACAAATTCCCAATTTTGTTTAAAGGCCTAGGGAAAACAAAATGGTTCTATAAGATAACTCTGGACAAAAGTGCCAAACCTTATGCCTTATCTACCCCAAGAAAGGTTCCTATCCCTTTATTGAATAAAGTTCAAGAGGAGTTGGATAGAATGGAAAAAGTGGGTGTTATTTCAAAAGTAGATGAGCCCACTGAGTGGTGCGCGGCAATGGTTGTAGCTCCGAAACCAAACGGTACAGTAAGAATTTGCATGGATCTAACTAAACTGAATGAATATGTTAAAAGAGAGAACCACCCACTACCATCAGTTGAAGAATATCTTGCAAAACTAGCAGGTGCAAAGTTTCTCACCAAACTTGATGCAAACTCAGGCTTTTTGGCAGATAAACCTGTCAGAAGATTCACGCCGCCTTACAACTTTCATTACTCCATTTGGTAGGTTTTATTTTAATAGCATTCCATTCGGAATCAGTTCCGCGCCTGAATTTGTTCAGAAAAGGATGTCAGAAACTCTGGAGCGACATGTGGGAACACTCTGTCACATGGACGATGTTCTTGTTCTTGGGGAAACGCAGAAACAGCATGAGGAAATACTAGAAATGGTCATGAAATCAATTCAAAAGGCCGACGTCACTTTGAACGCTGAAAAGTGTGAATTTTCGAGACCATCCATTAGGTTTCTTGGGCATGTTGTTGACGAAAATGGTTGCCGACTTGATCCGGAAAAAGTCAAAGCTATAACTGAAACGGAAACACCGAAATGAGTAACAGGGAAGTAGTATGTGGGGACGATCTATGGACAATGGGAATTAGCATTACAGACCCCCCCCCCCCCGGACGATCTACGGACAAGATTTCTACGGACAAAATATCACCCTGGGACGATCTACGGACAATGGGAATTTTGTATAGCGACAATAGGAATGGAACAGGTATGGTGACGTCACGGTACTGGACACTTGCAACAATGTAGCAAGTACCGTGACGTCATGCCATCTGTTTCATTTCTATACAAAGTTTTATGCATTCGCGTTCGTGTCAGTGGATAGTATAGTATGGTTTATGCATTCGCGTTCGTGTCACCTGTTTCATTTCTATACAAAGTTGTATGCATTCGCGTTCGTGTCAGTGGATAGTATAGTATGTTTTATGCATTCGCGTTCGTGTCAGTGGATAGTATAGTATGTTTTATGCATTCGCGTACGTTTCCATAGATTGATGAACATCAATCTATCCTAACCAAATTATACAACCGACTAAAAAAAAAATTAGGTAAGAGAATAATGTTTTTGGGAGTTAAACATAAATTATACAATCGAATAAAAAAAATTTCGGCAAGAAAGAATAAATCTTTTCGAGGCATATGAAAGTGGCCCTGAAAAGGGCCTTTGGTTTTGTTTTATGTTAACACCATTTCCTTAACACAGAGGACATCTCACTGATCTTCTCTTTCTCAAACTTCGTCTAACCTCTGGTCCGTAGATGAGGACTCGCTTCAGACAGTCTTGTCTCTCCACATACATCCTTCGTTTCCAAAGGGCTGTATCAATAATCTGGGTAATTGCTCATGATGATCTGACATACATGGGATAGTCCGGGTTGAATAGCATCGACGATAGGAGGGTAGACGATTCAACGTTAGTCCACATCTTGTGACGAGAACAGGTGAAGGGAATGAAGTGAACCGCGTTTATTTATAGTGGAAGACCGGATCGAAACGGATTGAGATTGTTCACCAATCCCAACACGCGTTACAAATTCTGTCACTTCGCGGAGTCTGTCTTCCAATCCGAAGAGAGTTACCTGTGACGTCACATTCCCTATATAGGTGCGCTAGCGTCTGTGCGCAGTGAATCGATGCGACATTATTTTGTGAAACTTGACTGAAACTAAGAAGACGATGAATTGGGGTGCACCGGCTTTGGAGACGAAATGCGATGGCATAGCAGTGGCTACCAAAGTTAACGCAGCGCTACTTCCAGAAGAGACCGATTTCAACTGGGATTTAGTAGATTTTCTCTCTTCGCAAGAATTTGTTTCGGCACCAGTACCTTCACCACTTTCTCCTTCTTTACCACAGGTCGATTACTTTAAACAGAGACAGAAAGAAGAATTGGAGAAATTTTTACAACAGCAGAAAGAAGCAGAACAAGCTTTTCTCCTTCAACAGCAACAGCGAGAAGAAGAGTCAAGAAGGAAACGACAGGAAGAAGAAGCAGCAGCAGAGACGAAACAAGGTCTAGGAGAGAAGGAGAACAGTGAAAGTGAAACTGTAATGGTACTCTTAGACATTTTGGCAGAGTTAAGAAGTCTGAAACAAATGTATCAGACTTCTTTATTACGATCCAAGAGAAAAAAACCTTCCCCAGCCAAACAGTCCAACCCTGTTACTACACCGGAGATACCACCCCTAGTGATTTCTACTAAATCATCGACGGGAGCAAGTCCAGAAGTAGGCCTTGGCCGTGGCAAAGGCTTAAGGCAGTTCAAGTTGATTGCTTCTCGTTCCTGAGTTTGTTTTTGTTCTAAGAAAAAGCAAAAAAAAAAAAAAAAACCCAAAAACCCAAACACCCAACGGTCCTTTTCAGGACCATTCATTCCTTTCGAAAAGAGATATTATTTATTTTGCCAAAATCAATTAAAACTCAAAATCCCTTTTTTGTAACCCTATGATGTACGTGTCTAAGTGCGTGAATGTAGGCCCTTCAGTCTGGTCTGTTCTGGTACAAATATTTACAATCCAATTCTCAACACAACACAGCACATTTTAAAAAAGTTCATAGACTTCTTCTGTGTCTTTTTTCCTTCACTCTCTCTGTTTTTTGAATTTCTTCACTTTCACAGTTTTTTCCTCCTCTTCTTTCCCATTTTTTCTTCTCTTCTTTTATTTTCTCTTTCTGAACGTGTCGGGGTTCTTCTTTTGCCCAGGGCACCTCTTTTTCTTCCTCCTCCTGCTCCTGTTATTTCTTAGGGCAGTCTGAAGACCAATTTCCTTTCTCTTGACAATGATAACAGGTATCTTTACTTTTGTCTCCTTTGACACCTGCCTTGCTTTTTTGACGATCTGGACATTCTGTAGCCCAATGCCCTTTCTTCTGACAGATATAGCAAGTATCTTGACTTTTTTCTCGAAAGGAGTGGGAGTAGTCCGTCGGCTTCTCTGAAGAAAACTTTCGTATGACACCTCGCAAAGCTCTGATTAGAAGTTCGATTTGTGTGGGTTCTTCCATCGTGCTGGTAGGCTTGAGAGCGAAATGAATACTGAGAGGGAAGGCACCAGCCCTTTATATAGACACTGAGCCTGACATGAATATATAGGGGTCCATGGCGTTTCAAATGTAGTCATTTGACATTTTGCACTCAAGATGAAACGATCGCATCATTTCGTAAAGAAAGGAGAAGAAAGTAAGAGGCAGAAACGTGATTTATCGCCTCGCACAGTAGCTGAAGTCTTGGCTCAAATTCATGCCAGCGATTTTGAAGATGAGATGACTAAGCCAGAATCCAGACCCAGAGAGTTAACACCCATCCAGAGTCTAGCATCATCACCAGTAAACCCTGAATAGTATTACCACATTCGAGAGACGGAAAAACGCTCCTCTAGAAAATATAAAACCGCGGCCTACACGTACACCGTAAAGTTTAAAGATTTCAAGTCAGACGTACCGCTGGAGAAAGCAGAAGGGTTCATCACCGATGTGTGGGATTCTCTGTTAACCACACTGAAACAGCAATGTGAAGCCAAAGAAGACGATCGCTTGAGACTTTCCATTCATCACGACAGATTGAAGTCCCCCGTTTGGATCGAGTTTAGCAGTCCGGCAGAATTGACACCTTCCAAAGTCATGGACAAGATTCAACACGTGCAACAATCCAACGACAAGTTTCACATCACCGATGGAAAAGCGACATGTTCATGACCAACGTTTCTCTTCCCCAAGGGAGAGGACAACGCAGAAAGGTGTTATTGGTGGACGACCTTCCCAGCACCAAAACGAGCCTCGTCCGAATTAACAATCCTCAAGACAAGATGTGTTTAGCCCATGCCATCGTTGTGGAACGAACGTATGTAGACAAGAACGATACGGAAGAATGGAAAAGAGCCTGGAAAACTATTCAAAAATCTTGCCAAGCCAAACAACGAAGAGAAACAGAACTCCGGTTACATCAAGCGGGGATATCCAAAGACTCTGCTTGTGGCATTCCTGAAATGCAAAGTTGCAAGACGTCTTAGCTCCATGCTACACCTTGAAAGTGCACCCTCAAGAGGTGCGCGGACCTCTGTCGTTTCGAGGCATAGATTTCAAAGACGGAAAATACATTCACGTTTATCATCACTATGAACATTTTGATGCCATTACCAGTATCACTGCATTCCTGGGATACGGTTATTACTGTGAGAAATGTGACTATGGCTATAACAATCGAGAGCAACACAAGCATTGTTGATCGAAATGCTCAGGATGTTCAGCCTCTAAACCCTGTCTTGACGATGGACAAGAACGAGTGCATTGCCCAGCTTGTCAGCGCACGTTTGTCAGTTTTGCCTGTTACCAACAACATCTAAAGACGCAAGGCTCACAGCAGAAATGTGCTTGTCAGCTCCTGAGATTGTGCACTACTTGCGGACAAGGCATACGTACCAACATTGCCAAGGCGCACATCTGTTCAGGAAAGAAGCGATGTCACATTTGTCGCCAAATACTAATCCAAACATGAAGAGGAAGAAGATGAACAGAAGAAAGGCAATTTCATCTTTTTCGATTTCGAATGCATGCAAGAGACTGGTATTCACATTCCTAATTTCAGCGTGGCTCACCGAGCGTGTGAGAAGTGCATCCAAGATTCCATCTTTACTCATTTCCCTCACTGCAGCAAGATTTATGGAGGACGTGACAAAATCTTTCGGGGACCTCACACGCTGGCCGATTTCGCCCAATGGATCTTAGACCCTATCGACGAGACGTGGAGCCAAGAGGACATCGAACGTTACGGAGATTGTCATCGCTATGCTACGGTGATGGATCACAATTTCTCGGGATACGATGGGCAATTTCTCCTCAGATACTATAAGGAACAAAGTACCAAACGTCCTAAAGTGACTTTGAACGGAGCCAAAATCATTTCCATGCAAGTGGGACAAGTGCAGTTTAAAGATTCGATGAGTTACTTGGCCATCCCTTTGAGTCGCATGCCTAAAACGTTTGGAGTGACAGAAATGGCCAAAGGCTATTTTCCGCACTTTTTCTGCCCTATTTGCCTGAGTCTCACTACTACGACCCAGACAACATGCGTACCGAACAACGAGAAACTTTCTAAGCTTGGTACCACACTCACGCCTCGGACCCTTTCGACTTTCAGGAAGAAATGTTAAAATATTGTCGTTCCGACATGGACATTTTACGACGTTGCTGTGGAAAATTTCGAGAACTGTTCATGGAGCACGGAGGGATCGACCCTTCGAAAGAAGCTTGCACCATTGCCAAAGCGTGTTCCTTAGTGTACCGCAAACGATTCATGCCCGAAAACACCTTGGCTGTCATAAGTCCTCAAACGACGAACTTTCTCAAACGTCAATACTTGGTCAAAGCCCTACGTTGGCTACATTACTTGTGAGACAAGGAAGACAAATGGATCCAACACGCCCGCAACGGAGGAGGCAAAAAAAACCATTGGAACGTATTCGGTGGATGGTTGGGACTTATGAAAACCCCAAGATCGTGTACGAGTTTAACGGATGATTATTTCACGGTTGTCCCATCCGCTACCATCAACGTAACACGACAAACCAGTTTTTACAACGGACCATGGAAGACTTGTACCAGGCCACTTGTCAGCGGCGCTTGAAGTTAGAGGAGCAAGGATAACAAGTGGTAGAAATGTGGGAACATGAGTACGATCACCGTTTGAAAACCGATCCCGAGTTTAAGCGCATCGTGGAAAGTTACAAGCTGGTGGACCCTCTGAACTCGTGGGACAGTTCGTACGAAGGACGGACGAATGCCACCTCTTTGCTGTACCAAGCCGACGAAGAGAAAGGAGAAGAAATCAAATACTTGGACGTGTGTTCGCTGTATCCGAATGTGTGCAAATATTGTCACTTTGCCGCAGGGCACCCACAATTGCTGACGGAACACATCGACGTGAACAACATTCGCCAATACAAAGGATTGATCAAGTGCAAAGTCTTGCCTCCCACGTACTTGTACCATCCCGTTTTACCTCACCATTGCCAAGGAAAACTGATGTTCCCTTGTGCCGTACTTGTGCCGAAACGTGCAACCAAGACCGACCTTGTCAGCATACTCAGGAAGAACGCGCCTTGACGGGAAAGTGGGTCAGCGTGGAATTGTTCAAAGCTCTGGACTTGGGATACCAACTGTTAGAAGTATACGAAATTTACCACTTTCCCAAGACAGACAAATACCACAAGGGCGACGAGACTCAAAAAGGCATTTTCGCAGACTATGTGAATGTTGTTTTAAAACTGAAACAAGAAGGCAGTGGCTATCCTTCCTGCTGCCACACTCCCGAAGACCAAAAGAAATTCAAAGACAAATACTGGGAGCAGGAAGGCATCACTTTAGACTACATCGAGAAAAACGAAGGAAGGCGATCGTTTGCCAAAGTGATGTTAAATTGTTTGTGGGGCAAAATGGCACAATGACCGTATTTACCGAAGACGGTGTATTTGACAGAACCTTCCCGCTACTTCCAGATGATTCACGACAAAATCAAATACATGAAACACGTGGACGTCGTTCGTGAGGACTTGATCTTAGTCAATTACGAAGAAGAACTGGACATTGTAGAAGCCGACTAATTTCGAAATGTCATCATTGGGGCTTACGTGACAGCCCATGCTCGTTTGAAACTGTACGAAGCTTTAGAACTGTTAGGAGATCGTGTGCTGTATTTTGACACGGACAGTTGCATCTACATCGATCGTCTGGGTCAACCTCACCCTGTCATCGAAGGAGACTGTTTAGGAGCCTAGACGGACGAGCATCTCGACGACAAGATTCTAAGTTTTGCAAGTGGCGGTCCCAACAATTACGGCTACGAATACCGTGACCCACAAGGAGAAGTGCACACGGAGTGTAAAGTGAAAGGATTGACTCTCAATTATCGCACCAGTCGACTGGTGAACTTTGGCGTCTTGAAAGAAGTCTTGCAGTCTGGACAGGATGGAAACTTTAAAGTGACCACCCACGAACCGCACAAGATTGTACGTTTACCCACACGCCAAATCGTCAGCCGACCCTTGGAAAAAATCTATCAAATCGTGTACCAGAAGCGAGTACGGCTTCCCAACCGCTTCAATTTACCGTACGGTCACACCGATATTGGTCAGCATATAAAAAGGGACAACGTCCAAGACCGATAGTTCATTGGAACTACCAACGCCAAGCGAGAAAGATGAATCCTTTCACACAGCAAGTATCAAGCGTAAGACTCAAGTCCAACGAGAAACTCGAGTACGATGCTATGCCTTGCGATGTCAGGGATGCCGTACGCTATGACCTCAGCGATTCAGTACCACATCATGGAAATTTTGCTACGACTGTACCTACCATGGAAAGTGATGCTGTGCGTGTCAAACCTGACGGATGCGAAAGCGATGTGACTGGTCATCGTACGTCTTTTCACTTGACTGGTTTTCATCGTGGATGCCATCATGGACGGCTACCACCCTACGGATGTCATCCCAAACTGTGCAAACTCCTACATATTTCACCGTACCCTCATCGAAATGAACCTGTGAAAGACGAATATTCGTTCCCTGTGTGTTTGCCTGAATACTGCGACTTTGAAAGTCGGATCCAAACCTTCCGAGGAAAATGGCCAAAATATCTGGAAGGACCTACCCCCGAAGAATTAGCTAGAGCCGGATTTATCTACTTGGGCGAAGGGGATAAAGTCAAGTGCTTCAGTTGCGGTGTGTCACTTTACTAGTGGAAGAAGAAAGATTGCGTTTACTTGGAACATGCTCGATGGTCTCCAGATTGTCACTACCTACCTTTAGTGGGACCTCGTCATTGAAGTGACCTACCATGTCGTTTAAGAAACCAGCTGCTTGGCTAGGAGTTAAACGTTGGCAACACCTAGACAAGTATTAAACCCCATTGGAAAAATAATCTTCAAACATTACCAAACGAATTGCAAGAGAATATCTACAAGGACATTTGGCTGGGACTTGCCGGAGCAAAATCTCATTGGGTGACTGTAGAACTTTTGTGTCGAGAAATTAACAAGAGGAAATTGACAAAAGTCAACAAACAAGTCAGATTTCTCTGGATCAAGGATGCGTTCTTCCTAATATTCCGCTTTAGACCATTTACATTACAAGATATTAGTGACATTCTTGACCGTTTCCTGGAAGGGCAGTGGCCAGAAATTACTAACTACGTTCGTCACTTTCGCTCTAGGAGAAGTGTTTGACTGACATAGTCATGGATACTTTACAAGAGAACATTCGTGGTTTCCCTGTGGAGTTGAGAGAACGCATTTACCGTGAGTTGGTCAAAATACAAATGAAACGCAAAGAACAATTGTATGCGTTCCGTCACCGATGTTTGAACCACTGGTACCTGAATGCTATAAAAGGATTGATTCTGATGAAAGCGTTCCAATGGTTAGAGATTGTTCGACTACCCCTGTGCGAGAAGGATTGGTTTGTTACTGATTCTTTTTACTACAAGGTAGACATAATGCAACAAATTCCAGAAGAAGAGTTAGAAGGTTACCAAAATCTTTTACACAATGTAAACTTAGTTCAAGAGGAAACTTCTGAACGGTGTGTGATGTGCAAGTTAGTGACTAAACGATTTAGATTTGCCACTGGAGTACGACCATCTCTGTGCAGAAAGTACACTTATTTGGCTGACTCATGTGTACGACGATGCCACTCAAACCCCACACGCTTATTTATTCGTGGATTTAAAACCCACCACTCCCGATTATTTGCGATTTCGTACTCATCTGTTTCACCACTGGTGCCAAGACGGAGGGACCGTCGTGTACACGTCCCTTTCGTCGACTTAACAACAACCACAACCACCAAAAAAATCTATAAAAACCTCGGTCACTTTGGCTCTCTCTCACACATCGTAAACATGACGTCCCTTCAGTCTCATCTTCCCATCAAATTGACTCGTTCTTTGTACGGTATCAGTCGCGAAAAAAATCCACAAATACGTGCTCCTGTCTTAGAAGCTAGTCTTAAAGAAGTCTTACGATGGTCTACGGTCACAGCACGTCAGTTACTGCAAGGCATCATTCAGATTCCACATCAAACCAAACGTTTTTTGAGAGAAACAAAGTAGCCTTGACGCAACTAGCCGATCCTCCCACTGACACTCAAACCAAAAATCAAATCATTTTGAAACCAGAAGGAAGCGGTTCTTTAGGAGTTGTCATCATTCGTTCCCTCATAAAATGGGATCCTTATGCTTCCAAGAAAAAAGCCACGCCCAAACGTACCCAGAAGAAAATGAAAAAGAGTAACGGTGTCAAGACCAGGTCACAGCCACAAAAAAAGTAAAAGAAAAGCCCACAGAAAACAGCTTTTACCCGCAGGAGAAGTACTGCCGCCAAGACGCAACCTTACATTCGCAAACCACGACCTGCTGCAACAACGGCGACCGCGTCTCCAGTAGCCTCAACATCTTCCACTTCTCCGTTGCTAGTGATGCCTGCCAAACACGATTTGACACGCGTCTTTCCTAATTTGATGAAACATTGGAAACCCGTGTCTCCAAAAACGTCTCCTTCAGCGGTGACACAGCTCACAAAGTACCTGCCCCCAAAATCAAAGTCCAAGAGAAATCAGATATGTTAGAGAGTTTACTGGATTTGTCCAAGCAAGAACTGTCCCGACTGAGTCCGTTGCGAACCCCACCACGACGCGTGAAGCTTGCCATGCAAATGATACGACGAGCCGACAATCAGTGGCGACGCATTCCAGTAAAAAAAAGACCCGAGGCAAACGATAGGGATCAGTGTTCTTGTGCTCCTGAACGCCCAAAGATGTTCCCTCTAAGATGTGCACACCGTCACCATCGTCGTTCTTCTATCCAAAAGGAAAAGGAAAAAGAAAAGGACAGTCTCGTCATCCGAGAAAGCGCATCACCAAACATCGACGTCACCCCCAGAAAAGATACACACGTCCAAAGAAAAGAAGAAGTCACCAAAGAGGAGGAATGTTTGACAGGGAGTGGGTAGGTCAGATACTCAATCCAGCTAAATACGGTATGAAAAAAAAAAAAACATAAGATAAAAGGACGCATGTGAAGCCATGGACTTTAGTGTATGTTGTTCACCAAAAGATGTCCCCTCATCATCGTTCTCCTGTCCAGAAAGGAAAAAGAAAAAGACAGTTTCGTCATCCGAAGAAACGCTTAGCCAAACATAGACGTCACCCCCAGAAAAGACACACTCCTCCAAAGAAAAAGATGAGTCACCAAAGAGGAGGATTCTTTGGCGATTTTGGAAAACAAATTGATACCTTTATGACGAAGCGATAGTCCCCAAAAAAAGGAATAAAGGCTATGTGCCAAGTCATCGACGTTAGTGTATTTTTTTGGTGTGTGCCGCGGAACCAACAAACAAAGATGTCCCCTAAAAGAAGTGCACACCACTCTCTAGCTAAACAAGGAAAGAAAAGGAAAGGACTACCGCCTCGTTTAGCCAAACATTGGGACGTGTTGTCCCTCCTGTTCAAAGCCCCTTCACCCATGCGAAAACAAATGATTCAAACTGCCTCCAAAGACGTCGTCGATACCGTGTGCGAATGTTGTCTGAATGTCTTGAAGGGAACGATACCTTTGTCTCCACATCAGAAATAAATGCTTAGCCGAACATCGACACGTTCTTCGCCAAATGGTCCAAAAGAAAATACCAATTTGTCAAAAGAAAAAAAGATGTTGGTACAACGCGGAGGATTTGTGCACCTGTTGTTAGCACCCTTGTTGAAAGCCACATTGGTCCCCATGATTACAGGACTCATGGCGCGAGCTGCTTCACAAGGGATAGGTCAAAGATAAAAAAGGATGAAGAAGATAAAAGGAGACTCTGGGGCCAAAAGATCTCATACGTGATCCTTGAAATCCAATGAAAGGACGAAAACAGGCTTTAGTACCTTACAAACGAAGGATGGAATACCATCGTTGGCAAGAGCAACGGACCCCACATTTACCTCCCAATCCTCATTTGACCGAGATGTCCCAGTTACAACACGAATTGCAATCATTGATGGATCGCAGCGATTTGTCAGAAAAGGAAAAATCGCAAAGGTACGGTCAAGTGTTGCAACGACTGCAACTCTTTCACCAGAAAGTTTTACACGAAACAGCTCAGCCAACTCTGAAAGATTTTAAGGCCCTGATGAAAAGTTCACCACCACTACCACCCCCAGCGGTCAAGAGAGATGCAGCCCCACGGATGCCTGAGCATGAAGAGGCAATAGAAGTCTTTCAAACACCGTCAGCAGCTCCCATTCCTAGTAAGATTTTAGCGTCCTTGTTGACCCCTTCCCATACACTCCAACGAGAACAACTTAAAGCTTGGGTTAAAAAGATCATGTCCACTCCACCTTCAACAGAAGTGAAAAAGAAAGAAGGGAAAGCAGAAGTAAAAAAAGAAAAGAGGACCAAAGCCATTCCAGTACTGCCACCACCACGACCACCACCACCACTACCACCAAAACTATCTTCGACTTCTACTCCTGTGGCACATCGGACACGTAAAGCCGTTTCTAAACCACTTCAGAGTACCATCAGCGAAGAGTGGATCATTTATTAAAAAATGGAGGAGGTGTTATCCATCATTTATTACGATCCATCCCATCCTGCAGGTTACGGAGGAGTTCAGAAATTGTATCGTGCTGCCAAAACTCGGCTGAAAAGTGTTCGTTTACCTCAAGTGCAACGCTGGTTACAAGAACAAGCCACGTACACCTTACACAACTCCATTCGACGAAAATTTTCCAGAAGTCGCACACGATCGGAGGGCATCGATCATCAATGGCAAGCCGATTTAACCGATGTCTATCATTTGGCCACCTACAATCGTGGTTACAAATTATTTGTTTTGTGTCATCGACGTCTTTTCCAAATTTGCTTGGGTCGTACCATTGACTTCCAAATCGAGCAGTGAGTTAGTGCGAGCCCTCAAACTGGTGTTGAAACAAAGCGGACGTCACTCTATTTGATGGCAAACTGACAAAGGCACCGAATTTCTGAACCAAGCTTTCCAAAAAGAATTGAAGAAACGTGACATTCATTTTTTCACCACCGAGAATCCCGAAACCAAAGCCAGCATCGTGGAACGTTTTCAACGCACTTTGAAAGAACGCATGTGGAAATATTTTATACACCAACACACTCTCAAGTATATCGATGTCTTGCCACACCTAGTCCAATCGTATAACCAATCTTACCAGCGGAGCATCGGACGTGCCACCCCCCCCCCAAGATGTGACTACCGACAACGAAATGACCGTCTTCGAGCGCCTGTTTGGTACGTCCCCGACAGAGACTGTCCCCAAGAAAGGTGGAGTGTTGTCAGCAGGAGATTGGGTGCGCATTGGCAAAACCAAACACACTTTCGACAAAGGTTACTTACCCAACTGGACCACCGAATTGTTTCGTGTCACCGAACGTGTGCGTGGCCGTCATCCTGCCGTCTATAAATTGGAAGACATGAACGGGGATGTGTTAAAAGGAACGTTTTACTCACCCGAGTTACAACGTGTGACCAAAACAGAAGACGACGTGTACGAGATAGAAAGCATTCTCTATCGAAGAACCCGAAAAGTGGGAAAACGTCGTGTCAAAGAAGTCAAAGAACGTTGGAAAGGATATCCGCCCAGTTTTGACTCTTGGATCGACGCTTCGCAAATCATCGACTATAAAAAGGAGTGACCATCGAGCCCTTCAACACGGCCTCAGCTACCGCAGTAACCACTCCTTCCCCCAGTTTTTCTCTGCAAAATCTACAAAAGCAACCCTTGTGGGTGTGTTGTGGAGAACGTGTGCCTAAAACGCAAATCGTCTTTTCCTCTAAAATCGTTGTGGTGTATTGTGTCATCGGTGCTGCCATTGCCAATTTGAGTTTGCAACAAGGAGACAAACAATTGTGGACCATTTTACTCAGCAGTTGCATTGATTATCTTCTTCCCAATCCGTCTCTGAAATATTCCTCTAACGGGAACAACAACGGGAGTCTTGTGTCCAACGTTAGTCACCCTTCCAACAGTCACCCTAACCATCCTCTTTTAGACACTCCTCTGACTTGCAGCGACTCCTCGGACACTAGAACTCTGGAATTATGAACAACCAATTTTACTTAACGTTGCCCAGTGACAGTTCCATGGAGGTGTTTCCCAATAATACCTTATGCTGTTACACGGTCAAATTACCTCAGGCCATCCAATTGGATCACGAAGCCCATTGGGAAGTAGCTTTAGTGGAAATGATTCACCCTACACAAATAAAAAAACATCGTTGAAAATCAAAACACTTTTACGGTAGAAGTTCATGACGAACAAGTGCAAGAACACTTGGATGAACGCAGCGGTGTAGCTGACTCTATGAAATCACAAGACCCCAAAACTAAACGGACCACTTATCGGTTGAAAATTCTCTCAGGCTATTATTTTCGAGGTCAAGATTTGGTGAACACTATTGCTGACAGGTTTAATAACGTGTTTGGTAAAGCCTTGGAGAAAAACAGAAAAAGTGTCACGATCGAATACCACAAAATAGCTCGTCGCCTAATGATGAAATTTTCAGAGGACAAAGTATTGGCCATTACATTTTGTCCTGAATTGTATGACATTTTGGGTGGAGACCCTAAGTAGATCAAGATTGCATACGAAATACCAGCCGTGACCGGTAACTAGGATTTTGCGAAATATTTTAGATTCCGTGTAGAAATGAACCAAGGACTGAATCTGATCTTTGTGTACTCCGATATGGCGGAGTACAACGTGGTGGGACACAACTCCGTACCGTTACTGCGTGTGATTCCTTTTGAAAGTGGATTCTGCCACGAACGCTGACGAGGAAGGTGGAAACACCTATCACGTTCACCGCGAATTTGTACATTCTCACTATTTGCCCGTCAGTAAGTCATATTTCGACACTGTCAACATTACTATAAAAGGAGATCTGGGAAAAAATATTCATTCACCAAAGGGAAAGTCACAGTGAAACTCCATTTTCGAAATCGATTACTCTAACCCTTTGTCAGTCATATATCCTGTGTACCAAGGAGTCGCTCGACAACGAGGACATGGTTTAGGAGATATGCTAAAATCAGCATTTCGTTCGGTGGCTCCCGTTTTCAAACCGATGGTGACACGGGGATTGCACGCCTTGAAAGATGCCGCGTTGACGCACGGTAAAGAATTTCTCCAAAATGTCATCATTCACAAACAAAACCCCAAAGAAGCTTTCATGAGAGCAGGCAAAAATGTCTTGCTTCAAACGGGCAAAGACATTTTGGGTCGACGAGAAGCTCCAATAAATGCCCTGGGCGATGCCGAGTCAGGCACTCCTGCTTCCCTGACTCCACAGCAAGGATAAGGCAGAAAAAGACGACGAAAACACCCCTTCAGAGGACTTCACACCCCTAGAGCTAGACAGACTAAGAAAAAAAAAAACGTCCGAGAGTTAGACGTTTTTGATTATTAAATCAGAGAAAATGATGCACCGAGAGTCTTGCGCTTGTTCCAAGTCGGAACTGGATATGTTTGCCATGCCACCCACCATGATGACAATGCAAGAATCCCAATGGGTCGAATTTCATCCCGTCTCCTCTTTGACGGATTCAGCTCCCACTGAGTTTGAAATCAAAGGACAACCCGAAGATTACATCGATCTGAATAGCAGTTACTTGTACCTGAAACTGAAAGTGATCAAAACCGACAACACCAATCCGGGAGCCGATGCCAGAGTAGCTCCCGTCAACAATTTTATGCATTCCTTGTTCAGCGAAGTGGATTTGTACTTGAATAACAAACTGGTCAGCAGTAGCATGGATACTTACCCTTACCAAGCGTACCTAGAAAATCTCTTGACGTACGGAAAAGAGGCCAAGAACACTCATCTGGATGCTTGCGTGGTATGGAAACCTGACACCTCAGGTGACGACACGTTTAACGACACAGCCCTGACAGCCGATGACAATCCTCACAATGTGGGTTTTAACAACCGTTGAAAGAAAATCCTGCAAGGACGTAGTTTAGAACTGATGGATCGCTTGCATTTGGACATGTAGTTGCAAGACAAGTATTTGCGCAACGGAGTGGATATTCGTCTGAGATTGAATCGTAGCAGTGTCGCTTTCCATTTGATGGCTCATGCCAACGAGTACAAAACCATCATCCAAGAAGCCGGACTTTACATGAGTCGCGTAGAAGTGTTACCTAAAGCGGGAAACGACATCAGTCACACATTGAGCAGAACGACCGCCAAGTATCCGATACGACGTGTAGAAGTGAAAACATTCACCATTGCTGCTGGACTCCGATCCATGATCAAACATCATCTGTTCCTAGGACAGTTACCCAAACGTTTAATCGTTAGCATCGTCAGTAATGCAGCCCTCAACGGAGCCCACGATCAAACTCCTTTCCAGTTTAACCACTACAAAGTGTCCAAGATCGAAGTCAGTCGCGATGGCAAGACCTTATGTACCAGACCCTTCGAACCTAACTATGCTCAGAAGAATTACTTGAGATCGTACTTGTCCCTGTACGAAGCTACCGGACAACTAGGAACCAACACCAGTCACGGTATTGCGTACAAAGATTATGTAGGAGCTTACACTTTTTGGGCATTTGATTTCACTCCAGACCAAGGCAGCGACGAGGGACATTTCCACCCTATAAAATCCGGTCAACTACGTGTGGAACTTCAATTTGCAGAAGCTCTCACCGAGACGGTCAACGTCATATTGTATGCCGAATTCGATAATATCATCGAAATCAACAGTCTGAGAGAAGTCATTCTAGACTATTAGAAACTATGGAAGACTCTTATCCCTCATTGAACGGTAGAGAATCTTTGGAAATGGAATGGGGGATAGCGTGAAAACAGAACCCCAAGACCAAGACAAAGAGGACGTAGTGGTCACGTCCAGATGGCCAGAACAAGAACAACATTTAGTGTCCTGTTTTGCCAAACACCTGGAGGATAAAATTATGGAATTGAGTAAGAAAGATTGCTATGGATGTCAAAATGATAATCCCAGTAAAATTCAACACAAAAAATGTTTGATGATGAGTCAAGAAGAAATATTGGACGAGTATCTGGACGAAGCTTGGAGTCTTATCTCGGAAGAAGCAGTATTGCATGAGTGGTATAAAGGCTTGCGTAATCATTCCTGCCCACCATTGTCTACTCTAGAGATCTATCGCATTGAATTCCTCTTAGCCCAGAGTGTGGAGACGAAGCGAAGAAACGGCTACTTGACAGAGCTTTTCAAACAAAAAGTCAGAATTGAATTAATGACTTATTATTACTTGTGAAAAAAAAAAAATATAAAAAAATGGATACCTGAAACTTTATTACCTTTTGAGCAACAGTTCGTACACTGCTTTTGGAATCCTCTCGTGTGCGCTAAAGATGAACTACCTCATCGCAAACCTCAAGACCATCAAGCTTATGTCATCAACACGGACGACAGTCATCTCCCAGGAACTCACTGGGTCGCCGTCTACTTCCCTCAAGAGGATTGTGTGGAGTATTTTGATTCGTATGGATTACCCCCTTTGGAAGACGACATCATCGACTTTATGAGCAGAAATGCCCAGACGACACGATACAATAATATGAAATTACATGGCACAGATTCCATGGTGTGTGAACAATATTGTGTGTATTTTCTTCGTCAACGCAGTCTTGGATATCCTTTAGAACATTCAGTGACTTATTTTGATAGTAATTCTTCTAGAAACGATGAGAAAGTGGATCGATGGTTTTGTGACCATTATGGATATCTTTTGTTTTTAGCTAGGAAACGTAGTGTACATCTATGGCCTCATGACTTCCATCAGTGGAAATCTCACATGATTTCACAATGTTGTCAACCTTGTCAAAAATAGTTTATTTGATGTTATTGTTAATTGTTAGTGGTTCATTGTTTGTTGAATAAAAATGTTGTGTTTTGAAGACATGTGTCTGTCGTTTGTTTTCAAAAAAGACTTTGAATATATGCTCTTTTACTTCTCTCAATCCCTCAAAATTACATTTCGCTATCATAACCTTTCGACCCAACAAAAAACCCTAGTAGGGATGTTTTCTATCGCGTCCGCGTTTGAACCATATAAAGCGGGTCAGTCTCCAGTCTGGCCGTCCATGGTTGACTCGTCTACCTATGAACATACCTTCCAGACTAGCTAAGCTGAACGAAGCTTACGTCAATTTACATCGTGTCAGGCTAAACCTGATACCAAAACCTGAAGAGATAGAGAATTTCAGGATGTTAGCAATAGCCCAAGACCTAGTAGAAGAGGTTTTCAGAGAGGAAATCAAAAAAGAACAAGAAGAATGGACAGAGAATTACAGACTTCAGAAGCAGACAGAACAGCAACAACAACAACAGCAGCAGCAGCAACGGCAGCAGCAAGAACCAGACAGAGGCTTTGTCGACTGCCGTGTGGACACCAAAGAGTTCTTCTTCTCTTTCCGCAGAAGATGACCGTATCGTATAAGAAAGCCTGCCGCCAGTCGGGGACGCAATCTTAGACAGTAAAAAAGATTTTGCCATCACTCCCCGTCAACAAAAACAGCCTTTTTCAGGTCTACCCCAATATTCTCAAAAAGACATACTAATTCAATTGCCAAAACAAATTTGTGTGTTTGTATGTTAAAAAATAGAAGTGTGTCTATAAACACTTCGTTTTTCTGTCTTGTCCGATAGTGTATGTCTGTGTTTGCAATTAAAAAGTTAACGTTAATGTTTCTTTTAGGTCCGCGCGTTCCATGTTTTATTTTTGGTTATGGTAAGTTTTGGTAAAGGGGATGTTGTCCTTCACGACCGTGCTTCAAGTATATAAAGCGACACGACTGTCAGTCTGGAAGTTAGTCAGTCCTACACTTTTCAATATAATGGTCAACAACCTCAACGACTACATCCACAACACAACCAATTTGTCCCAGTTTGCCGACGACAGCGGAATTTGGAAAGCAGGAGATCCCAACAACCAAACATACATCAACTCACTACAAAAGAACCTAGACTCTATCTCACTATGGGCAAACAACTGGGGCTTCAAAAATTTCTAGTGACAAAACAGTTGGAATGCTTTTTTTCCCCCACAACAGACATAAGCCCAATATCCAACTTTATACCTACAAGGAACACCGGTCAAATTCATCAAGCAGACATATTTCCTAGAAATGATACTAGACGAAAACCTAGCCTGGACCCATCATATAGCGGAACTAATTAACAAATGCCTACAAGATATCAACATAATAAAACACCTAAAGGGAACAACATGCGGAGCTGACCAGCATACTCTACTTATGTTATATAATGCACTAATCAGAGCCAAATTGGATTATGGATGCCAAATATATGCGTCCGCAAACGATTGCCTTCTCCAAAAATTAAACAGCATCCAATACAAGGCACTTAGAATATGTACAGGAACACTGCCAAATAGCGCAAATGACGAACTATAGATTCTAACAGGTGAACTACCATTGAACATAAGAAGAGAAGAACATATCTTACGATACGCTATCAGAAATTCCATACACTCGGATGTCAACCCAACTAGAATAGGTATTAGAAACTGCGCGATGCCCTTCAGCACAAAACTAGTACCCAACCCCCGGCTTACAAGAAAGTGCACACTCTTAAAGAGGAAATGAAAATAGCAGAAATCCAGGCAGAACAATATAAAATCTGCGACATCACACCCTGGAAGAACAATGCACCCAGAATAAACCTTGTAGCGATGGTATTGGGACACAAACAGCACAACCCTTGGAACATTCTAACTGGAATCTATGAAATCTTGGAAGAAAACTACTCCCAACACACAAAAATCTACACAGATGGGTCCAAATCCCAAGAACTTAATAGGACAGTGGCAGCCATTGTAGTGCCGGAACTAAACACCCAAACTGAAGCGAGGCTACCTGATGGATGTTCCATCTATATAGCGGAATTCTGGGCGGTAAAACAAGCATTGCTATGGATGAAAACACAAACAAATAAAAACCATGTCGTCATAACGGACTCGCTAAGCGTTCTGAAATCACTGGAAACTGGTTCATCAAAACGCAGGGGAAATATGTTACAAGAAACAATGCTTATTCTGCGAGAACTGGAAATGGACCAGTTCAACGTGGAATTTTTATGGGTACCATCTCACATCAACCTATTTGGCAATGACAAAGCTGACCTCGCTGCAAAACAAAGTCTACACGTCAATGAAGTTCAACCCATCGCATACAGCTTCCAGGAACTATACAGCCAGGTTAGACAACATATAAACCAGAAATGGCAACATTATTGGGACACCACCAACAAAGGTAGGCACCTGTATCGATTGCAAAAGGAAGCAACCCGAAGCATCAAGACACCTAAAGGATTACAAAACAACGAATTACAAGTCATCAACAGGATAAAAACAGGAAAAAACATTACTGAAAAGCAGCTATGGAAAACACATTAAGGACCAACAGAACGATAACACAAACTGTCCACACTGCCCAGAACCGGAAACACTCTATCACATCTTCAACACTTGCAGCAAGTACCAACTACAAAGGAACATCTTCACGGAATACCAAAAACGAATAGGATCACCGACAACATACCCAGAAATACTGGACAGGACCAAGAACAACAACCTCGAGATCACTTACAGAAGTATCCTACTGTTCCTGAAGGAATCGACAATATCGGCAAAATATGAATAAACGCGTAACACAAACTACACATAAAACTGGAATATGACACAGGGCCAGCCGTATGGCAAGTCCAAACACTCCACATAAAAAACACACAAAAATGGACTATGGCACAGGTCCAGCCGAATCGCAAGTCCATAAAAACATATTAATAAATAAACAATGAAACCCTGGACCAAAGCAACTGCTAGCCAAAGGGCAAGTTCACTAAAAACAAAATACAAACCCTAAGATAAGTAGGAAATCGTCAAAATCGGCAAATATGAATAAACGCGTAACACAGATTACACATAAAAATGGACTATGGCACAAGGCCGGCCGAATGGCAAGTCCAAACGCGCAACACAAAATACACACAAAAATGGACTATGGCACAGGGCCAGCCGTAAGGCAAGTCCATAAAACATAACAATAAACAAACAATAATACAATGGCAACTAGGACTAAAACAATGGCTAGCTGCATGACGAGTCCACAAACCTTGGACCAAAGCTATTCCTACCTAAAGGGCAGGTCCACTAAACAAAAACACAAACCCAAAGGTAAGACCAACGCACCACCTTTCTCCTTATTATCTCCCCTGCATGGTTAAAATAGAAAATTTCCTCAATTACTAAAACTCTTATATATATATATATATATATATATATATATATATATATATATATATATATATATATATATATATATATATATATATATATATATATATATAATACCCGTAGCCTGCATGATAGGAATGACTAACTCATATATCAAAAAAAAAAGAAAAAAAAAAATTATTTACTTGTTATATTTTTCCCCATCTCTTTCTTACTTTATCACCCCCTGCATGCACACCCACTAAAACAGGTAGGCGAAAACACTAGGACAGCGACAATAAACAGAAAAGGAGGAGAAATGGAAGCAAGAGGTAGGGAAGAACCGGGGGAAATGGCTAGGACACGAAAAGATCACAGACAAAGTTATGACTCCGCTTTTCTCGGACGGACAAAGATCTACCTACTACCACACAAACGGAAACAAAAGACCTACCAAATGGAGAAAACCAGGAAGCTCTACCTGCTACTCCACAAAAGGAAAATCTACCCCTACCCGGATAATCAAGCCAAGCGGATGTATGGGGCGCAAAACAGGTGCTAGGGAAAACCTACTAGCAAACACCTGGGTGGGATCCTGACGTCAACAAGCCAGTGTTGACCAAAGATTTCCCACTAAGGCCCCGTCACCGTGGCGGAAAAGCGGGGGGTAAAAGACCACCTTTTTTTTCATTTTTTTTTTTTTTGGCCGGACAAA